>CM040910.1:41137304-41697304 GCA_023029165.1 Gobiocypris rarus
CTGAAAATCCTCAGCTTCGTCTATCCTGATGGCAAACTATAATCAAAAAAAAGTTTTGAAAGGCAGCTTAAAAGACTGAAAGGTTTATGGAAATATGAGTTAAAAAAATATTCAAGCATTCAAGTTTAGGGATGGTAAGTTTTATTAATGTTTTTTAAAAGAAGTCTCAACAAGGCTGCATCTATTTAATCAGAAATACAGTAAAAAATATAATTATTATGAAATATTATTAGTTCATAATATTATTATAAAATAATATTATTAATATTTTTTTTCAAATATTTTAAAATGTCATTTATTCCTGTAATGTCAAAGCTGAATTTATAGTGTCACATTATCCTTCAGAAATCATTCTAACATGTTAATTTTGTGCACAAGAAACATTTCTTATCATTATCAATGTTGAAAATGATTGTACTGCTTAACATTTTTTGTGAAAACTAACATTTTTTGAAAGTAAAAAAGTGTAACACTTTATTTTACAGTGTCATTGTTACATACAGTAATAAATATAAATTATGCATAATTACATGCAACTAACCCTAAACCAAACCCAAATCCTACTCCTAACCTTATAGTAAGTGTAACCTAAAACATAGTACAGTATGCAACAACAGACATGCGATCGTTGTAGGCAAACAGAGATGGAAACTCGAGTCTGCGACTTGGAATGGTGTCGCACTTAAGTCGCAAAAAAAAAAAAGACTTAAGTTGCGACTTGATTTGGACTTGTGAACAACTGACTTAAGACTTGACTCGAGACATAACTTGGACTTGAAGACTGAGACTTGTAAAATTATCTTGTAGTAAACTTTCCCAATTACGTTGTCTATTTACTACCCCACACGACAGCACGAAACACCACCTTTTACTATTCATTCATTTAGAAATATGTGCTGCAGCAGCGAATATCACACAACATTTCTAAACAAACAAGCCAGCGAGCACGTGACGTTTTTGAAGGCACGCAAATTCATCACCCATTAGAAAATTGCTGTTAAATAAGTTTGCAACCAATAGTAACAATATAGTTGCTTGAGATCTACAGCAAACTACGACAACTCAAATAGCTCAAAATACACAGCACGTTTTCCGCCTTGTGGTGGTTCAAAGTTGAAAAGTAATAACAATGATTTACGTGGTATATTGTGTGCTTTATTATGCAGTTTTAAAGTAAAAGTGATCTGTTTTGATAGTTAAATACACTGTTAATTATAACTAGCTGAAAAAAATATATATATATATACACATATATACATATATATACATATATATATACATATATATACATATACAAATATATATATATATATATATATATATATATATATATATATATATATATATATATATATATATATATATATATATATATATATATATATATATATAGCTAAAAATAGAACAAATACTTGACCCTAAAGACTTGAGACTTGACTTGAAATTTGACTTGGACCACAGGAACTTGGGAACATGTCTGTAGGCAAATTACTCTCATGAGTTAGTTTTTTATGCATCTGTCAGAAATACTTGAGTCATTGGTTTGAAACAAACAACTATTTGTTTGATAAATATTATAGCCATTTCCAAAAAAGAATATTGTTGCAAAAGATGGTATTTTCATAAAAGCAAATACCAAATGTTACCAAATTAGTACTGCTTTGTATTAATGAGTATTTTTGGTTTGCATAGAATCAATTTATTGGTGTGGAGGTTACTTCAAAAGTTCCCACTAAATCAATTGTTAATGAAATCACTCTTCCTTTTGATTCTCATCTCTGAGAACGAATGATATCTGAGATCTGGTATATGTTGCATTTCTTTCAGCATCTGCTCGGAAACGGTGTGTGTACTCCGCATGACCAGTTTCTGGTGAATGACTGATCCATCACATCACACAAATGATAGCAGCAACCTTCAACAGATGAATGCAGTCAACTGTACATCATCATAATGGTAATTTAGCAGGAAGCATGTGTGTTGAAATGTTAGAAGCAAAACAAATATTGTTCTGAAACATGTTCAACGTTTGTTTTCGCTTTCGGCTTCTGTCAAACCAGCAGCATGTGACCTTGATGATGAGTCATCTTTTATCTAGAATTTCTAACTGAAGCATATATCAAAGTAATGTGACTAGCTTCAGATCACTGAAGATACACAGAAACAACTGTGCACCGTAAAAAAACTGAACAAATCTACAACATTGTATGTTCAATATCAAATAGCTCCATAGTTCCCAACTTTAAAGCTGTGAAAACAAAAACAGTCATTGTTTCGTACAGTACACAGTGTATTGCACTCCCCGCGGACTGTTAAACCATCAGAGACCAAGATTTTTTTCTATAAATTGTTTTTAAAAACTGCTGGTTATGAAAATAATATATATTTTGCGATATTTTGCAAAATTATAACAATGGCCTATCAAAGTTACGAAACTTCACTGCTGTTATGCACAGTGGTCTCTAAAGGTACTTGGACACTTAAGCCACACTTTTCTTTGCATTTCCTGCTTAAAAGACAACATTAAACATGCTTAAGCTGCTTTGCTTATCTTACCTGGTCTTGGCTAGTTTTAAAAGAAAGGTTTCATGCACTTTTTAGCTGGTCAGGCTGGAGGACAATCTTAGACCAGCTTTGTCTGATTTAATAGTTGTTGAGTTTTTTTTCAGCAGAGTAATATATTTTAAAAGTGTAATTAATTTGTAAGAAATACAGTAGAAACTGGAGTCTTTTGACAACTGGTCAAATGGAAGAGTGAAAGTGATTTTTCACTTTGACATGTCTAGTTTAAATAGCTCTTTTGTGTCTCTGTACAAACTTCAGAAGGATCCCAGCAAACAAGTTGGTTTATTTTATTTGTGTCCCGGATTGTATTTTTGTCCGGAGCATGTTGTTTTGTATATGAGGCACAGTGTAATGGAGAAACTTTTGTGGACAGATGAAGCAGCCAACTGTACTGGATCTGACAGCAGTGTATCACCATAACTGATTGAAACCAATTGTTAAATGAAAACCATAAATTATTTTATAATGCTTTGTCTGTAAATTACGTTTTTTTATGGATAATGTTTTCAAAATGAATCACATGCAATAGTGAGTGGGTGATGATACTGTTTACTACGCAATCACAACAGTGCCCGTTAACTGACAAGCTGCCCCTTAAAACGGATCATTTCAGACAGAGGGTCCTAATATTGTGTTGACCCCCCTTTTATTGCCAAACCAGCCTGGACCCATTAAGGCATGGGCTCTACTAGACCCCTAAAGGTATCTGGCACCAAGACATTAGCAGCAGATCCTTTAAGTACTGCTGCTAATGTGGGGCCTCCATGGATCGGACTTGTTTATTCAGCACATTCCACAGATCTGGGGAATTTGAAGGCCAAGTCAACACCTCAAACTCGTCATCCCTAAACCATTTGCTTTGTGACAGGGTGCATTGTTGAAAGAGGACACAGCCACCAGGGAATACCGTTTCCATAAAAAAGGGTGTACATGGTCTGCAACAATGCTTAGGTAGTTGGTACGTGTCAAAGTAACATCCACATGGCTTGACTTCATTCTATAGTGCATCCTGGTGCAATGTGCACCAGGTAAGCGATGCACACGCACCCAGCCATCCACACGATAAATAAAAACGGGATTCATCGGACCAGGCCAACTCCTTCCATTGCTCCGTGGTCCAGTTATGATGCTTTCATGACCATCCACTCTTCCTTCATTGGATCACTTTTGATAGATACTGACCACTGAACACCCCACAAGAGCTGCAGTTTTGGAGATGCTCTGACCCAGTCATATAGCCATCACAATTTGGCTTTTCCTGCTTCTCACACATCACTTTTGAGGACAAAAAAAATGTATATCCCACCCACTAACAGGTGCCATAATTAAGAGATAAACAGTGTTATTCACTTCATAATGTTATGCCTGATCGGTGTGTATTTTCAAGCTTATTTTCAAGCTTCATTTTGACCCACTGTCTGAAAGGGTCATTTCATTTCCTATATGGTGCAAAAAACTAGATTGCTCATGATAATGCATTAAACAACGATTGCAATTTTGCAACAGCGAGTCTCTGAGGTTTAAAGCATGTCAGCAGGTCCTATAAGCTTTAGGCAACTACATTACCTCCAGAGCACACTCAAAGAAATGGCAAGCCAAGATCAGGAGGGATCTCCTCTTCTCCAGGTGGGTCACCAATGTTTTCCAAGCCTCGCTGAGAGAGACAGCCATTGCCTCATATACCAGCCCCTCTCTTTTCTTCTGAGCTGCTGTTTTATCTGCCTCCTCCAGCAAAGCCCACACACCTCCTTCATTTTTCTGTTAAATTGAAAGTAAATTATTAGACACAGTGCTCTAGCATATTATAACACATTGCTCTAACATATTAATTGTACGCAGCTTTCTTTTATTTAAACTGTAAACAAACATCAGCTCACATGCTGATTAAACAAGTCTGGTGGGCAGATGCACATAAGCACATGATGAAATATTCAGTAACGTGCAATGCCGTTTAACTGTGGTAGAGGATTTTTTTGTTTTGATTAAAGGGTGTACACATTCTGGGTCTGTGGTTACTTTTGGTCAGATAGCAGCTCAGATGTTCACCAAAACAGTTTGGAGCAGTCTGACTTTTTCTTCTTTTTTTTCAAATATAGCACAGCAATGCTTCTAGCATATAATTGTATGTTCAAATCAATATTTTTTAAGGCAGATCAAAGCAGCAAGGAACTATCCTTGTAAGGTCTGAAAGCATCGCTTTTTGGCACATGACAGATGTGAAGCCAGCTATTTGGATTTGGCACTATAAAAGTGTACAAAATGTCTTATGTCTGTACAGAATGTTTAACATCTGTTATTAATTTCTCTTCATTAAATCCTTGATTTTTACCCTGCAAATATCTTTATAATTCACCTTCAAAACATTCATCATGAATGGAATCATCCCACTGAAAAGAGCAGATTTATAACAAACATATTTCCAAGGCTCAAATGAAACATTAAAGAACCTTGCAGTTAAACTGAGTGGGGGGTCTTAAATAGACATTAAAGTTCAGGAGTTATAATGATGCCTCGGCAAAATAACGTTAGTGGAAATGCCATTAATCATCTCCTCATGGTTCTGTGAGGAAGACATTGGGCTTAAGATAAGGCACCGAAAGAACAGAAAACCGCAGCCAAATGTTTGAACACAGTATACTACTTTATTACTTTTCAGAATAATAATAAAGTCATCAACACTATAAAATAAAACAATATTTTGGGATTCTTTGGGATATAGCTTCTTTAAAGTTGCTAAACCAACTTCATGTAGTCATCCTGTGATGCTTTTTAAACAATATTGAATAAATTCACATGTACGGTATGCTGTATGACATGTATATGTAAGTAATGTATAATATATAATAATATTAATATTATAATAAACATTTTCTAATTATTAATAATAACTTAAAATGTAATGTATTCCTGTGATGCAAAGATGAGTTTTCAGCATCATTATTTCAGTCTTCTGTCACATGATCCTTCAGAAATAATTCTAATATGCTAATTTGGCACTTAAGAAATAATTTTTATTATTATCAATGTTGAAAACAGTTAATATTTTTGTGTCTTAGGGATGGAGCTAAACCCTGCAGGACAGTGGGAGAGTTGGCCACCTCTGTTCTATCAAAAAAACTGAGTGAAACAATGCAAGGAAATATATAGTTAAAAATGTAAAGATGTAGTCAACTAAATGTAATAATATCAGTTTTACATTTAAATATTAACATTTGCTTTTTTTACTCAAAATACATATACTGAGAAATGGGGACTGTGTACAGGGGACTTAGAGGCCCGGAGGGCCCATAAGGGTCTTTCGGGCATCCTGTCGTGGAACGAGATTTCTTCTGGACCCCCTACCATCCACAACTTTCACCCAGGAATATGCAATAATGCAATGACCGGTACAGAGGGCCCAGTTTACCTTGAGACACCGCTCATTGTCAATACCGTGGATAATCTTTTTTTATACCTTAATAGGGCAACGTATCCTGCAAATATAACTCATAAAATCCAAACTGTATTGAATATTTTAAAAATTCCTTTGTATATTTTTTGTACTTAAGTCCAGATGTTATAAAAAAAATGACATTAAATGATTTTTTGTGTGCCTTTTTAAGGGCTAAAGAGGTTACCTTAAGTTTGGCAAGGAGTTGCTCATGTTCATCTAGAAGCTTTTTGGTCTCATCTTGGTTGTTTCCTATCTCCAAGAGGTTGGGTTGCGCTTCAATCAGTTGTAGATGCACCAGCTCCCCACACTTTAAAACACACACACACACACAGAAGTGTTAATGTTTGGTTGTTCTTCTGCACATGCACCTCTTGTATCCACGTGGCCCCTAGTGCATTTCACAGACTGTAAACAAGACTAGCCCTCCACTGGCCCCTAGCCAAAGCGCACTTCGATTTCAATGCCAAGGCCCCTCAGTGAATTCTCATCCCATCTATTGCTAGTCCAAATGCAAACTTTGGCATGCAAATTGCACAGATCTTAAATTCACATTGCAATTTGCAAGTACAGGCCTTTCTGAGAGTGAATGAAATGTGAAGCTTCCACAGCTGCCACAGCCTGTCATGTTTGTTAAACAAACGCAAAAAATACAGTTTAAGGTATGCGGTCTGATGGCTAATTATCTCTGCTCTGTATACATTAAAGTGCCTCAATTATGCTATTTTAAATGTTCCTAATTTTGTTTTGGTTTACAGGCATCCAAGGTCAAAAAACACTTTAATTTTCAAATAATAATATACATTGCATCATCTCTTTTCTAGCAGTGCCTGAAACGGTTCGATTAAGGATTCAGTCTTTCTAAACGCCTCCTTTCCGAGAGCTTCCTCTGCTCTGATTGGTCAGATGGCCCAGTCTATTGTGATTGGTCTACCACTTACAGAGTGTGTCCGAAATGAAATGACCATTATCATATCTTTAAAGGGCACCTATTATGCCCCTTTTTACAATATGTAATATAAGTCTCTGGTGTCCCCAGAGTGTGCCTGTGAAGTTTTAGATAAAAATTCCAAACGTATCATTTCATATACCATGTTGAAAATGCCAATTTTGGGGTTGAAGAAAATGTTTCCCCTTAAATGCAAATGAGCTGCTGTTCCCCACCCAGAGGGCGGAGCCTTCACAGCTCGTGAACACCAGAACACCCAAATGAAAACTGAAACATGATATCTTCTGTGTGTTTTGATGATCATATCTATCGCAGACACGTTCATGTGACATTGCAATTCTTCATCATCATGAAATATTATCATCTGCATGCATTTTAAAGCCTCATTGCTATCAACTTAAACACACACACACACACACAAACTCCTGACGCATGTGCACAAAGAGCTGGATGTCAGCGAGTCCATGAGTAGTCATTAAACTAGCTCTCGTGTTATTGCGATTAAACTGCCAAATGCTCACAAGGTAATGTCAGAAACACACAAAGTTCAGATGAAAACATTTGGTTGTGCATGTGCACGTATGCAGAAATCCCGTGTTTAGATCCATCTGTCTAAAGTGAAAGCGGTTTAATACAGTATGTATTGCTCTATCTGCTGTTAATATGAACCGAACAACAGAAAATCACTCACTGCTCTTGACTGACGGAACTTTAGTAGCTTTAGTAAGTACACATTTCTTGCTTGAATGCTGCGGCGAGGAGATAAACATGGAGGACTGTGTACAAGCAGCTCTCTGAGGGCGGGGTCTACGCGGGGCCTTTGCAGTGTGACGTCACACTGCAGGAATCTGGAAACAGCTTGTGCTGAGACACTGCTTATGATTTATGGGGATTTTTAAAAAAAAAGGAGTGGCTGGATTTTTACCGTGGTTGTGTACACACACTGCCAACACACATTTATGTTCAAATGTAACCTTATAAACCTTATAAAAGTGAATTTTGCATAATAGGTGCTCTTTAACTCTGGAGGCTTCCTCAGCACTTGATAAACAGTGATACAGTCAACAGTAACAATGGCGTCGGTTTTACCCTATTCATTCCAATACGAGTCCTGATCCAAAGTGGATTTTCAGTGCAGAAAACAGTGTCTTTGACATGTCAGCAACATATTTGAAAAAGCATAATAGGTGCATATATGCATGTCAGGGACTTCAGTAGGCAACATGTGGTGGTCTTTAAAACCAACATGCCATTAACCTCTTTGTGTATGAAGAACCAGCCATATAAACAAAGAAAAAGGTGAGTACTTTCTTCTAAAAAGCCTATGATGTCAAACCTGCAACACTGGTGAAGGAAAGATTATCAGTGAATAACAACTTAAACTGTTTCCCACACAAAGCTATCAAATGACTTCAGAAGACTTGGAAGAGAGCTAGCATTGTATTGACTACTTTGAGCTTTTTGGACCCTGACATGGATATATTAACAGCATATAAGTTACAAGAAGTAAAAATATGAATTTTGGGACAAACCATTCCTTGAAACTATAGCAGAAAGACTGCAGTGTCCTTCTAACAAGCACACATTAGATAATAACAAGACAGGAGGATGAACGGTTGCAGAGAATCATTATTAATAATTCAGGCCATCAGTAGTGTGGACCATCACAGAGCTCTGTGTTTTTCTCACAGCAGTTTTTGTCTTCCCATTAAGTCACTATGTCAACATTTTGGACAATTCACAGTGCATGGAATTCTCTCGTGGAAAAACAAAAGGTTTTATTGATAGCCTGAGCCAAAAGTCTGTTGAATAACCCAAGCGGTGTGCTCATGACATCACTGGCGAGAGCAGTTTCCTTTCCTTGTTTTGAGAACTTTAGATAAATCAATGAAGATTTCACGGCGAGTTCACATCACATGCAGCTTTTCAGTTTTTTTTATTTAACATTAAGAAAGGAATAGTTCACCTAAAAATGTAAATTCAGTCCCCATCCACTTCCACTTTATGGAAAAGAGCAGCTGGGCTGTGTTGTTGTTCTTAACTAAAACTACAACTAATAAAAACTGGATATTGTTGTAATGAAACAAATAGAAATGTATTCATAACTAACTAACTGAAATAAATAAGTTGAAGTTCTAAAATTAAAATTTACGCTTAAATGAAATTGAAAACTGTAAATATATACAAACAAAAAAAATCTAAATATGAATATACTATAGTAGAATATAATAAAATACTAAAATAACAGGGAAAATCTAGGGAAATTCTGTTGAATCTCTTCTTTTGTGTTCCTCATATCAAGTAATTTCAAGACATGCTGATACAACAGTACAGTACAAGTCAACCTTAAATCACCAAAGAATGTTATTTTTAACTGAACTATGATCATCTGAAAGAATTATAACTTACCAGAAACAAACAATTCATATGTTTACACTACAAAAAGTATTTGCATCGTAAAGTAGAATAGTTCAAATTGAAATACCTTGAGCACTGCTACAACAATCTGTGAGTCTCCAGCCTGTACGGCCACGGTGCTGATCGTGGTTGTGGAAGGCTGACCTCCAGCATCACCTTCACTGGACATTGTGGACATTCTCCCCTCGAGTCCACACGTCCAAGAATCAGAAAGGGCGGAACAAAGCTCAGTACGCACAGGATCTTGCTGTAATCCAAATCTCCCCTTTCCACAACTGTCCCGGGGGGAGGCTAAACCCAAACAGAGTAAAGTCTCTGAGGTTTTTTAAAGTGACACAGCCCACGTCCACATCAAAGATCCACTTGTGCTGCAGGTAAACTCTGCAATCCCTCAAAAGACTTTCAGAACGGCTGGGTTCTTGCAGGCAACACCAGGACCACTGGCCTGAATGAAAAGTATGGTGCAAACACAGCCGTCTATGTTGACAGGGCAGAGAGAGGCGTGTTAAAAATAGAAATATGCACCAAGTTTATCACACTGTGCAGAGAGCCATTTGACACACCCCCGTTTGGTTGCTTTAGTGCGTCTGTTGCTCTTTCTCCTCCCCTTGCATTTGTCTCACTTAGCCTAATCTTTGCTTTTTATCACAATACAACATATTGGAAACTAGTACATACAAGATGAGAAAACTAAAATAAATAAATAAAAAAGCCCCCCAATTATTAAACATATTTTGTGTTCCACAGAAAGTCAGGTTTGGAAGGACATGAGAGAATGTTCATATTTGGGTGAACTATTTCCATGGATACTATATTGTCATCAGCATAAATAAATGGTCAGAAATAACAGAAAGGCATTTTGGTGTGCCCTGCAATGCATCCTTCCATGCATCCTTCCATGTTCTACCATCTGTTTAAAATGACCATGAAAGAGGCCTGTTCTGTCTTTGAATGCCTGTTCCAATCCAAACCACAGACCACCAGAAAGCCACGTAACATTTTTTCCTATTAAATGTAATGGCTACTAAATTATTCAAATAACAGTATGTACTGTATGTGGTTCAAATTATTGCTCAATATCCATTTATGTAAATGCACAATGGTACAAACACTGTTATACAAAGTGCAGGCAATTATAAAACAAAAGTTCAAAGGTGGCAGAGGTATCTGGTGTGTTGAGTCTAGTGTGCATCAGTCAACCACAGCTCAATGGATGGAAAAGACCAGAGAGATGTTCTGATAGTGACTAGTCCCAAGAGAAACAGTCCCCTCCACACCCTTAAAGGGGTTAGTTTAACCATAAGTGAAAATGTACATTCTAGACTTATATTTTTCGAGACATGTCTTTTTTCAGCCATAAGAAAAATCTATGGTTGCTAAAGCTGTTTGGTTAGCAGTGTTCATCAAAATATCATATTTTATGTTCCACACAGGGAGAAAGAAAGTCAAAAAGGTTTGGAATGACATGAGGGTGACACTTTGATGCAATTATATTACAAAGAGCATGAAATCATGATTTGGGGCACTCCCATATGCTGACAAAATTCACTTTAAGCATTTTCTTTTTTTAAAGTTTACAGTCAATGGCAGCCATTTTTGATCCAATTGAGAACAACGATTAAAATTGCGTTCACACTAGCAGCTAGAAAGTGATTTGATAATTAATTTCCAATGCAAAGCTGGCGATTTTGTTCAAAAGAGATATGTTGCGAATGTTCAACTTTATGTTAATGAAGAGCGACTTTGAAAGTGACAACCAATAGGAGTGAAATCATACATACGGTGGTGGTACTCACAGTGCTGACTCTGAGCCTAAATGGTTTTGTGAGCCCAGATAGACTGGCTTTTGCACTTTTGCTGCAGATAAAAATCTGCAATGGAAAAGAGCACTTGCTGATTCTCGCTCATCTTTAATATTAGACGTTTTATGTACTGATTCCATTTATATTTAGAGTTTTCATTCCAAAATACTTGTTTGTAGTGGCAAGAAAACTGATTTGTTGTGTACAACATCGAGTAAAGGTGATGATACATGAGGCAACTTTTTGAGCAATGTTGCTTCGGCACTTTCCCACTGAGGATGGGCAACAAACTTCTATCTGGATATTATAGATCGGTCGTGGGCCCCAGGTCTCACCTGGTTGCCCACTGACGGCAACATTGCCCAGCAACATTGCTCAAAAAGTTGCCCCTTATATCATCACTTTAACCTCTGTGAATGTCATTCACAAACATTAACAGGGAAACGCCCACTAGCGACCTCACCGCCAGCCACTTGTAACAGCGACAAAGTCGATGGTAGTGTGAACGCAGCTTAAAAAACAGATGGAATAGATTGCACCCAGAGCTTGCACAGTCCTATGTATCTTCCTCGGTCGCCATTTTATTCAATAACATTAGGTAGTTTTTGATTTGTATATGCCAATTAAACATTAAATAATCGCATTAGCTGGGTAAGCAATGCTTCGATCACTTGTTTCTGCTTCTTCTTCACCGGTTTTGATCAGCGCATAACAGTGAAAACCCCCTACCGTATAACAGTGAAAACATGGACTGCCGGAAAATTCCATCAATGGCGGGGAAGCGTAGTGTCATAAATGATGGAAAATTCTGTCAATGGCAGGGAAAGTGTTAAACAGATTGTGGCGAGGTGGACTCCTCCCACGTCCCTCATTCGTCCACCTCGCCACACAGATACATGGACATTTAAAATGACGAAAACAATTGATGACTCATCTTGTACTACACAGATTTTTGTCCAATCAAATGCTCTTTAAAATGAGAATATTTCTCCCACTGCACCAAAGTAGGAAATCATGATTTATGACTGATGTAATGAAGACTGGCTATTTCTAAATAAATATTAAAAAAAACTTCAGCCATTTTAATAAATTTAAATCACATACCAAAACCTCACGTGCAAAGACATGACTGTCAACCTGATGTCAACAAACCCAAACATGTAGAGGTTAGAAAACATTTATAATGGGCAAAAACTTGTATAAGGCACTTGCCAGACCACTTTCTGCTTTTAACAGAGACGAAGACAATCACAAAGACAGCAGACCTATAATTCAAAAGTTTGGGCTCAGTTTTTTTATTTTTAAAAAATATTATTTCAGCAAGGATACATTGAAACTGCTCAAAAGTGATAGTAGAGACAAATATTTTCATTTCAAATAAATGCTGTTCTTCTCTCTCTTTTTATTCGTCAAAGAATCCTGGAAAAAATTAAATCATTGTTTTCTACAAAAATATTAAGCAACACTATTTTCAACTTTGATGATAATAAGAAATGCTTCTTGAGCACCAAATCAACATATTAAAATGATTTTTGAAGATTGGAGCAATGGCTGCTTAAAAACCTAAAAAATTACTTTAAACTGCATGAACATTTCACAATATAACAGTTACTTTACTTTTTTATTGACTAAATGAACACACATATAAAAATAATAATAATAATTCTCACCAAGCCCACACTTTTAAACAGCAGTGCATTTCAGTCACACGTCAGGTAATACAGACATTTTATGCTTGCTATTCCTAAAATAAATAAAATAAAAATCATTTACAGGCACTACTTCATTTTTCAAAAGTAATATAAATGTCTGACATGATCACAATGCGAAACATTGGAAAAAATTACCTTTAGATCAGCATCACACCACATTCTTACTGCTGCAACAATGTTGTCTTTTCCACTGAGGACAATAGCAGTTGCTGAACATCCTGAGGTCTTGCTATGGGGTCTTCCTATCAATGCCTGATGGAGGAAATGTTTTGAGATAAAGTGGGGAGACTGATAACAACAGAGCAGCAATGAAAGGGCAATTCCGCTGTGCATTGTACAATCAATGATTACTCAGCATTTTATACAGCTATAGGATAACCGTTACAGTCAACATGGAGAAAATGATGCCATTTCATCTTCAACCCTAAGAGAAAATAGAGAAATAATCTTAAGACACTCTATAGAATTCACAAGAATACGTATCGTAGCAGATCATACATTTTACCAACATCTTTAAAAAAAAAAGTTGTTTTCTGGAGAAGATTTTTTTTAATCACTCAAATTCAGACTTCAAACAACCCCTAAGTTTCACTCTACAAGAGAGCACAATTTTGTTAAATACTTTGACAAAAGCATAAGAATATCTCTATGGCACAAATTCACTAAAATGACTGGGAACTGTTTCAAAGTTTGCCTGTTACAAACTAATATAAAGGTTTCCAGAAAGTTGCCACAGAGGGTCCATTTTCCCCCCACTGTTACAGACATACCACCAGTGCACCCAAAACCAGCACAAAGGCAGCAGCTGCCAAGACAGCTGAGAAATTCAATAGACTTTAGAGAGCACCAGTCCCCAGTACAGGACCTAAGAAGGCCCTTGACAGCACCCATGCCATCTGTCAGGGGCCCTGATAAACTAAAGTTTATTATTAGACAAAACTCTGATTCTCAAGCCAGTCATCACACAAGCTCTGTGACTATGCTTTCTGGAAACCTGACAAACATGTGCTAAAAATGACAGCCGTTACATCTTTATAATATGGGAATAAAAAAGATACATAGTTAAAAATGTGAATAATGCAAGAGCATCACTTCATTAAATAGTTGGCATTAAAATGATATTGAAGTGAAAAAAAGAACATTATCTACATGCAAATGTGAATTTCTCAAAATTTCTTTAGATTTTTAAGGTGAAAAATTAACTGAAGTTCTGGACAGGTTTTGTGAGATCAAAAATCTGAATGCTACTCGGATGCCTCCCAGTTATGCCAATGGGAGCATTTAGAGACTGTAAATAACCAGAAAGCAAGAGATTGAGTCAAGCTGCTGTAAAACATTGATGCACCTTTAAATATTCAGTATATAAAACATCTTCTTAACCATAACTGACAAGAGCTTTCTCTTAAAACGCTGCACAGGGCAGAGAGAATGGAACACCTCGGGCAACTAATGACCTGCTTGACCCATGCACATCTTCTTGGGAAGTTATAAGAAATCATTAATACAAAAACAAGCCAGAGTTCAAGCATTAGACAAAGATTTTGTTAAATATTTATTCTGCACACAAACCAGTCAGCAGCCAGAACCCTCACACTCTTTCTGTCTATATACACACACAGTGTTTGGGTCAGACTTTGAAAATGTTTACAGACCCCACACTTTTAAACACTATTGTAAGTAAATTAGTATGCACAAATGTACTGGTATAATGAGCCAGAAATGTGAATGATCTGGCATTGCACTGACCAAAAAATAAATAAATAAAAGCAATGCAAACGAAATGCAATATTGCCCATGTTTATTGAATGGGTGCTAGAATATTCCTGTACAGCAATGGACATTATGAGGCAGATTTATGCAAAGCATACATACAGTAACAAAATCCTGTAAACTGTAACAACCTGCCAGCTTTATGACATAGTAAGAGACAGTCTTTCCTCTCCCGTCTTATGGCGCAATTTCTTTCTTCATTTATTTTATACAACTTATATTTTCATAAAATACACTATAGCCTTTTAAAAATGGCAAAAGCATTATACATTTTATGGTATGCAAGGTACAAAAAAAGGAAAATAAATATGGCATTAATATTTTATGACATGCATGCAAGCAGCGTACGTATTAGACTGACAATTTATGAGATGAAACTGTTTCGTTTCACATTTACCATCAAAACAAAGCTCTAAACAATGGATTCTACATTTGGACCTTAAAGCTTTGCTTTGTTTTGTACCTTCATGATTGAACTACAACAGCTTCAGTTTCTGATGTGTTGTTTCAAAACCGGTTCTTACATTAGACACCATCTTCTGTCATTTCAGCAAAGGCCTTGTGGATGAATAGTTGTACTGGCACAAGAGAGAAGGTTTGGTAATTCTCAACAGAAAGCAGCTGAAGGAAAGAAATAGAAAATACAATGCTTGTGGTCAGGAAAGGCCTAGAAATCTAGAGCACCAGGTACAAATAGGGTAAAGATGGTGCTTTATGTACATTCTACAGGTTTAGTAGCACCATTAAAAGCTCAAGGCCCCTCGCTGGGAGGAGAAAAGGTCGACAGGTAAGGTAAAGCTTTGTAGGGAGGCAAGAGTTCTAAGTAATGTGGGCGATTTAGTATTCAGCTTTCCACACAGGCAATGCAAAGCGTGCCTGTGGAGTCTATCTTTAACTGCGCTCTGTAAGTTAAGATGGTTTGGTGAGGTGGAATACAACAGAGACGGCGGATGATCTGGGTCACTTCTAGACCAGGCTGCGAGAGCAGCAAGACAGCACGTGAGGAATCAGGCGCTGTGCTGCCGAATGCGTCACTTCCTGTAAGAGGGCATGAGGGGTATCGAGTTCTCAACTTTCCCTGGGCCCCGCCTCCAGAGCCTCCTCATCCAGCCGCTGCTGCTCCTCTTCCTGCAGGAATCTCTTTTCCTCTACTAGCTTCATTCGCTCGCGAATGTTGTCGGCTGAGGAGGCCATGTCGCCCGGGCTGCCGAAGAACTGTTCACTCCTGCAACCAGGGCGAATGGGGATGGTGGGAAATGATGACAAAAAGAAAACATATCAATCTCAGTGATTGTTGAAAGAGATTATGCTTTAATGCATAAAATTTGTTTGAGGCAAATAGAAATGATTTTTGTTACAAAAAGTTTGTAATGAAAGAATAAGAACAGAATGAAAGAAATGCAGCCAACATACATTAACTCCTTAAAAGGATCCTATTTTTAAAAATGTATTAATAATAAAAAAAAAAAAAAATCATCATATAAAAAAAAAATCCCAGGATTCTGTATGTGGATAAATAAATTATTAGTAGTTAAATTAAAAAGTGAGGTAAAAGCAGGCAACATTTTATGCATTTAGCTGACTCTTATTTAAAGTGACTACCACTAGATTCAAGCTATATATTTTTCAATTCATGCATTCTCTAGGAATCAAACCCATGTTCTTGGGGTTGCTAGTGACTACTGATTGAGAAATCACATTTTTGTTGTTTCAAACAGAGATTATGATTCTTCCACATTCTGAATAGACAACTAAATAAAATAACGTAATTTAAAGTTTCTGACTAAATATGAATTGTTGCAAACTATTTAATTAACTTTAGGACTCACTCATAAAGACTTCACTTGTTTTATTACTGGATGAATCTGCGTTTTTGAATTAATGATTCAATGACAAATACATTTTTTAACAATCACTTGTCGCCACCTACTGGCGTAACAATGTAATCGTTATTTAAAGTGCAAAGTTCCTTTCAAAAGATGATCTCTATTTTGATTGCTACCATAGACATCAGTGTTTATATCCAAACTATAAACTTTTATCCCAGTAATTTGTGATAATTTGTACTGTGTGGTTGAAAAGACCGTTTCATACCTACACATGACAACTGCTCTCTCTGGGCAGCTTGAACACACAATTGAATGTTCTGGTGTGATTTTGTCAAAGGTTTAATAGACACAGCCGAATTGTTGTCATTTAGTTTAAGATCACGTGGGTGTTTGAATCACGATTAATTGTGCAGCTCGAGCCAAAACTAATGATAGCTGATAGAAAAGTGCGATAGTGGAAGAGTATGATAAGTGCAATGTACTTTGTCTTTCGGGTCTTACCCATCAGGGAAAATGACTGGCACAGTGAGCCTGTCCAGCAAACCTTTCCCCACCGTCTCCACCTCTTCATACGCCTCCACATCCACCATCAGCTCGGCTAATTCAGGGCTCTCTCTCAGAATCTAAAGGCAGGGTGAAAGCCAGTTATTGTCTGATATATTACAGAGCTCTGGCTCAGAGCACAGCCAGGGACCTTCAGACAGTGTATTACAGCTGGGAAGCTTGGAGAGAGCAGCACATGAGACCGACTAGTTCTCTACATTCTTAAAATGAAATAACCAATATTATTATTAACTAAAAAAAACCCTGTGTAACAAACAGTGGGGCCTGAATGTCTACATCGAAAATCTCCATCACATCAAAATCCTCAAGCTTTGGATAGATTGCAGCATCCAAGCGATCAAGTAAAATATTTTAAGTACAATACTTTTCACTTAAATGATCCTGATGATGAAACTAAAGAAAAAAAGTATGAAATAAGTCAAATGCTAATTCATATTCTTTTGAACCCCACTGTAGGTTTATAAATGTCTCAGCTATCATTTGTCTAAAAATAGAGATTTCCTCTACCATCAACATGAATAAACATGCAAGGGGAAACATTTTGAATCAGTGCAGTCAACAAGCAGATCATAGTTACGTATGGGATGATCATAAAGTTTTTGCAACGGTTTAAAATATTCTTTCAGTTTACATAGTTTAAACCATACATTCAAAACAGTTCACCCAAAAATGAATACTCAGTCATTTACACATCCTCATGCTGGTGCAAACCCATTTGCTGTTATATTTTCCAGGGAACACAAAAGGGAGAACTCTGCTGCTCATCAAGATTTCTTCTGTTATGTTCCATGGAAGAAGGAAATTCATACAGGTTTGGAACGACATGAGGGTGGCTAATTGACAGATTTTTCCTTTAAAGGGTTACTCAGCGATTAGCATTAAGTTTTGTATCAGTAGAAACCCAGGAGTATATTCGTCATATGACCCTGAGACGAGAGAATTATGTATTTTATTTCTGGAAAAATTCCTCCGATGACACAAATATCATCATTTTGCATCATCGGAGGAGTTTTTGTCCAGAGGCTGAAGACTATAGCCAGCAGGAGGCGCTATTTTGCACATGTTTTAAACATCACACTCACAGCACTCAGCTCGCGGAGATGAAGAGATTCATGTAAACGGAGCAATGGAGAGCAAAGTGAGTGTTTCAACTTTTCAAATGAATTCCTATGATAGTTAAGCTTCCAAAGACATGATCTGAAAATGCGCCAGACTGAACATGCGCTGTGAATGCAGCCGCAGCCACGAATCCCGCGTTTACCTCAGCTTATGTGATGAATGTAATCCGATCCTGCTGCGTTTGTGCCGTGACACTCAATCGACTCACTCATATTGAACAGACAGGTTCAGTTTTTAATTGTAGCGTCTCTAACTGAACTGATTTTATGAAAATGAACGCGGTGGGCAAGTAAACCAGTAGCCGTGCCTAGAGCAGCATCGGGCAGCGAAGTGCATTCTGGGAATTGTTGTCTTTCATCACCATGAGACAAAAATACATTTTCTGTGTTTTCTCAGTCTAGAAGGCACCAAATTAAAAAATTATTTCATATTTCTACTACATTAATGACCGAGTTTAAATACATATTCATCTTCCCAGCGCTGAAGTACCCCCTTTAAGCATCCCTTTAAATTTGGCATGACATTTGTTCTGCAGAACTGCACCAACCTTCTCAGCAGCTGTGTGGAAGGCACTGGCCATCTCCAGCCTGTGCTGCCTCTCGTCAGACGTGACTGTGAACTGTTTCCACACACGATTGAGTCTGGGCAGTGTGTCCCCTGAGGAACGGGTGGTACAACGCAGAGACTGGCACAGCACCACTGTGGCCTGCAGCAGCTGGCGGCCGTAATCATAGGTGCTCTGAAAGCAGAAAAGAGAACTTTACAGCGAACCGTTACCACCACATGGACGGGATACTCTTATGACATTGTACTCTAAGAAGCATAAAATGTTTTATTTCTCACATATTTATTGGGGAAAAATTAAATTTTTTGAAACAAACAACTACTAAACCAACAGTTTTTACACTCAAAATTACTGAAGACAATGTGGAAGGGTCCAATTCTCACTATTAACTACCGGTAGTTACATATTAGCATAAAGTGCAACATCCTGCAGTCCAACACAGAAATGACTTAATTCATTGACTGGCTACTAGAAAAAAATCTGTATCTCCCCAATGTTAAAATGCCCAACTTTCCATGTTAAAATGGTCAAATTTACAGCAGAAAAAATATGTTTACAGCCTCGTACAAAAAGAAGTGGCTAATTTTGCCCTTCATGACAACTGTGAGGGGGTACAACTACCTTACTAACTATTAATAAGCAGTAATTAGGAGTTAATTGAGGCAAAAGTCAACGTTAATAGTGAGAGTTGGTTAAGATTTGAAAATTTGTTAAAACAACAATACGTCATAAGGAAATAAATGGCTGGAATTTATTTATATATATGAGAATCTATGAATTAGATTAAATTATTATAGGATCAAAACAAATAAAATATTATACAATTCATTAATAATAAAAAATAATAATAAATGATAATGATGTGGAAAAAAGAGCTTTTCACATTGTCTTTACCATTGGATTCACTATGATTCAATGTGCCAATTTATTAAAGTAGTTTCAAACACCTGTGCAACATCCACAAACTTCTTGTGTTTCTCCAGCAGAACTTTGGTTTCTTGTGAATCGTCTCCTAGTCGGATGTGGGTCTTTAACAAAGCATCGAGCAACTCTCCTAACCACTCCACCGCCTGAGAAGAAATCAAACAGCCCTTTTAGCCCCTCAGGAACTACAGACCCACTTCAAAGATCCTTTCCATTTGAATTTCAAGCTCTGACCTGCGAAGCATCTTCCTCACACTTGAAGAGCTGTACCATCTGCAGCATCTTGAGTCTCCTGACATCAACCATATCCTCACACCTATAAAACACGGGCGAACACATAAGACCCTCTTCTCTTTCTCTTGGTACACTAGGTGCTGTGTCCGTGGTAAGAAATAATAAAAAGAGGAGAGGAACCTCTGTTTGCGGAGCTGCATGTCCTCCATGACGCTGTGAATGTGGTCTACATTGTCTTTGTTCTCAACACCTACATCCTTGCCATAGGAAAAAGATGTCTGGGTAGACATCTGGTCAAGCAGTACTTGGCCTTTTTCTCTTAAACTTTGCAAGGCACCCTCTGGAAGACAGTTAAAGAAACTCAATACATCGAAGAGAGGACACTTCTCTATGCAGTATTCAAAATTCTTCCTGTTTTAGGTTCATGCATAAGTAGTCTCAGAGATGGAAGGCAGGCTCATTGACTGCTCGATGCATATTGCAAAAAAATGGAAGAATTCAGTTACAGCTCGATGTTATTTATTTTATTTTTTTTTGAAGCAAGTTAAAGGGATAGTTCACCCAAAAAATGTAAAAAAAATAAAAAAATAAATCCCATAATTTACTCAGATTTACACTTATTTAACCAAAAAAAAAATCAAGTGTGGAATGTTGGACACAATTAATTCACATAAAACTAGACAACACAAAAACAAAATGAACTGTATAACAAATGAACAATAACCTTATGTCTGGGTGGTTCTTGAAACCTCAAACATCTGGTTCTATAATGCTAATGAATAAGCACCAGAAGTTTCGTTTTTTATCAAACTTTAGTTACATGAAACAAGATCAGGCATATGAGTAGGAGAACAGGGCTTCCTAACCTACGCTCTTGAGTTTCTCCTCCAGATGTTTTAGGGTTTGCTGGATTGCAGCTCCATCTGCAGGGGCGACGTCTGCACAGAGCATTCCCAACAGCCCGTCCAACTGCTGGGACAACTGAGACAAACACATAGACACTGTCATCAGAAAGAATATTCATCATTATTTTATTTATAAATATACATTTTAAAAAAATTGTGCTGATTTGGGGAGGAAATCTGTCTTTAAAGTTCCCATATTATGCCATTTAAAGGTTCGTAATTTAGTTTTAGAGGTCTCCAACAATAGGTTAACATGCATACAATGTAAAAAAAAAAACACTATCATTTTCTCATAATATATATTGCAGCAACATCTCTATTCTCACAGTGAAAAAGAATTTGGTATCTCTAAACCTCTCCTTTCCTACTCTGCCCTGATTGGTCAGATGGCAGAGACTGTTGTGATTAGTCTACCGCTTACAGTGAGTGTTGGAAAAAAAGCATCACCATATCTAAATTTCAGCTCCAGAAGCTTCCTCAGAACTTGATACTCAGTGATACGAACAGTAACGATGGCGTCAGTTTTACTGTATCAATTTGAGGTGCAAGTCTTCATCTTTTGAAAGTGCATGCAAAATGGATTTGCTTTTATGGTACAGAAAACATTATTTTCTTGACATATTGATAATACGAAGAGAAAAAAACTCTTCCAGGCCTCAGCTACAACAGTGTTTGAGGGCAGATCAAACTAGATGTTGTTCGCAGGTAGCCAATGGAATAGCTAATGCAAATTTGTTACAAACCTATGTAAGTTCGTGCAGGGAGTAAGAATGGAATTACTGATGACTCGTTTCAGGCAGTTCGGAATCAGTTCTCCATTTATAGTGCACATTGATCTTTAAAACTTTTACATTCACAAACAGCTACACTACATGAAAGGTAATATCCAAAAAATCACTTTAAATATGTGTAAATGGCATTATATGTTGACTAAAAGACATTTTACTTATGAAAATAGAAAGAAGGGTGAGACTTGATTTTATCCTTCGGGAATTTGGAGTGGATTGTGAAGCATGGGTGACAAACACCACAGTGGAGCCAGGTGATTGGAGAGAATGGGATAAAAATATAAGGGATTTGTGCCATGAAGTTATTTCGGAGGCTGAGGAAGTGATTACATTTTGACTGCATTTCATTTGGAATAACATGCACAAGACCAGAACTGTAAAACTGTAAAAAGGTCCATTTTGATTTCATGTTGACTTTACACAGATCTGATAGTATTACATTGTATCTAGTGATAGCATCTAAGTAGCAAACATTTTCACTTAAATCTACATTCAAAAGATGTTTGTGTTCTGTGGAAAACTCCAGAGCTTAAATTAGAATTCTGTGGGTGCAGAATCCATGATTAGATATCATCTGATCGTAAAGAATCTTACATCTTGTGCGGTCATGTGGAACTCATGGGCAGACTGCAGGACGTTCTGTCTGAACTCTAATTGGCTGGCCTGCCTGTAACAAACATCACTGAGCTGCTGCTGCAGACCCTTGAGCTCCATCAGGTCCTCTTCATCTCCTGCGCTCAGCAATGCTGCGATCTGCTGGTTCAGCTCCACGTAAACAGCAAACCACTCCTGCAGCAAACAGCATGACATTGGCTGTTAAGACAGTTAAATAAACCACCAGCACTCATAAAGATCACAGGTCCATAAACACAGTACACCAATCCCACAGGCCAATGGCCACAACAGCTCCCATGAAACATAAACATACACAAGACTAAAACCCAACAAAATCTCTAAAATGTAGAACATCTACAGTTTATGGACTGATGAATGTCCAAAACACCCCTAAACATCACAGTATCATTTTTACTGTGTCAAACATACTATTAAAATGTTTGTTTGTAAATTAACACCATGTTAGCTTTCACAACCATTTCATTGGAAAACTAGATTAAATGTAATTAAAGCTTATCAGAAATCTGAATACTTGGACAAGGATAACTACTATTATTGTTTCTACAAAAAATATAAGCAGCACAACTGTTTTCAACATTGATAAAAATAAGAAAATGTTTCTCGAGCAGCAAATCAGCATATTAGAATGAATTCTGAAGGATCATATTAATGTTTTTACTGTCCTTTTGATCAAATAAATGCAGCCTTGGAAAACACAAGATACTTCTTTTAACAGTAGTGTATATATAGACTTAACAGAACAGAGACCAGTAAATAACCACCTAGCAACCAAGCTGAACACCATAGCAACCGCATAATAACCTGGCAACCAATTACAACCTCATACCCCAACATTTTTGACTATTGCATAGACAAGGACCACTAATATGTTCTTTAGAACATATCTAGATAAATGACAGTTGTGTCCAAAATCCCTACTTATGGAATGTTGAAATAACACCATCTTTCAAGAAAGCACACCACTTTGGCAACACTTTGCATGCTGACTAACATGAAATCACTTTTATGTAACCTATGGTTTGAACCATGTCTATTATTGGCTCAGTTCCTGACTCAACGTGACAAAGAGGTCACTGTTCAACAAACCATAAAGCCACACACACTCCAAAACAACACCTTCCTGTAAAAAAACATCAATACAACTCTGCATCACAGAGATCCCTGTAAATCTAAGAGGCTGTTTGTGATCACACTGAGCCACAACCACACTGAAGAATTACAGAGGCAGTAACTACTTCAGACAAGCCAAGAGCACACCACAAACCACAGACAGCCAAACAGCTGACCTTCAGGAAAACTGACTGTGGGTGAAAACCACATATTTAAAGCCATTCAAATGCATTTTATCAAGACTGTAAACATGACATAGTATGTACTAAAATATCCTAGGTAGCCTGAATCAAAGATTTAAAATTAATCTAAATTCAACATATTCCCATAAACAAAGTTAGCATAATCTGAAGCTTAAGTATTCAAGATTTAAATATGATTCCCTCAAGTAAAATACATCAATACTGCCACCTAATGACGGAACATAAACTGCATGATTGTGGCATTTTAGTGTCACTTTTCTGACCTTACAAAGTTAGCAAAAATATCTACACAAAAACAGTAGCATAAAAGACATTTTAAATAAAATGCCTGACCTCAGCAGCTCTGATAGCTTGAGTTCTATGGTGTACAAGAGTGGTTCTCAAATGTTAAAAGCCAAATGTTAAGTACCAACACAGAACATCCGAGTCCCACAATGCCACCGCCAATATTTGTTTTAATTAGAAATTCACAGATTTTCTTTCAGCAGGCAAGTTGAAAGACTAAGAAGCAGACACATAATAACCAGTGAAAATGGCTGTTAAGCTCCAAAATGCTAAAAATAATAATTATTTCACTGCAATTTTCATTCAGCAGGTACGTTGAAAGCCAGTAAGTAATGGTAAAACTTCACAAAACAATAATTTGTTTACACTAGTTAATACATTAGCATAAACTAACAAGTATTTAGTGAGTAGTATATTTTTACAGTATTAATTAACCTTTCTTAAAGGGTTAGTTCACCCAAAAATGAAAATTGTGTCATTAATTACTTACCTTCATGTCGTTCGACACTCGTAAGACCTTTGTTCATCTTTGGAACACAAATGAAGATATTTTTGTTGAAATCCGATGGCTCAGAAAGACCTCCATTGGCAGCAATGACATGAACCAATTTATGAATCAGAGTATTGCATGTCAAACTGCTGAAATCACATGACTTTGGCGATCCGAACTGCTGATTCGATACGCTGATTCATAACGCTCCGAAGCTTCATGAAGCAGTGTTTTAAATAGCCCATCACAATTATTTATTTATTTTTTTGCGCACAAAAACTATTCTCGTCGCTTCATAAAATGATTGTAGAAGCACTGTAGTGAGATGGACTTTGTAACGACGTCTTTAGTGCTTTTTATGGGTCTTGAGAGAGGAAATGTCATTGCTGCCAATGGAGGCCTTTCTGAGCCATCGGATTTCAAAAAAAAAATATCTTCATTTGTGTTCCGAAGATGAACAAAGGTCTTACGGGTGTCGAACGACATGAAGGTAAGTAATTCTTGACAGAATTTTCATTTTTGGGTGAACTAACCCTTTAATGTTAGCAGATAAAAAAAGGTAATATTCATGTTGGTTCAGAGTGCATTAACTAATGTTAAGAGTTACAACTTTCAGATGCAAGCTTAATTGCAAGAAAAAAATGCATTCATTGTTAGTTCATGTTTACTAATTTTAACAAATGAACACTTGCAAGAACAGTGTTACATAAGTAATAAACATTATGAACATGAATGCTAAAATGCTAAAAGTGTTTACAATAATAATCTTCACCTCCGAAAGCTGTTAACTTGTGACCAGACAGAGTTAGTTGTTGAATTGAACAAATCTGATTATCAGTGTTACTTCAGAACACTTGGTGGAGTGCCGTATGGATGACTTTGTATACATTTTTTATCTTAAAGGATTAGTTCACTTCAAAATGAAAATGTCCTGATAATTTACTCCTATCTCATTTTGAGTCGAAAATAAATCAGGTTTTTTGAGGATAACATACCAGGATTTTTCTTCACATAATGATTTTCAATTGCAACCAATGGGTTGAAGGTCCAAATCAATGTAGTTTCGAAGGGCAATTATTTTCATTTTGAAGTTAACTAATCCTTTAACTGATATGGTAACTCCAAACTGTCTTTGTATGTAACATACCCATATTGAAAACTCTCCATTTGCATTTCAGAGAGGCTATACATTCCACAAAAACCACATACACAAGCCAGAGATGATGGCTGTACTTACACTGTGTTGACTCTCGATCTCCTCATGCTTCTGCTGCAAGGCCTGAGACGCACGAATGGAGTCTCCAATCCCCCACTGCGTGCGGAGCTGGTCTGTACCAGGACCTTCCAGCCAATTCACAACCTGTTCACACACAAGACACATAAACACAGACAAAGAAACCTTTAATTAGAGAATCACTACCACTACTGACCCCCAAGCCACTGAGCAGACTCTAATCGGAAATAAATTAGGAGGAACAAAGAGCAAATCTAATTAACTAAATGACAGGATCAGGTCGATGAGAGCTCAAATTAAAGATTTACTTAATTAGATATGTACTTGTTTACAAAAAGATAAATGTAGGTTGCACGTCTCAAGGGCTACACAATCCTTTGGCTGTCAGATTTTGAATGAACATCAATGTTGGAGAAAAATGAGATCCCAGAGCTGCAGCTAGGTGGAAGATGAAAATCATTTAAATTTCAGTCTGTTTCTTACACAAATATCATATATAATATTAACTGTGTTTATGGTGCTTTTCGAAGCTCATTTTCATTTATGGGAGAACCATCTTCAGTTCTGTCTCAATTTGATGGCTTAGAGTTCAAAATTGGAATTACAATTGAAATGGCAGAAACATTTATTTCATTTCTGTTGTTCAATGAACTAGAGAAGCAAACGAAAAACCTGGAACCGCAGCAAGAGAACCCGATTTGTTGAGAAAGTCATTAATTTGTCTAATGCTGAGGTGCCGGAACTTGTTAAGAATCGCTGCTTAGTTTGCAAGGCTTTCCGTCTGTAATTGCTTCAGGCACCGCGGCTTACAAACGATCCCTCCCTTCCCTGCGCAATTTTTCACAGAAGGTAAGAAGTAGGCCAAACTCCTTTTCCGACACACAAAATGTGCACGTCCCAATATCCTGATCACCATGGAAACAGACATTTTATTTCGTCTGACAGGAGTGGCTTTGGGAGGATTTCATCGGATACACAACTTTTAATCTTGGCATCAACCTTACATGACCTGAACACCATACTTGCCGATTCCAGACCATTTTCATTATATATTAAACTAAGAAATGATTTGTGTGGAAACCATGATGCATTTTTTTCAGGAATCTTTGATGAACAGAAAGTCAAAAGAACAGGATTTATTTGAAATGGAATAATTTGTATTTCATTGTATTTATATTATATATTTATATTATATATATTATATATATTATATATTATATATATATTATATATTAATTATATATTATATATATATTATATATTAATTATATATTATATATATATTATATATTAATTATATTTATATATATATATATATATATATATATATATATATATATATATATATATATATATATATATATATATATATATATATATATATATATATATATATATATATATATATATATATATATATATATATATATATATATATATATTTATGACTGACCCAAAACTTGTGTGTGAATTGTTTTTTGATACAAGAATATACATAAATTAATATCAATCAAAGTAGTGAAAAAAGAAAGCAAAAGCACAATATATAGATGTATGATTGCACCGCCACAGTCCTGCTCTCTAACAGTGATTCTCTATGGTAATCAGATTCTCAGTGGGAATTTGGTGGGAGTGTTTTGTAAACCTTCCAAGAAGACAGCACAGCACTGTTTGTCAGAGAATTATGTGACAAATCTTTTCTGTGGAAAAACTCAGATTTAATGGTGCAGAGATCCACCAAAACCTTATATTTGTAGACTAAAGACTGCTGATTCACCAAAGCCCAGCCACACAGTCTGAACTGGGAGTACAAGTTCTTCTCTTTCAAACCTTGTTGGTATTTAGACATAGAAATAAAGCAACATGTTTCACAGATGACACTGAAACTCCCTCACACTCCACAACATCATGTGATGGGTTTGTGAACAGTTCTTAAATGCAACCTGGCTATCTGGAGGCGATCTTTCATTTTATTGATGTACTACTCCTATAAATCAGTTTTGAACCCCAGTGTTTTACCTGCATGACCTTGGTCTGGATTTCCTCTAGCTGGGAGCGTTTGCTGCGCTGTCTGCAAACTTCCTGATACTTTGTGTACTGCTCCCTCAGAGAGTCCAGGAGCTTCATCACCTGAGGCTGAGCCAGCAGCTCATCGTCCATGGGCGACCAGGCTGTGCCACTTCCTCCACCCTCAGAGCCATTGAAACGCCTCTGCTGGAGCTCCGAGAGCAACTCATGCCCTGTGAGAGAGGAAGACATCAGGGGAAATAAACATTTATGAGAGAAAAATCAAGGCTTAAGCCTTGAAAAGAGAACGCAGTTAACAGTAATATAGTGTTTCACAGTTAACATGTCAAGCAGAAAGCAAGTGATGAATGCAAATGTGATAGCGAATTTTGTGTCTATCAAGTGCTTTACTACAAAAGGAGTACGGATTGACTTAATATAGTATGAATACATTAAGTCAGCATTCCAACTACTTTAAGCACAACAAAGTGACAATGTTGTGCCATCGCTGTGTTCTTATTTGTACCTCTAACCAAGGTTAGGCAGAATTCAGAATTCATTGAGAATTGGTTGCCTTTCAACTCGTGAGCGTGAATATGAATTAAGTGGGCCCTAAAGGATGTTACATTGACATTTGGATTGAAGTTGCAAAACAGACAAATAAGGATGACTAGAATTAGCCCAATACAGCAACAAAGCAGGCCAAAATGGAAGCATGTTGAGGACAAAAGTCTTTGGTAAAAAAAAAAAAAAAGAGAGAAATGCACCATTCTAAAAAGGCACTGCATTAATAGTGCTTACATTTTGGGGGGCTTCAAAAAAAAGAAAAAAAATAGACGTGTATATTTGAACTGACAACATTTCACACATAATATCATTAAAAATGCAATAATAAATATTCACATTCAAAGATGATTATGTCGTTTCCTATATATAAATACCATCTTCATTAATATATTCATATACTATATTTGGTCCATTACATTTCGTATTTCCATTTCATTTGCCTCTAGTTTTAGTGAATCATAGTCAGTTGAAAATAATTTTATGTCAAATGTGCAGGAGATTTACTAGAAAGATAGTAGAATGCAGATGCAAGATCAATATAATATAAGAAAGTAGATAAAATAATAAATCGACCATTATAAATGTTACTACATACACAACAGCCACTATTGTCAAGTAGATTCAAAATGCGAAGTGAAATTTAGTTAAATAATGAAGATGTGCTTTTACATAATATTTTGACTTCATGAACACAAGGAATAATGACATTTAATAATGTTTTAAATGTAAATTTATATTCACTAATACAACAATGAATATTTGTATACATGTATTGTCTCTAAAACAATGTATTTTAATATATGAAATAGGGAAAATAGTGGAGTGCAGATGCAAGATCAATATAATATTATTTCATAAAAATCTAATAAAATAAAATATAGTTAATTATGTTAAGTCAAATTTGATATTAATTTAATTCAAATATTTAGCTCACCCAGAAATATAAAAGGCATCAATAAAAATACAAAATAAACTACAGGAGCAACATGAATTTAATTGCATTTTAAATCTACTTTAAAACAATTCTGAATTGTGCACAATTCTGCCTGTAACAGTTTATTCAAAGCAAAATCACTTGCATGGGGCACAACATCACTAAACAGATGGAGCCATTAGGCTATTATTCAGGGCCTAGGTGAGGGACATACTGATCAGGGAATAATCAACTCACTTTACAAACCAGCTTTAGCTTCAAATACAAAAGCTGTGAAATCGCTTTAGAGTGTCAAACAGCACTAAAGCCAAGTTTTACCCCACCAATAAAACTGAACGGAGTCACAGGCCAGCTGGAAAAACAGCTTCACCATTGACATCACATGCTAGATCCAGCATAGCAGTTCAAATTCCCAAACCAAAATCCGTTTTGCAACTAGTTTTCAAATGGACCCAAAATATTTCAAAGCAATGCCCACATGCACATGAACACGCACGGCACATATCAACACTGACCTGTCTGAAGGACCGTTTCTGGGTCAAATGAAGGCAGGATGTTGCTCTCTGAAGACCTATGATTGTAACAATAATAATGTTGAGCATTTTAATAACACCTTTAAAAACAGTTAATAGAAAAACAGTGGCCCTGAAACGGCAGCCATAATTAGGAGGTCATGCCTGAAGATAATGGGACATAAAATACCTGTCCTTCTCTGCCTGGCTTCCTTTCTCATTTTCATTGATGACGGTAAGTTCATCGAGAAGGGATGTGGATTCCTTTGTGAATTTTTCAAAGACCTAAATGAGGGATAAATGGCCAATAAGACCTGCATTTAAAAACAGCATACTCTTATATTGATATAGTTACACTGAAATATTTCTCAGCCTTTTGATGATATCCAATATCCATTTCAATATTTGTGTATTTACTGAAGCAGCTAAAAGTATCACCATTTTAACCAACTTGGGATTTTAAAAAAAATAAAATACAAGTTAGATGGGAAACTAATTTTAATCTAAACAAAAATGTGAAATGTTGCTTTGGAAACTAACTGAAATAAAATGTAAGTAATACACTTAATAAAACTGCCAACTAAAAATAAATATTTAAAAAACAGCAACAATGAAAGTACATAATAATTCAAAATGTTACTACATACTACAACAGCCACTATTGTCAAGTAGATTCAAAATGCAAAGTGAAATTGAGTTAAATAATGAAGACATGCTTTACACAATATTTTGACTATGAACACAAAGAACAATGATGTTTTAAATGTGAATTAATATTCACCAATACAACAATTCATGGTACAAAAAAGGAATATTATATACATATTTATATACACATTTTGTTTCTAAAAACAAATAGTGTATAATATATGAAAAATATCAGTGAACATTTTTAATGATAATGTGAACAAGTAGGATGGTCAAAAGTATTGTTACTTTGGCGATCCAGCATATTTGGTACCGGCTGATAGACACTGCTTTAAAACGCTCCTGTGTGTATCGTTTAAGTGCTCTGTGAAAAGCATCAAAGGTTTCTATTTACAATGTGTTTTTGAAGCGTTTATCATTGTAGCCAATCACAGACATATCGGTTGAGCACGTGAACACAATGGCCAATCATAGGTGTTAGAGGCACTGAACTTAAAGGATTAGTTCACTTTAAAATGAATATTACCCCATGATTTACTCACCCTCAAACCAACCTAGGTGTATATGACTGTCTTCTTTCTGCTGAATGCAATCGTTGTACTACAGTGTAATGAGGTAATTTTCATTTTAAAGTGAACTAATCCGTTGAGTGATTGACAGCTTCGGTGAGTGTGCTCTTTGCTCGCTTTCTATTTATAACCCATATACAATTTGTTTTTCCATGCTGCTCAGTACACTGCAGTTTTGGATTCAATAACACATTTAAATACAGTTGTAAATCCAGAAAGTTTTCAAAGATTGAAAGTGATATAACCATAGCAACAGATGGGATAAAAAAATCTGATACTTTGTCAAAATAGATGTACGTTGAGTTTTAGACAGTAAACACAAACTAATAGATCTGACATTTATTCTATGTAATGTTTTTCTTTGTCCTTCATTTTATTATTTTTCTTTTTATAAACAATGTTTACAAACTTTTGAAGGCTACATGCCATTTAAATGTATTATTTACTTATAACTATTCAATTTAATTCATATTTTTATTAACAGCACTGGTATTGGTACCAGCTACTGGAATTTTGGTATCGTGACATTTCTATAAACAAGTGTGGAATCAGAGTCACTTCATTGATTACCAGAAAAGAACTGATTCACAAATGAACTGAAGTAGTCTAATGACACTTTAAATATCGTGGGACCATTCTTTTTTTGGAGTTTAGACTTCAATGTTGCTTAGTCTTATATCGCCAGCAAAATCATGTGAATAAACATTACTCAGTCCTACTAGCCACAACAACCCCGAATAACTGTCTACCAATAAAGAGAGAAATTTGGTTCTCACCAGTCGTTTGTTGACCCAGTCCAAATGATCATAAACCAGACTCCCGCCAAATTCATCTGTAAGTTGGCATGGCTCGATATACCGTGTGAGTTTATTGGCAGACACCAGAATAACCTGAAACACAGAAAATTAACATTTAAGTATGACCAACCAAGGACCAAAGCTTTTTCGCGAATGTAAAAGACAAGAAAATAAAACCCACCCATTTGAGAATTATTTGTTGTAACAGAGGGGAAAGTGCACCATTTACAAATGCTACCAATTAAACAGGCATCTGTGTGTGTAACGTAGCATAACCTGAAATCGTGTAAGACCTTCTGCAGCAGTCAAATGTCATGCAAGGTTAAAATCCATGAATAATTTATTTGATATTTGAAGGCATATAGGACAAACTCTGCAGGTGAAAAAGCCCTTCTGCTGGGTCATAATCACAAACCGTCACAAAATGTCAGTCCCACTCATTACCCAAAACTCTTTTATGATTATTATTCATTATAAATAAATTATGTATAATGCTGAATAAACTATTTACGCCCAAGCAGCATTAAAAACTATTCTGTAACAATATACACACACATTATGGTATACTTTACATGTAAATGTTTATCATTACAATGACTGTGCTCCCCTCCTCACTGCAGTTTGGGGTGTCGACAGGAAGAGAGACAGCACAGCTGCCTTTACAAAAATGTTCAGCTGAGTCAACACACAGAAGAGAAGGACAAGGCCTCGCTGCAAACAGTGTTTGAGTTCTAGCCAGTGTCACCAAAGAGGAGATGAGGAAAAATATTTTGGATTCATAATATCTAGGGTACATTACTCACAGGATGTCAGAGGCGTGCTTGCCTCTGCTGTGTGACTGTCTGCCTGGGACGATTTGAGAGGGGGAAAAAAAGCCTTAATGAGCTACAGCAAGGATTGTTTCACAAACTCTCTAATAGGTGTTCTTGCATCTAAAAAGCCTTGTTTTGGGCAGTGAAGTTTCTGTGGCAGATTCTAAAATGCAGCTTGAGCATACAAGCTTTTGAACTGGATTTCATCTTATCTCCTTCTGCCATGACATCATTGCAAATTCTGAGATATAAGGCATGCAAAGAAACAAGAAAAAAAATAATAAATATCAAACCCAATCCCTTCCTTAGAAGCCTTAAAAGGAAAAAAAAGTTCACTGAAAATAAAAATACTGTCACATCTCATATCATTCCAAAAATGCATGCTTTTTTTTTAAAGAGATAAAATAAAGAAAAAGAAAGAGCCAGAGAAGCACTCTGAAAAACAGTCAATATTACTTATGCAATATCTATTTGCCTATGTTCAGACTGCAGGCAAATCAGATTTTTTCTCAAATCAGATTTTTCCAGACAAACTGTCCATACTATTCATTTATTAATAAAATTGATCAAATAAGAGTTTTGTTTCCAGACATAACCAACCTCTCTCAATACGTTGCTTTGGTAACAATGTAGGCGTACACACGTGTGATGAGGCTTTCAAAACAGATACAGAAAAAAAACTGAACAGAAAAAGAAAAGGAAATGCATCATCTCGCTCTCCAAATAAGCGCCCTGTTGAGAAGCGGTGCTGAAATCTTTTGACATGCCAATTGAAAACCCAATGAATACTTCTGGCATTTTGATCATCCTTGTGTCACGTCACGTGAAATCTGATTTGAGCTTCCAGACGCATCTGTAAAAATCCTGATTGGAATCGCATTTCAAACCACCTCCATATATGTTGTTTGAATCAGATTTTAATTTTTTTTAAAGGAAGTCTGAACATGGCATCTGAAACTAAAGCTATGTAAGGAATAACGTATGCCCAGCTGGTTGTTATCGTAGAATAAACCTGACAGGGTGATCAGGACCCCGACACAAAGCAGATCTCGCATTATCCCGCTTATTACATGGCTACTTGCCACATAAATAAATAAATAATTAATTAGACAAAATATTTGACATGAGTTTAAATATTTTATTGGGTCTTTAAACACAAAGCTTCTGCAAAGAAAGCAGTTGCTAGTAAGTGCCAAGTTCCAACTAGATGGACATGTAAGGGTAAATGTACGGTGCAGTCATACCACTTAATACAATGCATTTTGTCACATAATTATGGGGATAAGAGATATTGATTTGAGACGAAATCGCTTCATCTCCACTTCGTGTCAGGGTCCTGATCACTCTGTCGGAGTTTATTCTGTGATAACAACCGGCTGGATGTACATTATCCCTTACATAACATACCGCTGGATGGCACGTTTGACCAATCATAATCAAGTATTCCACAGAGCTGTGTAATAATCACTAATCATCTTCTCCTACACTGCAGCTCTCAAATCTCATTCATGTTTCTGTTCTCATTGACACCATTGATTCGAGCATATATTGTAGTAATTGGACATAGTGATCATAGAGATCGGACATAGAGATCGGACGATTTCAGAAACATGACATCTGGCTTTATAATGACATGCGGGTAAATAAATTACAGTATTTTAATCTCAGGGTGAACAACTCTTTAAAAACCATCTGCTCAACAAACTTTTAAACTGAAGTCTATTTAATCAAAGTAATGTGCGCTCTTTGAAATCCTGCAGTGACCCTGAACGCAGGCCTGGTGCTGAAGCAGGAACGCAACAGCTTGGACTGGTGCCAGCTGTGCCCTCACATCTGCAAGGTTAGCTGGAGGAGATTAAACACTGGGCCTGCTAAAGCTCTCTGATCAATAAAGTCCACTCAATGCAGCTTGCATTCTGGTTACCTGGCAAATATTTAAAGAATTAAATAAAATAAAAACAGAAAACAACAAATGCTGTGCTCAGTTACACATATATTGTTTCAGGTGCAAGAAACAAAAAAATGTGCCAATTTGTAAATTACTGAATAAAAAGTGTACCAAAAACTTTTTATATACATTTTTACATTTGCAGAGTGACACCTTTCTTTGGACCGAAGTAAGCAATGGGCTGAAACTTTCCTGTTGCTCTATTCTTGTATAATGCACACTTCTCGTGTACCGTTCAAAAGTTTGGGGTCAGTTAGATTTTTTCCCCTCTTTTATTTAAGAATTGAATACCTTTATTCAGTAAGGATGCATTTAATTGAAACTAAATACATGTATGATGTGATAAAAGTTCTTTCAAATAAATTCTGTTCTTTGACATTTCTGAAAAATATAATGGTTTCCACAAACATATTAAAGCAGCACAAAGGGTTTTCATCATGTTATAATGATTTCTGAAGGATCATGTCACACTGAAGACAGAAGTAATAATGCTGAAAATTCAGCTATGCATCACAGGAATAAAGTAGATTTTAAAACATAATACAATAGAAAACGGTTATTTATAAATATCTTACCAACCCCAAACTTTTGAAATAAAGATGCACCGGTTGACAGGCCATAAATCGGAACTGGACAGTTTTTGCTCTAAGGAAAGTGAATCTCATCATCACCATCTACTGTACAGTCATTGAAGCCCATAAAGGAAAATCTGCAATAAGCATAACAAATGTGCAGTCCTGTAACAGACGGCCCAATAGACCCTAAGTGGCAGTGAAAGAGGATTCACTTATTTAATAAGGCCTCCGGGTCTTTTCCTTCCCATATGCTCACTTACGCCTGGCCAGGCATCAGTGATGAAGAGGTTCTTGGGCAGAATGATTAATGCAGAGCGACGGTCCTCGTTTACCTCAGTGATCGGCTGCAGATACAAAACCCCCCATTCAAGTATGGATCTTCAAGTAGGTCAAGAGTATGGTAATGATTGTTTTCACTAGTCTCCGTGTTCAAGCCTCCACACTTCCTAATGCTGATACACTGACCTCCATTCAGCCAAAACTGTGCCATCTGGTAGTTGTAGGCAGCTAGAGGGCCCTGCTGGCCCAGATCACAGCATACACAACACAATGACCCCAACAAACATACACATACAGAGGTTTCTATTTAGGAGACAGTGGTTCGACTGTCCTTCTAAACACGTCATTTGGCTCTTGGCTGGATCCATGTGATGGTTGCCATTCAACATGGCGTTATTGGTTAATGCCCAGAGAGAGAATGAAGCAAGACAGCCAGACAAATGAGCATGTGGTTCGAGGCCAGGCTTCATCAGCACACATACTGTGCGCATCAGCGTGATCATGTTACGTTTATGTTCACATATAGCCCCATTTCCTGCTCCTAAAGTGAATGCCGGAGGGCTGCCCATTCAATGCAAACACAGCCACCTGCCAACTTCACCCATTTTCTTCATGGCCCAGTTACAAGGAAACACTGGAGCTGACTCAAATTTATGATATTAGAGGAGAGATAATGAAATGGAGAGATTCATGAAAGTAGAGGATCTAAACCAACCCATATGGAACAGTCTCTTGTACAGCAATTTAAATACCTCATGCTTGACCAATATCAATATCAAGAATTTCCTCACAGTCACATCCCGATTCCTAATGAAAAAAACAAATACTCCTTTGCAGGTTCCCTATAAGCATTGGGTTTGAATCCAAAATATTACCAAACATGCGCTTTTACATTTCACTTTGAAACTAAATCTTCCACCATTGTCTTGTCAGTCAGCTCCTCACTCTTATGATAAATGAAATCCGACTCCTGCTACTGACCTGTGCTTTCGACTCTCTTTTCATGTCTTTTATCATGTCAAACAAAAGTCACATTTTGTTCATGGCTTTTGTTGAAGAATGAATCTGCATTTTTGAGTTACTTGTTTCGTTCCTGAATGAATCAGCCTTTTTTAACACCTTTATTTAAATTAGTGGTGGCCAAAGATAAATTTTTTTAATCTAGATTATTCTCTCTGTGATTTTGGAATTAATCTAGATTAAAATGGCTCATTTGAATTCTGCCGAAGGCATTCAGAATATGTGTGCTACCCAAATAATGACTTGGTGCTTTCACACTTGGTTCCATTGCCTGGACCGAATCCGAGTTCGATTGCTCCCCCCCTGCTGGACCGTGTTCATATGATATTATTTGGGTCTGAACCGGGGTGAGGTTGCGTCATCAAAGCAGCAGCTGTTTACCCCGTTGCTTGGTAATGAAGAAGTCGGGCGAGAAGGTGGCAAAATGAATAGCGTTGTTCACCTAACTTTTATATTTTTGCGTGTTATTTAGCAATTTTTATATACACTTGCGTCTATCTGCCGCAAATGTGATTTACTGCAAATGCTCTAAAGAATTTGACATGAAAGATGGCATTTAATATGTTTAAAAATCCCACTGAAAATAAATTTGAGACAAATTGATCAGAAGAAGGTACTCAAATTGTTGACGACGAGCAGAATGCAGTATGTCAGTCACGCTCGTCAGGACTCGAGTACGGTTCGCGGGTGCGCACCCGAGTTTGGAAGACAGCGTTCACGCTTGATGTGGTAATTTCACAGTAGGCATACACGAAGACTCGTCCTCGCTCCCCAATTCAGCTAGGTACATCCGTGCTAAAATATCAAGGTGAAAGTCATCATAGCTTGCGTAGTATAGACCCAGCTCCCAACCCAACTTTAAGAATAGATTAACGGCGATATTTTTTTATAAATCGCCCGATAAGAGTCTCACGTTAACGCAGCACGTTAACGCCTATAACGGCCCAACACTAATTTAAATATATATAAATGTAAGAATTTGACATGAAAGATGGCATTTAATATGTTTAAAAATCCCACTGAAAATAAATTTGAGACAAATTGATCAGAAGAAGGTACTCAAATTGTTGACTGTGCTCCTAAATTATTTCTATTTTTTTTAAAGAGCACAAGTGCTCCTAAAAAGAAATGTGAGTGCACAGCTCTGCTTTAAGTGAGGTCTACATATCATAGGTTAAAATAGTGAAAGCAAAGAAAAACTAAATTCATGATGCTAGTTTCCCAGAATGATTGATTCAAAGCAGCCCAGATATGCACCATGTCCTTTAAAGCCCTAAAACAGCCCTGAAAAACTAATTTCGCTCAAAGCACAGCTTTTTGTGCCTTGACAAATGAATGAGAAATTAAGCCATTGCATTTAGTGTCAATAACAAATGCACTGTCCTACAGTGAAGCGGCTGAAGCCCCAGTCCCTTGTCAATGAAGATGCACAACTTCTATATATGGAGCTTCATTATTCACACGCGGGAAATTACCTACTTACACGCATGGCATCCTTTGGGTCTCTCTAATTAAATACACTGTTGTGTGTGATTGTATTATAAGCAGCTATACCAAGAGTAAAATGATGATGCTGTAGTCTGATGTAGTATGGAAAACACTTGCAGGATTGGGAAGATTTTTTAGTCTACATCATTGTATGCTGTGTATCAAAATATTTAATGTCATCGCATTCATGATCAGACGTACCGCTGTATCCGTGTCCATATTTACACAAATATGTTTAATTTAGAGAAGACGTGATAAAATATGTACGCATACATAGTGCTGGTTCATATTTGGAGCAGGAGAGTATATGAAATATATCCATAAAAATTTGAAACATGAAACAAATTTGTTTGACGCTACTGTAGCTATACCCATTAATAGACATGGTACTTCCTTGAAAATAAATTCCAGCACAGCTCTACATGACCCTTCACAATAGATAATGTTTTACAATGAACTTGTTAGAAAGCTAAGCATTTATAAAAACTAAGAGCTAACACCGTGTCCTAACTACACGTGATGCCGTGACATGCAATGAAAGGTATTTTTTCCATGTTAATTAGAGTTCTTGTCCTAACCAGCCGCGACAGCAACACGAGATGATTCTATTTTAGAAACGGTTTCTATTTCTGCGACGCCGCAGCTAGAATAACAACACAAAACATGGCAATATGACGACTTTATGTAATGTTAAAAGCGTGTAATGTGACTTTGAATATAATTTAGCGCTCACAGCTCTGTAGTGTAGTCGTACTTAAAGCAACAATGGATAATTCAACTCAGAACTTGAAATTAAACTAATAGAAACAAGAACGTTCAAACTGTGAACAAACAAGAATATTCTATGACAAAGATTGTTTTAGTAACTCAGAATGTATTTTTACTAATGTTTAAATGGTGTAATATTTGTGAATTTGATTATGTGCTTATCCATTTGCGTGCGAGTGCAGTTAAGATTTTTAGTGCTGTACACTTGCCGCGAGAGCCAGCCCACACGTTGTTCTGATTGGCTGTTTTTTGACTGATTTGTCGCATCTTGTAGTTGCGTCGCGTCTGGTGTGGACAGACAAGTTGCTTGTCGCTGGAATCTTATTGCGTCTCATGTAGAAAAACGTCATGTCGCTTTTACAACATTTCAAATCTCTCAGTTCTAGCCAAAAATCCAAGCCAATCTCGTTTTATTACAAGCTCTGTCACATACTCTTTTTGCCAGCAGACTCTCCTCTGTTTGGTGTTTTTTTAAAATGGGTGAATCCTCAGAGGTTCAAGATTTAGCCTGCTGCTCCGTGTCAACCTTTCTGGCTCATTTATGCCACTCCCACACCATACACATTTTTTTTTTTTAAGGAACCATTTCCTTTAACGCTGCTTTGAACCTTATGTATTATGCAAGTCAATTTACAAATAAAATTTACTCAACCTTGTCCGTACATTAGCAGTCCTAACTCAAACCAATCAGACCACAAGATACCCCTGCCCCTGCAACCAATTACAAAATGAAAAACACATACTACATTTTCATGTTTGATCATTGCTGTCACTTCCAAGTACTTGTGTACTCGTGCCCATCCCTAATGTCAAATATAGTTGTCAAAATTTTGCTCTGTCAACTAAAAACAAAAGATCTCTAGTACACTTACCTCAAAGCCAAGCCTATCTTTCTCCTTCCAGAAGCAGAAATGGGTCACTTTTTTGTCCCAGAATTCATCAGGTTTCACCACACACACAAGAGAGACTTCAGCTGGGATCACATTCTAGAGGAAAAACACCAGAGTTCACAATCCAGCTGTTGAAGTCATCCAAAAACATGAAACATTTACAAATAAGATCACTCTTGTTATTGATGAACAGCAATGGACCAATTATTGATAAACAGATATAAAGGGGGCCAAGGTCACATAAAACATTCAGTTTACTTAACATAATCACCAAATCAACTTTTGTTTTTGTACCTAGTGGTCTGAAGGACAGTCAGATTTCCTGTCATACCTCCTAAGGCTCTCAAATTGAGAAAATCCTATCATTAAAGCTGTTGAAATAAAGTTATCTGCACACTGCAAATGTACAACACACTCACTCATAACTAAAAACTGCAGATCATCCAGAGGACACATCAAGCAAATAACAGGGAGAGGCTTCACCATCTCCTCCACCAACAGACTGTGCTAAATAACACAAATCTACAAGGCAGGGTTCCTACACAATTTTAATTTCAAAATTCCTTATTTTCCTATACTCAAATTTCCAGACTTCCCTACAGATTTTTCCGACCATATTTAACTTGTTCTGATAAATTGTTTCAAAATTCAACTGCTAACAAGTATGTTACATTCTAAAGATTTAGTATTGGCGTTTTTGCCTTTTATTAGGATAGGAAAGTAGCTTGACAGGAAGTAAGGTGGGTGAGAGAGGGGCGGGATTGGGAAAAGTCCATGAGGCAGACTCGAACTCGGGTCTCCCAAAGCACAACAGCACTTCATGGCGACGCACTTACCCACAATGCTATCGGCGCCGACAAGTATGTTACACTCTGAGTCAAAACCTCTATGTAGGCTATCATTTTAAATTTGTACATTTGAAAATTGTAGCTACTGTTGCTTGTACAAGTCAATTTAATACCAAACCCAGTCCAGTTCAAAGCACAGCATTTTATTAAAACTGAAATGCTAAATCAGTGCAATGTTATTCATATTTGTAATTTTGTACATTTAACTAACTGTAAACCCCTACAGAAACAGAAGGGACGTTCATGTACAATTAACCAGAAAATTAGAAAATAGAGCTAAAGTCAGTTGACAATGCTTAGGTACAGCATTAAATTAATCTTGGAAATCTTGGACACATGGAGATATTTAAATGATTAGTTCATGGCATTGGGGTGAGTAAATGATTAGGACATTTTCATTTTGGGGTATATTTAGAAAACAAAATAGGGACAATAGTCTGGAAACATAAATATTTTTCCATACTCAGATTTATTTTTTCCATACTTTTCCAGACCTCGTAGGAACCCTGACAAGGTACAACCACTTTAATATGCTCTATACTTCAAGAGCGAAACAATATTTCAATTTATAATAGAAGTCTGTATGCTTTGACAGATGTAATCAGGTGTTGGTTTCTTAAACATTGTTCTTCACAAATATCAGCAATAAATTCAATAGCGTCTTACAAATATGGAATACAATAAAACGATTCATCCCAAGCCTGAAGCTAAAACTATCTGTATGTCTTTAAGCTGCCATTTCCTTCAAGGAATCTAGTTTTACTCGAATTCTTCTACTTGCAAACATAAAGGCATGTCATTGCCCGAAGCACAGAAGGCAAAATTGCAAGTGAGCAATAGAGGCCTTCACCAAATGTTTGGGGTTCGGTAATATTTTATGCTTTTCCTCACCAAGGCTGTTTTTTTTATTTATTTATTTATTATTACTTAAAGTAAAACTGTGAAATATAGTACAGTAATACAGTAAAACTGAAATATTATTATTACAATAAAAATATATATATATATATTCTGATATATTTGAAAATGTATTCTTGTGATTTTTTGGTGTCGCTATGTTTTTGTAACGTCATACACCAGCATCACTGATTTCACTTAACAGATGTCCAAGTTGGAAGTTTAGCTTCAAGTGGCATTCTATTAGAATAATCTTGTTATCTTAGGAGTTAGAAATTCTGAATTGGATACAGTATAAAAGAGAGAGACTAATCAGAAATGGCAAAGCTCAATACAAAGACATTCCATCTTTTAATTAAAAGTGTCAAGTGTTTAAAATCAAGTCTTAGCTGTCTTAGCTGTTACAGCCTGAAAAGGTGTCTTTAGCATTTTGGCTAAATTTATGATGCCAAATTGTTTTGCCTAGAAAATAGCTGTCCAAAGATTAACAAGATGGCCACGGGGTGAATGGACTTGCATTGTGGGACTTTAATTTAACGCAGAATAAGTTGTAATGCAAAAGAAAAAAAGTAGCAGCCTGAGTTTAAAAGCAACAATTCCATGCGGTGTCCCATAAACAGGGGAAAATAACAGGGCAGAACAAGCATCCATTGAGCTCAAAGTGAATGATTTCCAACAACACGATCTACAAAACCAGGGAAGGCCGCCAACACATAAGCAGCATGGGTTTCTGATAATAGCACTGAAATCTCATTATTTACAGGTATCCCTTAAGAAGTGAGCTGTATTAGAGGGGAGTTAAGCGCTCATTAAATAATCACCACAAACATTAATGGGTTCATTAGTGAAAAAGTAAGCACCAGATGTCAAAGAAACAACAGCAGACATATGTTTCACATAATGTTTCCTTCGTTGCTTTCTGCCAATCTGAACAAAATCCAAATGTGGGCAAACAAAACAAAAGTCTCTTATCCTACCTGCAACATCAGAACAACAGTCTTCACTATATTCCACTGAGACTTTCTGCCATCGACAATGACGGTGAAACCTCGAGCTTTGCACTTCTCACTGCAGAGATACAACAGAAAAACATGACATTTATTCGGTTGCATAACACAAATGATAGACCAATACTTTTCGTCAGTACAGATACAACGAATCAATTACAACGACTCCACTGTGGCGGTGCTGTTAAACAGACTAATTTGTTTGTTCTGTGATGGCATTTTAAAATGAATAAACTGAGTTTGTGTGAGCTGCAATGACTCACATATTCCAAGAAGCATGTACTCAATCATACAGTTACTATTTTGGTTTGTTAAAAAAAAAAAAAAAAAAACATTTTGGGCCTGAATAACTTTTCTTTTCATTCTTTGGGGAGAAAGAACAGCCAAGTCACCCTGTAAAATGCCTCTAAAAATGTCAGCAGAAAAGTAATTTGGAGAAGGTCACTATGAAAGCATTGAAATATGAAAGACTACAGAACAAGCGATGGTCTTACTGCCAGCAGTCATGCGAGGCACGACTCTCGGACTTTAACCTTAGTTAAAATTCTGCAGCTCAGGGTATGAACAAAAGATTTGGCCGTTACCTTGATTTTTAACATGGAAAAATAGGTGTTCTAGGGCAGAAACACACACTTAGAAACTCTTTTTTTTTCAAATTAGGAATGCAATTATATATATTTTTTAGTATCAATAAATAAGAGATATTTCAGTGTGCATGCACATTTATCCTATTTCTAATATAACGCTCACTTTACATTGCATCTTTAAGAACAGTAATCTAATAACACTGCTATTTGGTAACACTTTAGTATTGGGAACACATGGGGACTTTTGCCTCAAACTCCTAATTTTCTGCAAATTAATAGTTAGCAAGGTTGTTTTTGTAGCGTTTAAGTTTAGGTGTGGGGTTGGATTAAGGGATGTAGAATAATGTCATGCAGAATATGGCACTAATATGTGTTTTATAAGTACTAATAAACAGCCAACATTCTAGTAATATGCATACTAATAAACAACTAGTTAATAGCTAAAATTTAACCCTAAAATAACAAAACCCTCAAATTACCCATCTTTGATACTGTACAATTTAAGGCTTTGAAGTCTACATTTAATTGTAACAATTTAAACAATTGGAGTAAGATTTTAGGATTATAATATCAGACCCAGAATGAATAATAAAATTGGTGCATCCCTAGTTACAGTTTTTTTTACTGTAAAAGCATTTACAATTCGCTGTGATAAAGGAATCTGAACTAATTTTCTTCTTTTCTCAGACTGCAGCAATAGCAATATTATAAAACACCAATGTTCAATTAATAACCAATCCTAAAAACAGATTGAAATACAAATTATTCTGTCAAGTAATTTAGTTTATGACTATCAAGCAACAGTGAATGAAACAAAACAGTGCAGTTTTACCTAGCATTTTGAACATGGCTCATCCAATCAGAATCATATCTATCCATTTAATCTTTTATTTGTTTAACCTTTATACTGTAAATGACCAAACTAACAGAAAAAGAGCAAAATCTTTACAGAGCCTTGGAGGCTAAAAGATCTTCAAAGGTCTGGAGAAATCGATAACAGTATTTTTCAACTTCAACTTCTTTCAACATGGAACCTCTTCCATTTGTGAATACCGTAACAGTGTGCATTATAATTACAAATGATCAGATTAACGTTCCATTTCTGCTCTCAATACTTTATGACATGCTTGATGTACTGCCTTCGCACCAGAGTGACGCATTAACTTCAAGAGAAGTTTCCAAAGCTGTGTTTTTACCTAGGAATACTCAGTAGATAGTCCAGAGTGGCGCTGAGCTCCTCCATGCTCGTTTGTTCGGTACATAGTGGGATGGTCAGGATCAAACCACTACGTCTGTCCTTGCCTCCTGGAAAACCAAATGGGCCGAGTCAGGAAATATACAGAAAATCCAGCAGTGAAATATGATGTAGGAATGGAAAAACAGTGTAAGAGTGCGAGTCTTCAAGGAAAACACTGACAAAAAAAAAGTACTGGGGTTATACAAAAAGCCTTTTGGAGGAGCAGAGCCTTGTGACATTGCAAACTGTAATTAATTCACAGACTTTTGCATGGGAGTGTGCGCCATTTCAAGGACACCAAGCAGTCAAATGTTTCAGTAATTTCTTTCCAAGAAGCTTTCATTATCCAATTTTTGTGCAAAGACCTTGGTATAAATAATGTTGAGGCACAGTGCATTTCTACAAAACAAAAAAAATAGATAGATGATCTGTGAAAACCTCAGTGTATGACCCCATTTTGGGAAATGAAAGAGACATCCAGATAATAAAATAATAATATGTGGACCCAAGGATGGCCTCTTAAAAGTTAAAGGACATATGAGTGAAAGTAATTATTCATACATGGCATTGCTAGCAAAGATGTGGCCTAAGGAATAGTGAATACGGAGCCGCAATGCTTATTAAAGTAACAAGAGTTAAGGTGTGTTCACACTTGTAGCTTGGTTCTCTTGGTCCAGGCCCAGAAAATAAACATTTAGTCCTGTCCGCTTAGCATTCACAGTGCCATTTTAACAACGAACCTAAAGATACCGAACCTAAAAGGCAAAGGGATATGTTCACAACCTGATGGGTCGGCTTTTATTACATATATTTGGCAACGGAACTTACGGGCTAAAATAAATGCACTTGATGTATGCGCTTAGCCTAAATATGATGGTATTTTGAACTCTTGAAGGGCTTATAAAATGTGTAAACGAGTCAACAGCAATAGGAATCCTTCCGTCACATACAAACGAAGATCTATGATGCCAGTACCAAACTGAGGTGGCCATCATGTGATTATAAAGAGAAAAAACAGGTATGCTTGAGCATTCTGTCCTTTTTAGGGTTCACATCTTGCGATATCATGTCCTGCTTTTGGTTCTTTTACATGTCTTTGGTCCATGCTGCATTCATATTTCAGTAGAACAGCACCAGAGATGGGTCTCTATCCGCTTGTTTGGTGCGCACCAGGGTTCAGATGGCAGTGTTCACATTCAAATGAACTGAACTAACAGAGCAATCGCACCGGCGTCCGTTTTAATCTAACCAAACATGTCACGCGTAAACACACCCTTAGAGTCCAGCTTGCATCAAGTAGCAGTAAATAACTAATAAAATAAAAATACTCAAGAAAATGCCTTGCTAACGCGCTCTAAAGAAAATTTGAAAAGCAAAAACCTAATGTATCATTCTAAAAGACTGTTCAGGCTCACTGAGTTTAAGCAGAAACTAATAAGAGATCATATAAAGATCTCTGACTGCATTATATTGAGATAAAGATGATGCTGCCTGAGACACAATCTTTCACATCAAAGAAAACAAGAAAACAAGTGAAGAGTTTCAAATAATCACTTGGCATTGCCCGTTTAATTTGGATAGCAGATTATTTCTGGCTCAGTGCTATAGTCACATCTAATCATGAAACACAAGTATAGAATACATGTATTCACATCACATCCTAGGGAAGAGAGGAGAGAAGCCTGCAGCAAATGCTTTTATGTAATATTGTGATACTCAACTAGAAAAGCTACTCAAAACAATTTGATAACTTTCATTAAATTAATCCAAATCTATAATGTTTACCTGACAGAAAGGCCAGCTTCTTCTTCAGCACAGGCAGCATGATGGAGGCTTCCATCCTGGAACAAGTCTATTGTCTTCTTACACAGCTGCAAAAGGTTTGAACAACTTATTATATAACAAATTACAAATGTAGATCATCTAGGGCTAAAACAAATGACTATGAAATTCATTTTCATGATTATTGCCTCAAATGTTCAATAGGCATAGAATGAATTAAACTACATATGTTCCTATGACTCAACATACTTCAACAGAAATAAGAAATACTTCAGGCAGATAGAGAATGCGGTTCTTTGAGATATTTAAAATGAAACACTCATTTATAGGAAAGAAGTTAAAGGGATAGTTAATAGTCTGAAATCAGAGAGCGTTCTGTCCCTTCATTGACAGCTACGCAACTACCACTTTGACACTTCAAAAGTTCATAAAGAGACAGTAAAACTAATCCATATGAACTGAGCAGTCAATTTTCTAAAGGGACGTGATCGCTTTATAGGAATATTAATTTTAGGAACTAACTAGGTGAGAAGTTCTAGGTGAACTTTTATTCACATATAAACTGACCAGCGAACATAAGCTCAACCGAACCTGCTTGATGCACGAGAACAAACCTCTTGCGGAAGCTCAAAGTTGCTACGTAACACTTGAGAAAGAGCCTCATTGGTTCTTGCTGAAGATCAAACATGCTGAGTAACACGAGAATGAACCTCATTGGGTCTTGTAGAAGCTAAAATGTGCTGAGTAACACACAAGAATTAACCTCATTGGTTCTTGCTGAAGATCAAACGTGCTGCGTAATGGCACTTTTCCATTACCAGTACCAACTCGACTCGCCTCGACTCGGCTCAGCTCGGCTCGCTTTCCGCTCCGTTTTCCATTACAGATAGTACCTCCACAATAGTACCTGGTCGTCATAGCGACGCCGCAGGAAACTGCCATGATGTAATCTTCTCTCACTGGATCCTCTTCGGCAAACAAAGGAAAGTCTGCACCTCCTCGTTTGACCACGGCGTATTCTTCCGAGTTGCCATTATAGTAAATAACACGCAATCTCTGGGCAAACTATTTAAAAATGGCGTGGTTATTCAGGATACTACATCTGATGCGTGCAATGATGACGCAATGAACAGTGACGCTTCTCTCCGACCAATCAGCAGTCTGTTTACACCATTACACACAAGAATGAACCTCATTGGTTCTTACAGAAGCTAAAAACGTGCTTAGTAACACAAGAATGAACCTCATTGGTTCTTACAGAAGCTAAAAACGTGCTTAGTAACACAAGAATGAACCTCATTGGTTCTTGCTGATAATCAAACATGCTGAGTAACACACAAGAATGAACCTCATTGTTTTTTTGCAGAAACTCAAACGTGCTGCGTTACACATGAGAATGAACCTCATTGGTTCTTGCAGAAGCTCAAATGTGCTGAGTAACACAAGAATGAACCTCATTGGTTCTCGCACGGCAAACGAACATGCTTGAGCTTCTGTTTTGAATAAAAGCCTAAATGAAATTTGTTCATTATATAACTTTGGACTGTTTAATTCAATGGATTATTTTAATGATCTTATGAACTTTTTTGAAGTGTCAAAGTGGTAGTTGCGTAGCAGTCAACGGATGGACAGAAAGCTCTCAGATTTCATCAAAAAGATCTTAATTCGAGTTCCAAAAATGAATGAAAGTCTTATGGGTTTGGAACGACATGAGGGTGAGTAATGACAGAATATTCATTATAGGGTGAACGATCCCTTTAAGGAATGGTTTAAGGCAAAGATTGTGAACTCTGTTGTCAAGCTCCAAAAAGAAAAAAACAACTTAAAAAAATAAATAAACGTATCACAGAATGTCAAACCTACTGCGGTTATCATTTATTCACCCTTAAATTGTTCCTAACCTGTATGAATTTCTTCTGTGGAACACAAGAGATTATATTTTGAAGAATGTTGGAAACCAATGGTCAAAACTATTTCTCAAAATATATTTTATGATGTTCTATAGAAGAAATAAAGTCCTACTAGTTTGGAACAACATGAGTGTGAGTTAAGAATTTATTTTTGGGTAAACTCTCCCTTCATGCAAAAAGCAATCATTTGACTTCAGAGGTTGACAGCCAACGAACTACTCCTTTAATGCCCAGTCATACAATGCATTCCTGTTCAATTTTTATGATAAACACACAGGCAGAATTTAAACAAGAAGGGGTTCCAACAAAATCCTCGCCAGAAGCAACATTCCACTGTGCCAGAAATACCAGAACGATACAAAAAAGAATAAACTGGCAAAACAAGCTGAAAAGTAGGTTAAATCACTATAATTAGGCAACACTAGAATGTTCACAGCGTGCTTCAATTACATAGTGCAGGCTCAGCTGACAGTCTCACTCACCTTCAACAGTGATGCAGCACATCAAGTACATTCCATCTCATGCGATTCCCTCCTGGTCCATGTTCTGCAAAGATCAGAGGAGGAGGAGGAGGAGGAGGAGGAAAAACAGAACATGTGCAAGAGTTAGAGGGAGAGAGTAAAAAATCTACTTTGAGACCTTCTTTGGTGATTTGGATTCTGGCATCCAGCTTACAGTTCAACCAATCTGAATCCATCATTCAGAACTAATCAGATTCAGACAGTTGAGAATGGAAGTGGTCACATAAGCATCCAATAATCAACCAGCAACACTCCATCAGCATTACCCAGAGTACAAATCAAAAAAATTAAAAAAGATTATCAAAATCCTCCTCAACTGCAATAATGGATTTAAGGGAGGATTGCAAAAGGAAGCAAAGCTTGGCAAAGTGATCTTAACATAAGCTGATGCACAGAAAAGTGCCACATCATTTAGAAAAGGACAGCTCAGCAGCGATTACACAGTTTGCTGATGTGTCTGCAAGTCAGAGATGTGTGCTAGCGCGCCAAAAAAAAAAAAAGTGGACCTTTAGAAGTATTAAATTGCACTGCTGCACAAATAATTACCATGCAACCCACTAGCCAATCCCAATGCAAATGTCTGGCAATGCCTGCTTGTGCAAATATCTCCAAATGGTAAGAGTTCTAGGACATAATCATTCTGCATTGTCACTGTATATGCAAAACTGATTTCTATGCCAATTTCAGCTTTAATATGTAAGGAGTGGCTTAATTTGCATATACAAATATGAATCATGTTACTTAAATACAAAAAAATATATAAAAATTACATTCAATCTAATCAAAAGAACATGAAAATATTACACATGCAATGAACATGCAATTCGCATTCATTAAATTCTCGTGAATGTATTACAGCAAAACCAATACTGTGATGCTATATGTTTTAATCTAGATCAGAATCTGTGAAAGGCAGAACAACAAAACTATCATAATGTATACTAATGAATGTGAGACTGTTTTTGGATTATGTCTGATTTGGATTAGGAATGTGCTTACAAGTCATAAGCAATGTCGATATGTAAAAAAAAGGCTTTATTTTCTTTAAGCAAAACATAACTGTTTTCAAGGGACTTGGGGTGTTCTTGACAGGACTTTTTACAGGAGATTCCTTACACATGTCAGTGCAGCCGTATAAACATAAACTTGGGCAGTTTAAGAATTAAGGTTCGAGCTGTCGTCTGTAAGAGTCATTTCTGGTCACATAAGGACAACAGTTGGCCAGTCCTTAGAAACAGTGTCTGGAACCAACAGCTGGCTGAGAGTTGCAGGAATGACTCGCTCGTGCTCTGCTGCTCAGGCGCGAGACAAAGACTGGGATCCACCTATATGGCCTACATTATATTATGATTACAGGTCATCTGCGCAGTAATACAATCGTCACTACTAACGACAACACACGAGACCGGGTGACACGTGAAAATACATATTTAAACATAGTTTGGCATTCATTTCACATGACCGTGAACCATATTTTCTAGCAGCGTGAATAGCTATTGGCACGCGCGAGCCGAGTAACAGTATGCAATGACCTATATTTCATTCTATGGAGGTTAATGCATCACTAACATGAATGTGGCGTATTTCGGTGTTGAATATAAGGACAATCACTGACTAACTTACATTAGATGCACGTCGATAATAATGCTGTGATTGTTAACGTTAGCACTGCTAAAGACGCGAATGCATGATCCATGTGCTTTCGCTCACAAACTCACTGCATTTTTTATCACAATAAGGGATTATTGCATACAAAAAATAAATTACCTTTCTCCGTTTTGAGCCCCGGAGTCGATCTATGTTATTGATAATCGCCTTTGATACTGAGAAGACGCTCGGCGTTGTATTTTGTTAGAAAGGGGCAGGTCCTGCTTTTATGGCTCCTCCCACATGACGGCACAGGGCGTGTCTCTCACTGTAGTGGGCGGGGTTTTCTTTAAACTCACAGTGCATCATTTAAATAGATATCTGATTGAGAAGAGCACTGACATCAAATGGACCATGCGGAATTTGTCAGAAAATCAACGGAACATAAAGGTGAATAGAACACACACACAAAAAATCCAATGTGTTTCTTATTTTTTATTTTCTCTAATCAAAATGTTTAAAACAGTTGAAAGCTACTAAATATTTAATAAGACAATTAATAACAGACAAGTAAAGATTACTTAAAAATACAAAACTAAGATACAAAAAAATGACATTCTAAACTTAGAAAGAACCTTTTTTCTTCATTTCCATTCCTAACTTTTACCATTGTGTAAATAATGAAGGTTATAGTCTATATAATAATGAAGTTTAAAGGATTAGTTCACTTTAAAATGAAAATTAGCTCATGATTTACCCAACCTCAAGCCATCCTAGGTGTATATGACTTTCTTCTTTCTGATTAACACAATCAGAGTTATTTAATAAATATCCTGATGCTTCCAAGTTTTATAATGCCAGTGACCGGGTCCGTCATTAAAACTTTATAAAGTAAAACATCTAGCTTCCGGAGGACCACCTTCCGTATTCAACTTACCCCGATAGTGTAACGTCTCTCGCAATTCAAAACGCTTACACTACGTCCGACGTCATACGTCGAGCCAGTCACGCTTTTACCGTAAATTGAATATGGAAGGAGGTGTGGTGGAAGCTAGATAATTTACTTTATAAAGTTTTAAATATGGATATAATTTTCTTAAATGGTTACTTCAGCGATTAGCATTAAAGGAATAGTTCACCCAAAAATGAAAATTTGATGTTTATCTGCTTACCCCCAGGGCATCCAAGATATAGGTGTGTTTGTTCTTCAGTAGAACACAAATGAAGATTTTTAACTCCAACTGTTGCTCGTATAATGCATGTCAATGGGGTGTATTTCTATGAGAGCCACTATGAGAGTAAAAACACACAGATAAATGAATCCATATTTAACCCTGTGGCGACACATCGATGTCTTAAGACACGAAACAATCGGTTTCTGCGAGAAACCGATCAGTATTTGTGTTATTTTTTTTACCTTATATCAGACAAACCTCATCTAGGATTCCCAATGCATACTTCCGCCGGAGAAGGTCAAAACAGTGGCGCGATTTGGATTTTTCCAACGGTAGGAGTTAAAAATCTTCATTTGTGTTCTACTGAAGAAACAAACACACCTACATCTTGGATGCCGGGGGTAAGCAGATAAACATCACATTTTCATTTTTGGGTGAACTATCCCTTTAAGCTTTGTATCAGTAGAAACCCGGGAGTTTATTCCAGTAATCATATTTTCACTTTTACTTGGGACATGCTAGCTGGCAACATAGGATTCCATTCATTATGCTAAGCTTAGCTAGAGGCGACCCTGCCAAATTAAAACAATGCATGCACTGAGACAAAAATGCATTTGCCCTCATATCTAAATGTAGGAAAGAAGTTGAATAAGCCCTTATTCTAAAAATGGTGGAGTGTTCCTTTAAGCCAGTCATGTTTAATATTTCATGCTAGCATACAACAACTGTGGAAGTTAAAGCTCTTATCAAAGTTAAAATTATACTAGAAAATAAAAGGTTTCGACATTATCAGCCTTATATTACATTATATAGCTATGTTTTTGCATGCTAACTAACATCATTGTCAAACTTTACCTATGCGTTTGCGCTGTATCCACGTGGCTATGGCAATTTGGCGGGCAAATCCATAAAAAATCATTTGACCAACTATTCTTCTTACCAATGTCAATTTTAACAGCAAATTTTGATTTAGTTTTAGTCATAGCATTTTTACTAAAATGCTATTTATTTTTAATAAAATTTGAGTCATCTCAATTGTTTTAGTTTTAGTCAACTAAATATAATAGGATTTAGAAAATTCAGTACTTGTGCTCTGGCGTCTGAGAGGCAGCTTTCTGTGTGCGCATCCGAATTGAATTGAGTTGTGTCGTCGCCTTTTTCAGACTTATCCACAAGTCTGCTCTTCTCTTTCTCCCAAACATTCACATTTTTGAGCAGTTCTGACTGGATCTCTTCCCAAATCATCCCTCCCTAACATCTGTCTCATATTTATGTTGACGAAAATGTCAATAGATTTTTGTCCTAGTGTTTGTCATTCAAAAACAACGTTTTTTTTATTTATAAAAAATGTCATAGACAAAAATTATGACACAAATTAAAAAATTAACACCGCTTTATACATAAACTTTATCTCTAAAAGCACAGACAATCTCCATTTCAAGCTTTCACCAGAAATTAAAAGTTTAGACATGCACCTTTTAGTGATTACTGATGGGCTGTCTGCAAAAACAAAAAAAACAATCACGTTTTAAAGAAGAAAAAAAAATCATCCACTGACTTTCATGTAAAAAGTACAATATTTGTCTTTCAAATGTAGTGAAGTTAAAGTAATGAGTTTCCAGAAAAAACAATACTCCAGTAAAGTACAGATACTCAAAAAGTGTACTTAAGTACAATACTCAAGTAACTGTACTTTGTTACTGTCCGCCTCTGCCCCCTGGAGCCATGTGGAGTACGTTTACTATGGATGGATGCACTTTTTTCACTGTTATTATAAAGCGTGGAAGCGTCAGGATATTTATTAATATAGCTCTGATTGTGTTCATCAGAAAGAAGAAAGTCATATACACATGGCTTGAGGGTGAGTAAATCAGGGGGTCATTTTCTTTCGAAAGTGAACTATTCTTTAAGTGTCTACACTGAGTGGACTATATTTCTGAAGTCCAGAAAACACTAATTATAGAAATATCTCCTTAAATTACAAAACAAGATTTTTCATTTTATAAACGTTACTGAGTTTCAAAGGTACACTGTACAGGTATTTCAGGTCAACATGTGTTCAAAGAACTGTCCTTTTTTCATTGGTTATAATAGTGTAAGCGTTTAATTGTTTTTCTGTAGTCAATTACAGATGTCTATTTTTGAAATATGAAATATATTGACTTTTCAAATAAACATACTTTGAGAAATCTTCACTGGAAAAGTGTAAGCCCTAGTCATTCCTATTTACATTAAGTGTATACGTAAAGTTTACCTGCATGCCTACAAGAAAATGTAGATTTAGTTTTACATAATATTTTGTTTTATTTCTGCTAAATTCAAAGTTTACCGTATGTTTCTAAGCAAAGACAAATTGATTCTGCCACTCCACACAGATGCTGCACACGGCTGACTTGTACTCCACACTGAATGGTTCTGCATTATTTACTTTGAATAAATAGCATTAAAAAAAGAAAAAAAGAACACTTTAGTTTAGGATCCAACTTTCACTATTAACTACAAACTTTGCCTCAATAATGCGTATTAATAATTAGTAAGGTAGTTGTTAAGTTAAGGTATTGGGGTGAAGGGATGTAGAATATGGTCACACAGAAGAAGGCATTAATATGTGCTTTAACTAATAAACAGCCAAAATCCTAGTAATATGCATGCTAAGCAAATACTTAATAGTGAGAATTAGACCCCAAATGAAAGTGTTACCATAAAGAGTAAACAAAAGAAATACAAATTACATAAAGCTTGCTGAACACTGTCAGTCTCAAAGTTCATGGAGTTTACTCTCAAAATCACTATCACATGTTGTTCATTACCCTCCAACTTATATCTGTAGTATAACGGACAACCGACTAGAGGGACGATAACAAGCAGTCGAAAATCCCTCAGCTGAATGCTATCATAAAATAGATTTGCCAATTATGCACTTCTCAATAATTTTAGCTCAAGATGAAAACATGATGTTGTGGATTGTAAACAGTAATAGAAGAGGCATTTATAAACGACACGTATTGTGTGATGAATATGGGAAATGTGCAAATTTGCATGGAGTACTACTGTGTCACTGCCATTGTTTTAATAAACATAATTCAATGGCGCTAACACATATATAATCAAATATACAAACAGATTTACTACTATAGGCCTATACATGAGATACACATTTAAATGAAAAGATGCATGAAAGGGAAATTAAGATAAGTAGGCCTGTCCTATGTTGTATGGGTTCCAAAAATAGAAGAGGATGGATAGATTCAGTTGCTATGGTAATAATATCAGCTCAGAGTAGCCTAATTATCTGAAAAGGCGTGAGAAGATGCCACTAGATGTCTCTGTTTGCTCATTAAGTCTCTGTACTGGAAGCTATTCCTAGTGCTGTTCTGGGTTGTCAATTGAGTTAGAGATTAATTATTTATATAATAATATAATGTATAATTTATAATAATTTAAAGCATCTCCCAAACTTTTTACTACAAAGGGCCAAAGATCACTTTTGATTGAGGGCCGTGGGCCAAACATGAATAAATATTGCATTATATCCAACTGTATTCTCATTTCAGTGCAAAAACAAAAGAACGTACAGCAAAAAGATACATTAGAAATTAAGATGTGCTTCAAAACTGAGCTAGAGTTGAGTCACCTAAAATTGCATGTTTCTTATCAATTTCAATCAAATCTGAAAAACATTTAAAACATTTTGTTGTTTAAACTGTATTCATAAAACGCATTTTAGAGTCATCAAAATATAATTTAGCCACTGGTCTTTATTTTAAATTAGTCTTATTATTAAGATCACACAACTCTGGGCTTCAGGTAGTACATCTAAGTCCACTAAAGGAAGAAGAACATGTTCATATTTGGCACCTAAACTCTGGAACAGCCTTCCTGATAATGTCCGGGACTCAGACTCGCTCTCCCCTTTTAAGTCTGGATTAAAGACGCATCTCATAACCTTGTACTCCAGTTATTTTAGTGCACATGATTGTCTTTGCTTAATGCTTTGAACAGCAGCTACGCTAATTATTTTCCTGTTCTGTTTTATCTCAGGACGAAATAACTAGAGAGTGTGAGCTCCAGTCTGGATCCAGCCTCTTATGAAGACTTGAGATGACCATCACCTGTGAAGAGACGACTCCAACTCCTGCAAGGACTTCAGATGACGCAGCTCTGCATCAACACGCATCCATGCTCAATTTCTATGTACCCTAATCATTGTTAACAAGATAACAATATGTATCCTTATTTCACTTAGCCCATTGTCTGTGCCTTCATTTATTTTTTACATTTATTAATAATACATTGTTAGCTAACTGTGTACGTACATTTCTGAAATACATAACTTGGAAACAGTCTCTTCAGATAATAAATCACTTTAAATAATAACGTAGACGCATGCATCTTCTGTGAAGCTGCTTTGAAACGATATGTATTGTGAAAAGCGCTATACAAATAAATGTGAATTGAATTGAATTATTACGTTTTGGTCGTTTTGAAAGAGTAGTCGTGTGAATAGTTGAAAGAATTCTAATTTGTCCTAAACATGGTCACTTGTCGCCATCTACTGGTGTATTATGTAATCTAAAGGGGAAAAAAGGCTGGTTTGAGATGAACACGTTCTGCATAGAAACACATACTTGTGCACGCAATAATATTTGTTTAGTAGTGCATCACCTCCAAACAGTTAAGAAAGCAGAAAGGTTTAGCTACTAAGGTTTATCTTATCTTGGAATTTCACCACTAAAACCGAAGCATTACTTCATGCTTCTGTGAGCAGTGAATCCCGCCTTTGATTTGATCAGACATCTCAATCATTTTGACATTGATGAGTGCTGTTAAAGGTACAATATGTAGTTTTTCACCGCTAGAGGTCGCCTGTTCAAAACAGAAGCATAGTTTGAGGACGCCGAGATTGAGGGATTCATGGGATATGTCATCTTCACCTCACGGTGAAGGGACAGGACGTGGGCAGAAATCATGGATGAGATCATTAACAATACTGTAGTATGAAGCATAGAGTGCTGTGGGAGCGCAACATGGACGCTAGAGGGATTGCTAATGAGAGACTAACACGACACACGGTCCGAGAGCAGCAGAACTTTTATTATACCACATTCGCCACTTCTGATTCTTCCGGTCAAGGGTATGTATATTTACAACTGGAAATCGAGGGTAATGCAGGCAAGTCATTGATAGGTAAAAAAAAAGAAATGGAAAAAAAAAGTCTGAGGTAGACCAATATAAGAAAAAAATACGTTTTAAAACAAACAAATAGTCTGTAATGGAGTGCAGAAAGGCAGCTTTACGCGATTATAATGAATTTTAGGCAATATTGCGATAACAACAATACTTCGATCAATTTTGTGATTAGATCATAATCGTAGCAACTATGATCATAGTAAAATATGTGGTGTTTGCTGATTTTAATCATAAACTGGCACATAAACAAATATACTGTATGTGGTGATTACGGCCCTCAACCTAATTATTGAAATTAATCAAAAAGATCCCGTCACCACCTATGGCTGCGTCCGAAAACTTTGTTGCCTCACATCCTTATAGGCAATGACACAAAGGTACCTCACGAAACTGACTTCTGAAGCAGCATAATGCCATCTTTATTTTTTTAGCTCAACTGTCACTGAGTGGAAAGCACAGGATTGTGGGATTCGAAAGGCAGCGAAGGATACATCTATGCTGCCTTTAAAAACCGCAGGAGACAGGAAGTGAAGCTAACATTGGATTTGGACATCTCTTAATGACTTCCTACCTGTAGCACTGGAAGCCATCAAAGGCAGATGGTGTGATGGATACTCCACTCCATTAAGGGGTTGGAAAGACAATGGAAGCCATCAGAGGCAGACGGTGTGGGGATACTCCCCCCTTGAAGGGGTATGAAAGACACTAGTAAGCGGGAAGTTGGTACTAGTGTGTCTCACAAACCAAAGCTCTCTGACTCTTCCATTCAGACATGGGTGCCCTGATTATTTATTTATTATGCATGATATTCTTATTTCTTATGTTATGATTTTTTTTAACTAATTTTCTGTGTAAAGCACTCTGAATTACCATTGTATATGAAATGTGCAATATAAATAAATTTGCCTTGCATTGCCTTGCCTTACCTTGGAATTCATTCTCCGAAGGCAGTATTTTTAATATTTCAGACACAGCCTATGATGGAAGCTAGCGAGGCCCTGTCCCAAATGGCACATTTCATGTGCACTTGCAGTCTAGAGTAGTGGTTTTCAAACCTGTCCTGGAGGACCACAGCCCTGCACATTTTGTATGTCTCCCTCATCTATCACACCTGCTTCAACTCATCAGCTCATTACTAGAGACTGCAAGACCTGAAATGGGTGTGTCTGATATAGGGAGACACACAAAATGTGCAGGGCTGTGGTCCTCCAGGACAGGTTTGAAAACCACTGGTCTAGAGGACTTACAATGGCCATTAAGTCCACGAGACTGTAGGGCAGGGCTATTCAAATCTTACCCTGGAGGGCCAATGCACTGCAGATTTTAGCTCCAAGCCTGATCAAAAACACCTGAACATGCTAATCAATGTCTTCAGGATCATTAGAAAATCACAGGTAGGTGAGTTTGATTAGGGTTGGAGCTAAACTCTGCAGTGCATTGACCACCTGGGTAAGGCCCTGCTGTAGGGTGTCCCATTTGTTATTTAAGCTTTCAGAAGGGTGCTCATGAGTGCCCCCTTGTGGCAGCTATGCACCTTTGATTCGCACTTCAGCTGAGCACACAAGCCTGGCCGTGTCCCAAATGGCACACTTCATATGCACTCATGAACTTGTGGACTTACAATGGCTGGCACGTGCCACGTGCCACGTGCGCCGTGCGTGTGTCTGTTAAGTCCATGAGACTGTAGGGTGTCCCACTTGTCATTTTAAGATTCAGAATGGTTTCAAAAGGATTCAGAATTTTGCGAGTGCCCCCAGCGGTTGATATGCGCCCTCGATGTGCACTTTTTCTGAGCCTGCACGTGTGCAAGCTCTGCAGCAGACTTCTACACGACAGTCAAAGCAGTGTTACGCCATAAAGTGTGGACAAGGAAGACCACGAGTGTTTAAGGTGCCATTTGGGACAGGGCCCCTGTGAGCTACGCACTTTTTACAATGCCAACAGTCAAAGCGGCATTGAAAGTGTGGACACAGAAAAAGACCGCAAAGTTTTAGGGTGAGACAGGACCTCAAGAATCTCAGAATGAATCAGTGAATGAATCTGAACACTTCTTTTTGGCCAATGGGATGAATCAAATCCTCAGTGGAGTTGTTTTGAAATCTTTCATTTGGCTGTTCAGTTAAATCAAATCTCCTGAGTGGAATTGGAGCTGAAGAACCGATTGTACTTGGGAATGACACCCAGACTTGATAAGAAGCTTTTGATGTCAACCTACAAATTTCCATCATGACTAAACAGCTCTTTAGAAATCCGCTTTTTCATGAAACTGTTATGCTTTGAACTGGTTGATAAGCCACTGGACACTAAAAATACAATTTGTTGACTTGATTTGAAACAATTTATGATTTGGCCAGATATAGTTGTTGGTCATAAAGGTGATGGGCTGAGTGGACTGGAGGAGGAAATTATATGCAGTCACCATAGTGAGACATTTGCCACTGGATTACACAATGAGCTTACTGTGGTAATGAGCAGATGCAAAGATACGGGCCAGCTCAGCGTATTGTTCTCATGCCAGTGTGCAGTAATTGTGCTGATATGTAATTACTGCCTGTCACCCCTGGGGACAGTTTGACAAGAGCAGAATGGCAGGGCATCTGTGTTCCCCACACAGGGGGTTCTTTTGGAACTCACATTCCAAGGACAGTGTGTCCAGCCACTATTAGTGCTGTTCCTGTTTTCCTCAGGCATCAGCTAAATTGGATCTCATTCTCCTTTGGGTGGATGATGTGCTAGTACTTTTGAATCATTCTTTTCATTATAAAATATGAAGCCCTATCTTAAAAAAAAAAAAAAAGCAAAATGTATATAAAAATCTCTCTATCTGTTGTGTAGTATTGTAAGTTTCTCAGTAAAAGTTGAAAGAAGTTTGAAACGCCCACCTAAAGAACAGCAGACTAAATTCAGTCAACAGTTGATCCTCATTCTGTGAGGATCAAATGGCCATAATTAGAGCATTTATGTGACTTGGTCATTGTCAAATCAGAATTTTAGTATTTGCAGTCAGTTGTGAATTAACAGGCTAATAGGTAACCAAATGAGTTAATTATATTAAGGACGTGAGTGCAATGTCCATACGTACAATCTTGTGTTGAAAAATAACGTGAATGAGAGACATAGAGATAGAGACTCTTTGTTATGTGAAATTAATTAAAAAAGCCAACCCCATTTTGTTAGACAACTTCAAGTGTAGTCTTGTCTTTTCCATAGAGACATTGGTGTAGTAGCGTAGCCTAATAGCCTACGATGTAGCGTTTTACTTCATCATGTTTTATTTCCCCATTCAAGACTAGTTGTCAAGCCATCCTCAAGCCATCCTAGGTGTAAATGACTTTCTTCTTTCTGATGAACACAATCAGTTATATTAATAAATATCATGACACTTCCGAGCTTTATAATGGCAGTGACGGGTCCATTGTGTTTGAAGCTCAAAGAAGTGGATCCATCCTTTATAAATGTACTCCACACGGCTCCGGGTGGTTAAGAAAGGCTTTCTGAAGCAAATCGATGGGGTTCCATATTTCACACGGACGTTATAAAGTACATATCTAGCTTCCGGCAGAAAGCCTTCCATATTCAATGTAAATGTCTCACTATATCCATATTATGTTTCAGAATTGCATACTATGGTTAACTAACATCATGTGTATGGCATGTTTGGTTTCTACAAACTCCAAATGTTGTTCCCCATTTGTAAATTTACATTACAGTTGGCTAACTCTGTGCCACATTAGTATTATAAGAATCTTGAATGTTCTTCTCTTTAACACTCAATCAAATTACATATTCAACACAGAAGAAACCGATGGCAGCTTCAACACCATCGGACCGACTTTCTCCTGTGATGGTATATCCGGATGCACTTCAACTGCTCAGGCACATGCAAGTTATTCACGATATACTAAATCTATGTTCAGTTAGTTAAAGCTGTGAACCCCTTTATTCAAACAAAGGAGCTTGCAGTCATAACTGATGGTTCTCCTAGGTGTAAGACTCTTTTTCCAGCTTCATTCCTCTCTTCTGATTTGGTTTTTCAGTCACTTTCACTTTCCGTTCTACCTCATGTATGTGTGCTTGTGTGTATGTATTTAGGAAGAATAATAGGAAGAATAATGAATAATGGCCATGAAAAAAAATACCCTTCTCCAATAATTAATTAATAATCAATACTGAGAGTTCACAGGATGAACTGATTGATTGATTGATTGTAATGTTAATTTCGCTTCATCAAGTTAATTTCATTAACCGATTCAAATAATCATAATTAATCATAATGAGTTATGAATAATTATTCATATTTTCCCTTTGAGCAAACTTGCAACAAAGGGTTAAGATGCTTTCTGAATTACTTTCTTCTTAACTAGGATTTTTGTCTTTCATTTTAAGAGGAAAAGCCCACCTTTCTAAGAAGTTTCTTCGATTTTTGTCACTAGGAGCTACTCTTTGCATGGTGGACACCAAGTGAACCGCCTCGACTTAAAACTGATCTTAGTTGTATGCAGATGACAAATCATTTGTTTACAACACGTGTAGCCCTGTCTATAGGCCCAAATCTAGCATGTAAACTAAAGACTTTTATTATTACAGACAAAGTTTCTGCAGTTTCCAAGTCTCATGAAATTCCAATTTATCTCACAAATTTAATTTACAAAATAAATTAGAACAAACAAGTCTGAATGAAATCAATTCATCTTTGTAGATGGACTGTTGAGCATTTCAGTGTCATTTTATAGGTTAGCACTGGAATATATGTCATTTTAGGAAGAAAAACCCCCAGCATTGATCAGTCTTACAAATTGAAATGAATTATATTAAAGACTTTTGTTAGAAGCCAATACAGTAATTTATGATGAGAGATGTGAGATGACTCACATTGATTTATAGGGAGTATTACTCAGCATTCACAAGTGGTGAAAGTCGGAAATGCTCAGTACTGGAATACTAGCTAGTTTGTCATAAAAAATTATAAAACCTATTTTACCATACCTATCCACCAACCAAATACATGTTCTAAATACTTATATACGTCCTTATACGTCTTGTACGCTTTATTGCAGTGAAGTACATTTAGGATGTGATCTGAAGAGGAGTTGACTGATAGTTAAGAGCCCCTGTGAAAGTGTTTAACTGTCTTTACTGCAGTAAGTGACAGTGAGCTTGATTTACACTAACAGCCTTACAGTCAGTGTACTTTAGTTAGTTAACATGTTGGCACACAAGGATTTCAAGTGTGCTTCTCAGAGAAGAGCTGAATACAAGCAATTTCAAGTTGTGTAGGCTGTGTTTATGAGCGGAGGAGAATTGTGAGTATAAAACGAGCTTAAGGATCAGTTGTTTACCCATATAGGACTGAATAATCACAAACAAAATCTCTTTAATATCTCTCCTTTTTTCTCATAGAAAGCAATGAGATTACTGCTTATGATGCTTTTCCTAAGAAAAAGGACCAGTTCACATTTGCCAATATACCAACGTTTACAATTAAAGCAAACTGTAAAACAAAATTTTAACTTTAACCCTGGCCTGCATGAATGTTTCGCATATCATTTCTAGCCTTCATATTCAGGTCTTTTGCGACCCGTATAACACGATGTATCTCTACCGATAATATAAAACTCTCCTGATATTAGAAGAATGGCAAGCATATTTTGTTACCTTTTGGAGCTTCAGAGCTCATTTTCCTGTTCAGGATCTGGCTCATATTTGCGATCTCAAACATATTCTCAAAACGACCATTTTCAAAATCAATATTTTGATCGCTGACAGCTTCTTCACCAGATCCATCAAGTGACAGTGACTAATATTTGAGAGTGCGTTCAGTACTCGAGTAAATCTCGGAGCCATTTCACGTTTTGTTGACGATTCCTATTCTTGTGTTTTCTGCCTGAGTGAAACGTCAATTCATCATTGTGTACATCAGACATTTCCACTTTGTGGACAAAAGGTGAATTGCACTTATTCAGTCATCAAAGATTACATTTTTGTTGTACAGAAAAAAATATACTTACACTGTCACACACCTGACGCAAGCGACCCAAATAATAATAAAAAAACCACATTAAGTTCCCCTACTATATATAGCCTATGTGATGGGGGAATACTGTAATATATCTAACATCACATTTAACCTTAAATGTAATTTTAAAGTAAAATACTCTTTTTGGAAGTAAAATAGACAAATCATCGTATAATTAAAGCTACACTGTGTGATATTTTCCCCATCTAGCGATGGAAAGGTATATGACCATCCAGTGAATATTAGTTTCTATTCCTCTCAATTCGATTTCGTTTTAACTCCTACGGTGGCTGATTAATATGGCTTCCAGTTCGATCAAGTGATGAGGTTACTTTAGAAAACTATTATAATTTTCAGTTATTTAATTTGTCAGTTAACATGTAGTTTATGACATTTATGTAAAATGAATAATAGTTTTACCTTTTCGTTATTTTTTACCATTTCATTGCTAACATCAGCGATCAGGTTAGTATCTTAGTAAAGTAACATTTAATCGGTGCTATCGTTATTCTGTATATTATGCGACATCACTAGCGTAAGGCAAAGTTTACATTGTAGGCTATATCAGTCTCAAGCAATCCCCCTTCACATTCGACACGGTGCCATCGAGTGTTAAAACGCGAAAGGTGAAGCTTGAATTTACGGGTATGTCCCTCTTTGGCTAATGTACTTTCAAGATGGAGGGCAACATGGCAGACGCGCATTCGAACCCCTCACCCGTATGTATTTTCAATGGCATATTATACACTTACGAGAGTACTTTATTACTTGAAAGAAGTAAATATACATTAATGAGCACATATAATTTTGAAAGAACTAAGTGTTTTTAGCTAAGAATAAACTAAAAAGTTACACAGTGTAGCTTTAAACGGTGTAAAGCCATAAACTGACATTCCCAGAATTCCATGTGTGACACCTGTGATGGTTAATAATTATGTTTCTTCTTATTTTTTTGTTATTATTTATGTAAATTAGGTATGTTATATCTTATGTTGTATAATACATTTTATTGCGCTATTTTAGTGTCATGTGTGTAACCATGATGGTGTTTTGAGTTTGTGTGTAGGCTATATATTAGAATTTCCCTCAGCTTATGGAAAAGCTACTTTTGATGATCTTTGATTCATCATGTGACTTTCTAAAGTTATTATGGTGGATGTCAGTATTTGTAAAGGTACAAAACAGATTTTAATAGTAGCATGGCTTTGCTAATTCAGCAGAAAAAATCAGATTAACTGATTTAAAATTATTTAAAACGTACAGATTGTTCTGAAAATACACTTACATTTTGGCAACCACAGATGCCAGTTGACATGATTTCAAATAATTTGAAGTCAAATATTTCTCATAAGATTCTCCAAAGAGCAAATGATCTGAGCTTTGCTATCTCATTTGTGTTTTGTCTTTTAAAGAATTTTAAGAGAAACATTTTAGAAAAAAAAGGATATTTAAAATCAATAAATGGACTCCTTAATGGCCATCCTTTGTGCAATAACATTTTCCAGGTATGTCAGAGAGGGCCACAGGAGACGGTAATGAAACTTTCAAATTCAATTCAATTCAAATATATTTGTATAGCGCCACAATACACATTGTTTCAAAGCAGCTTTACAGAAAGTGCATTTTATAAATGTACATTGAAAAATGTTAGAAAAAGTTAATCAATCATGTATTATTTTAGGCGCTATAACAGCGCTGGCGTTGAGTCGTCTCTTCACAGGCGTTGAGTCGTCTCTTCACAGGCGTCGAGTCGTCTCATCACAGGTGTTGGGGCATCTGAAGTCTCCTTGAGAGGCTGGATACAAACTGGAGCTGACCAACTATTTACCTCGGACTAGTGTCCCGAGATAATAACAGAAAAGCAGATGGGAAATAATTAGCATAGCTGCTGTTCAGAATATTAATGCTTTTGATCCGATTTAACTGTAGTATAAAAGGTAATTATAATGTGAATGCTTGGCTAAAGAGATGCGTCTTTAATCTAGTTTTAAACTGGGACAGCGAGTCTGAACCTCGAACAATATCAGGAAGACTATTCCAGAGTTTAGGAGCTAAATGTGAAAATGCCCTCCTCCTTTAGTGGACTTAGATATCCTAGGAACGACCAGAAGCCTCGAGTTTAGTGATCTTAAAGAGCGCGATGGATTGTAGGGCGATAGAAGATCCGTTAAATACACTGGAGCTAAACCATTTAGGGCTTTATAGGTCAGTAGCAATACTTTGTAATTGATACGGAACTTAATAGGTAACCAGTGTAGAGATGATAAAATTGGTGTTATATGATCATATTTTCTTGACCTAGTAAGAACTCTAGCAGCTGCGTTTTGGACTAACTGTAGCTTGTTTATTGAGGATGCAGGACAACCAGCTAATAAAGCATTACAGTAATCTAGTCTCGAGGTCATGAATGCATGAACTAACTTTTCTGCATCAGAAATAGATAGCATGTTACGTAGCTTAGCAATGTTTCTAAGGTGGAAAATGCTGTTCTTGTAACATATGAAATATGATTTTCGAAAGACAAGTTGCGGTCTAATATAACACCCAGGTCTTTTACTGTAGTGGATAAAGTGACAGGACGTCCTTCCAAGTTAAAGTTGTATTGTGAGAGGTTTTGTGGACAATTTTTGGACCAATAAGTAATACCTCTGTTTTATCTGAATTTAATAGCAGAAAATTACACGTCATCCAGTATTTAATATCTTCAACACACGCTGTCAGTTTAGATAATTTAGAGTTTTCATCTGGTCGTGATGAAATATATAATTGAGTGTCATCAGCATAACAGTGGAAATTAATTCCATGTTTTCTTATAATATTACCAAGTGGCAGCATATATATTGAGAATAGCAGAGGGCCTAACACAGATCCTTGCGGCACCCCATAGTCTACTGACGTTATCTTTGATTTTTCCCCATTTAGACAGACAAAATGGTAGCGGTCTGATAAGTACGATCTAAACCAGTTTAATGCCTTTCCCTGAACACCAGTGTAATTTTGAAGTCGATCTAAGAGTATTTTATGATCTATAGTATCGAACGCAGCACTAAGATCGAGTAGAACTAGTATTGAGATACAGCCTTGGTCAGAAGCTAGAAGTAAATCATTTGTGATTTTAACGAGCGCAGTTTCTGTGCTATGGTGTGGTCTGAACTGGATTGAAATTTTTCATAGATATCATTTTCTTGCAAGAAAGAGCACAATTGAGCAGACACAACTTTTTCTAGTATTTTAGACATAAATGGAAGATTTGAAATGGGTCTGTAATTTGCTAGGTTATTATGATCTAATTGTGGCTTCTTAATGAGAGGTTTTATGACTGCCAACTTGAATATTCTTGGAACATGACCTAAAGATAAAGACGAGTTAATAATATTGAGAAGAGGCTCTTCCACTACAGGTAACAGCTCTTTCAGTAGTTTAGTGGGTATTGGATCTAATAAACATGTTGTTGGTTTAGATGCAATGATAAGTTTATTTAGCTCTTCCTGTCCTATAGTTGTAAAGCGGTGTAGTAGTTCTTGAGGGGCGATAATTGAGGTTGAATCATAAGACATCATTAAAGGTTGTACATTTACAATTCTGTTTCTGATGCTTTCTATTTTCTCAGTGAAGAAATTCATAAAATCATTACTACTAAACTGTAACGGAATATTTTGCTCAGGCGATGCTTGTTTATTTGTTAATCTAGCCACGGTGTTAAATAAAAACCTTGGATTATTTTGGTTATTTTCTATTAGTTTATGGAGATGCTCAGCCCTGGCTGCTTTTAGGGCCTTTTATAACGTGACGTACTATCTTTCCACGCGATTCTAAAGACCTCTAAATTAGTTTGTTTCCATTTACGCTCTAAGTTACGAGTTTCTCTCTTGATAACATGTGTAGCACTGTTGTACCATGGTGCTTTAGTTTTCTCTCTAACCTTTTTAATCTAATTGGTGCAACATTTTCTAATGTACTAGAGAAAATGGTGCTCATACTGCTAGTCATTTCCTCTAGTTCATCTGTTTGTTTGGGTTCACTGAGCAGCTGAGACAGATCAGGTAAGCTATTTGAGAATCTATCTATAGTGGTTGGAAGGATCGTTCTGCCTGGTCGATAACGTGGCGCAACATGACAGATTTCAGCAGTACGCAGTATGCAAGTTACCATGTAATGGTCAGTGACATCATCACTTTGTTGTATAATATCTATATCGGTTGGGTTGGTTCCATGTGATATAATTAAATCTAGTGTGTGATTAAGACGATGAGTCGGACCAGTGACGCTTTGCTTGACCCCAAAGGAGTTTAATAGATCTGTAAACGCAGCCCCTAACGCATCATTTGTGTTATCTACGTGTATGTTAAAATCTCCAACAATTAATGCTTTATCGACATTGACCAATAGATCTGAGAGAAAGTCTGCAAACTCTTTTAGGAAATCAGCATAGGGCCCTGGAGGTCTATATACAGTAGCCAAGGCTAGAGATAAAACGGTTTTCTTTCTTACATCTAAGAGCGTAACATTTAGCACTAGTACTTCAAACGAATTAAACCTGTGACCTGTTTTCTGAGTAACATTTAGAATATCTCTATAGATTATTGCAACACCGCCACGACCAATCAGACGGGCTCATGCTTATAACAGTATCCTGGTGGAGTAGACTCATTTAGACCGAAATAATCATTTGGCTTAAGCCAGGTTTCAGTAAGGCAAAGTACATCGAAACTATTATCTGTGACCATTTCATTTACAATAACCGCCTTTAGGTGTGAGCGATCTAATGTTTAGAAGACCTAGTTTTAGAAATTGTTTTTGTTCACTAATATTGAGATTTTCTGGTTTAATCACAATTAGATTTTTCCTAGATCTTACAGTAGATTTAAAGTTTGACCTCACTAAACGAGGAATAGACACAGTTTCTATATAATGTTCTACATTGGTACTTATGTCAAATAAGTTAGGACAGCAAAGACTGTGATTTGAACTTTGACTTACTAGTCATATGGTGGTGTGTAACGCCCTGGAGATGTTGTCCGACAGTAGAGCTGCTCGATTCTGCTGGGGTGAAGGCCATCAGGACGGAAGAGCCTAGGTCGCTCCCAAAACAGATTCCAATTATTTACAAAGAGCAGCTTCTGTTCATTACACCATGACATTAACCATTCATTTAGAGCAAGTAATCTACTAAACCTTTCATGTCCTAGTCGGCACGTGGAAGGGGTCCAGACACGATGATTGTTGCTTCAGGCGATGTTCTGCGCACCGTCTCGACCAGACTCCTGTAGTCCTTCTTCAGAACCTCCGCCTGCCGCAGCCTGATGTCGTTCCGCGTGCAGCGACAGCTCCGATCGCTCGTCACCGTTCAGGATCTCGGGAACCTGTGCAGCGACATCGAGAACACGAGCACCAGGAAAGCAGTGAGTGCGCACCTTACCTTTACCTGAAGTAGTGCGGACATGCCGGACGATGGAAGTACCGATGACCACAGCGCCGCGTTCCGTCTCGCGAAGAGGGGAGAAGCGGTTCTGAGTGGAGAATCTCAAGACCGGGAGGCGGAGAGGTCCTTGCTCTGGTCCTGGCTCGCGTCTTCCGCTGTGGAAACACCCAGGGTCCATGGTGCTGTGTCGGTGCCGGAGTGAACGAAACCAGGGATGATCGCGCCCTGGGTGCTTGGGTCCTGTGCAGAGAAACACACGGAGTAGACGAGGTCGGAGTCAAAAGGTTACCAACCACTGACTTGTGAGCATCGGCGCGTGATGTTTCCAGCGCTGAACGTCGCTCTCTCAGCACGGCTCGCCTGTCTTGTAGGTTGCGAATCTGCTTGTCCAACGACTCCAACTCCAACTGCACCGAATGCAGCTCGAGCGTCCTCACCTGCACTCAAAGGTAACATTAGACACAGATCCGAGTTATTCGCCATTGTAGTAAATGTGCTACAATGGCGAATTGTAGGTTTCAGTGGTTACGGGTGTAAATAAGTTACCACGCGTGCAATGCTAGCGGTCTACGGCTAGTAGCGGAAGTTCGATATAAGTAGCGATATCAAAGCAATCCGATTGTTTTTATAGAGAATCGTATCGGTGATATGTTCACACGCTGTAAATAATAGAAAGTATTCGTTTGTGCGAGTGTTAAGAAGAAAATCAAGGATTATGAGTCAATTCGACGGAGCTACAAACACATGTGAACGAAACCACTGACGCATGCGCAATAACTTCAGACAAATGATTTCTGTTCTTATTGAAATGCTAAGCAAACAGTGAGGATTAGCTGCCCTTTCATTTGAGCTGGGTGGCAAAGCTGCACTTATTCACAGATTCAGTCTCCAAGACACAATGTTGTCTCCATGTAAAGATCTCTACAGTTGATTTATACTCGTCACTGTCCAGTTCAAACACAGAGCAAAACATGAGCTGGATATACACCAGCCTCTCAAATATCCCCCCACTGTCCATCAAGAGGATTTACAGTCAGCCCGCATTAGTGACCATGTATTATATTTCATTAGTTCACTGCCAGCAGCTCTTTATGTATTTTCGGATAAGGCTGGAGCGATCGGGACACTGTAGTCATATCCTCTGACAATAATTCCTGTTCTTTTTTTACACCGATTACAGAACCTATACATAGACACAATAACATGTGTGTTAAGCAATCACTTTCATAATCAAAATCGACCAAAATCACTCACTAGCTCAACCTTGACTTGAACCTTGAAAATGAGCTATATGGCACTTTAACTGGTTTGGCTAAAAGTGCAGTATGAGCCAATGGAGAACATCATGTACATTGTTTTTAACATAATATCAAGCAAATATATTTTTGGATTTAGGTCTGTACTGTATAGATGAAACGTCTGGAAAACCTTCACTCCTTTCAGGAAAACCCTCTTTTTGTACCAGCAGTCTCAGTACCTTTCTGCCTGCAGGAAAACAAATGTGAAAAACCCTCAAAAAAGACTATTGTAGAATTGATGAGACCAGGCACCTACAAATCACCCGCTCCACGCAGAGCCATTCTTCTCAAAACGACTCTCCTTCGATGTCGGGATTCATTTGTGCCTTTCTTGGGCATCAAAGTTACAGCATAGCATAATAAACCCAAATAAATGACTGTCAATGTCTGACCAAGTCAATAGCAATGACAGACATTACCTTTTTATTACACTCTAGAATGAATTCTCTGGCTTTTATGTGGGAATATCTGTTTTCAGTGTGTGTTTGTGTCAAATTAAAATAATTAACTGAAAGAAAAATTCTATGTGTGAACAATCATGGCTGTTCATTATAAAACCGAAGGAACTTAACCTGTTAAGCCTTCTGTATATTTGATGTAAAATTTATAAGGGCTCTAAATTATAAAGTAAAAAAAAATAGCTTAAAATCCTGTCGCACACAACCTACAACTGTGACTAACTTATGTAATATGTAAGATTTTGGGATTCAAATATCCAAAAACCACTAGAACAGTGTTTCCCAGAATGTTTAAATCCAGATAAATAAGTATGACATCATACCCGCGTTACACTCAATTTCCGTAGAAACCATGGAAACACCAAAGATGCTTTAATATATTATGCGTTTTATTAGACAGTCGAGCAACTGTTTGGAAACATTCATAAACAGCACTGCGTTATACCACATACGCATGACCGGAAGAAGCGGATACATATATGCGGCATAATAAAAGCATCATCAAGCTTTGTTTTGAACAAGCGACTTCTTTAGCGGTGAACAAAATACATATTGTGGCTTTAAAGGTCTCTAGCTCAATTCTAAAAATGTCCTCCTCCAGGGCGTGAAAATCTTAACTGATTTTATTTGTAAAAATAGACATGAGAATAACTTTTATATTGTAAGTAATATTTCAAGATTAACACAGGAGCAACTTTACTTGATTATCCATACATAATTTTTAGAAAAATTATGTTCAAATGTTAAGTATCAAATATGAAACATCAGGCTTTTAAGGAACATTTATTTGAACCTTTTTCTCTCAATCTTCATTGTATTGCTTTGTATTAATAATACAAAATAAACAAAAAATAAAAACACAGTAAAAACTACAGCATTTAAATATCATCTAAGACCTATTATTGGGAAATATGAGTTGTATGCATTTTATATGAGTAGTCTGCTATATTGTAAAGATTGCATTGATTTACATACAAGCTCTCAGAATTGTATAACTTTTTGACCACATAAATGTCAGCAACTGCAACTGCACCAAACTGCATATATTTGCTCAGATTGGGCCTCTGAATGAGCTCCATACTCTCCTATATCATACTATATAAGCCATAAAAGCCACTCAACACAAAATGGTTTCATTTAAATAAAAAATGTAAAGAGTTTTCTGACTATTTCATGTCATCCCAAGTAAATACGTTAATATAGACAAGCAGCTGTAAATAATAATGAGCTTTTGTAATAATGGTCTTCAGAGCTTTTAGTTGTATTTTTGATCAAAACGACTCCATGGCTCCATTTTCAACAGCACTCACCACAGGAACTCATAACATATGATTTATGCCTACATCAGAACATAATGAGACATCAAATGTTGGATAATAAAACAGAGAAATGTATTTTTAAAATGCTTTTTTACTTTTGGAGCCATTTACAGCTGTTTTTTTTTTTTTACCCATGTCAACTGAGACTGGTTTTCTTTAAGCTATCCCGAAACATAACCTACGACTGACCTATCTAAAAGTACTGTACATGGAATGTAACACCTTCATTTTAATAATGCTGAGGGTGACATGCTGTATAGGTCAGTGGGGTGTTCTGTACCCAGTGAACCGGTCATTTTGATTGGCTCATCTGGATGTTTGAAGGGAGTATGTCAGAAAGGATTCAGCGTCTCTAAGCCGCTCTCACTGAGAGCTGGACATCTGTCAGGCAGTATTACTATCACAATCCTAATGAAAAGCAGAGGTGAAGGGCAGTCCCATTATATCAGCAAACACTGGCTACGTCCTGATCTGTGTCTTATTGCAGTTGTCATTGCATACATAATCACAGGTAAATTATCATGACAAATGAAGTCACAATATTGTAGAAATAGTGAGCTGGTGAATCAAAATGCCAATGCAAACAAACAGTGAGGACACGTTATTCTTGGCATTTACTACACAAATAATCACAATGTATATCTATTTTCTCAGCCACTATATTTGGTGCACCTGTTTAACTGCTTGTTAATGCAAATATCTAATCATCGGCCAATCACATGGCAGCACCTCAATGCATTTAGACCCTGTTCACATGGGGATGCTTTTATGTATAAATTTTGTACCGTATCAGCGTTTCGGCCACACGGATCCAGCGTTTTGGGAGCATGAAAACTATATTTTTTGAAACCGGGTCCCAGAGGGGATAAATCTGTAAACGACAATCTTGCATTTTTGTGTGTACAGCCAATCCGTATATATTTTAAGAAACGGTGATGTCATCACACCATGTCCCGCACGCGAAAAACTCATGGAAAGACTAGAAGGGATTTTAAACGTTTAACTGACTTTAAACGTGGCCTTGTTGTTGCTGCCAGACGGGCTGGTCGGAGTGTTATGGAAACTACTGATCTACTGGGATTCTCATCCACAACCATCTCTAGGGTTTACAGAGGTCCCGAAACAGAGAAAATATCCAGTGAGCGGCAGTTCTTTGGGCAAAAATGCCTTGTTGATGCCAGAAGTCAGATATGAATGGTCAGACTGGTTGGAGCTGATAGAAAGGCAACAGTAACTCAAAAAACCACTCGTCTCGTTTCGAGGTCTCCAGAAGAGCATCTCTGAATGCACAACTACAACAGCAGAAGACACACCGGTGCCACTCCTGTCAGCTAAGAACAGAGGCTACAATTCACACACACTCACCAAAATTGGACAATAGAAGATTGGAAAAACATTTCCTTGTCTGAGTCTCGATTTCTGCTGCAACAAGTGTCAGAATTTGGCAACAACATTAAGCATGGATCCATCCTGCCTTGGATCAACGGTTCAGGCTGATGGTGGTGTAATGGTGTGAGATATGTTCTTGGCACGCTTTGGGCCCTTTAGTATACCAATTGAGCATTGTTTAAATGTCACAGCCTACCTGAGTATTGTTGCTGACCATGTCCATCCCTTTATGACCACAGTGTATCATCTTCTGATGACCAGCAGGATAACACACGTCACATCTCAAATCGTCTCAAACTGGTTTCTGGAATATGATAATGAGTTAACTTTACTTTGATCGCCTCCACAGTCACCACATCTCAGTTTAATAGAGCACCTTTGGGATGTGCTGGACTTTCTGAAGCTCAAGGACAATTTTTTCGCACTGAAATTGTGATGATAAATTAGTTTAAAAAAACAACAACAAAAAAAAAAACAGAAGAATTTTTACATCTTTGAAGCCCATAATATGATAGGCCCACATTGACAGATTCAATTCTTAAACAAAAAATACATAAATGAATATAATTGATTGATTCATTAATCATACTGTGCAAACAGAGAACTGAGATATGATCATGTAGTTTATATTAGCAAACAAGACTTGAATGAGTCAGTCATTCATTCATTCATGGACATGAAAAGATGAAAAAATAAATCAAACTAATAATCAAATTACACAACACTGAACTGAAGGATTTAATCGAATTTAGTAAACAAATCTCCCGCACAAATGAACGAGCTCAGAGAAATGTACAGTAGAAACAGCGTGATTAAAAAATACCTGAAAATAAATAAGATTCATGTGATATTGATTCATAAAGTATGCTTCACTAAACATTTCATAATGAACAATAATGATTCATTAAAAGAAATATACAGTATAAATTAATGAAGAAATCATTGAAATATATTATTTTATTGAAAATGTAGTATCTTTATGTACAGCCTCTCATACATACATACATATATACTATGAAATTCCAGCCAAGTAAAGAATTCTCAGTGAATGGAAACTGTTCTCTCTCGATCTCAAAAAATAAATGTACCAAATAACGTACCTAGTTCTCCTCCAGCTCAAAAAATACAACTAGTATTGCAACCTGGAAGGGAAACATTAAATACACAATGGAGAATATCAATAATATTAATGATCTATACATTATTGCATTATCGGAGAGCTGCAAACGAGTACAGTCTCGTGACAAATAAGGATATCACAGAGAGATGAAAGGCCCACGGTTTTCCTATTACACAAAAGAGAGTTTGTTTCGTGATGAAAACAGGTCGAATCTACTACTATGACAAAAAGAGGAACCCGAACACGTGGAGAAGAGAAATGCTGTGTTTCCTGTCAGATAAAAGGATAAGAGTGGGCGGCACTGAAGAACTGGTGATTGAGCTTATTGACTACACGATACAAGACAGCACACAGGCCAAAAACTGCATCACAGGCTCCCTGACAACATCAAGCCGTTGACTGAACACGTACTGTCCTACGGTGAGATTTGAGATTTTGGGATTGTTTCTGACAGCGCCTCGGGGCATGTGCTTGTCTGGGGTTGGTTGAGTTGAAAAGGAAGACCATGATAATTCAAGTCTTTCAGGAAGCAGTTCAACACTTTTCTTGTGTATTTTAAGTGTTTTCAAATGCAAAAGATCTCACTGAGACGGCATATCCTTCCTGGGTTTTGTGATGGTGAGGACAGTTGAGGATAAAGTTTCAATAAATACACCATTGTTGTGGCATAGTTCGAGAAATGTCCGCTCCGATTTGGGCGCTTGCTCAGTAAGGTGCAAATAGGATGGAGCCCGCGGTGTGTCGGATCGGTCCCGGAGCGGCGCGGAGAAAGGAGTGCGGAAGTGAGGCCGTCTGAAAGATGGAGGTGTTGGGACGAGGGTGGAGGGAGATGGACGGGACTGAGGTAGGGGAGAAGGATGTGTGGAGGAAAGCCGGTGAAATGGGCTTTGCCAAGTCATTCTGCAGGGCGAGTTTGGCCTGGAGGAAAAAGGAAAACACTGAATCACTTTGGTGAAGGAGAAGGAACAGTGTCTATGTCAATAAAGAAATTAAGACTGCACAATTAAGCGAAAGGTCATTGATTATATGACCTAGTGTGATTATTTAACCTCAAAAGCCTTTGACGTAATTCAATATATAGTCTGCATGCACCTTGTACATCTGAGGTTCTATGAATATATGCTTATGGAATAAGAAGCATATTAAAAATAGTCAATTATAATTAGAAACTAAAATGTTTCCCTTCAGTTCACCAATCACACAGGGAATGCACACAATAATAATAATAATAATAATATTCGTTATTTTATTATAATTATTATATGTAAAATATTCAATAATAATAATAATAATAATAATAATTATAATAATAATAATAATGCCTTCAATAATTATTTGATTAAACTTAATAGTAATAATAATAATAATTATTATTATTTTTAATATTATATCATCAATGAAGCATTATTATCAATAGTTAAAATTATTACTATAATAATACTACTACTAATAATAATACATTAGTTTCATATTTTACAAATAATAATAGTAATTTTATTATAATTATTACTATTAATAATAATACTTAATTGATGATATAATGATAATTATTATTATTATAACATCAACAATAATATTATTTGTAAAATGTTAAATAATAATAATACTTTCAACAATATTTTTTATTAAACTTAATAATAATAATTTATTATTAATATTATATAATCAATACAGTATTATTATTAATAGTAATAATTATTATTATAATAAGAATAACAACAACAATGATAATTGTAAGTATTTCATACTTTACAAATTATTATTATTATTAATAGTTTATTCATTTATGATGATGATAATTATTTTTATTATTATTAAGTTTAATAATTTATGAATAATAGTAACAACAACTATAAGGATAATAATAATATTTAATACTTTACAAATAATAATATTGATGTTATTATATTTATTACTACTAATAACACTTATAATAATAACAAAATAAGAATTAAAATATTTTAATACTTTACTAGTTATGATAATAGTAAAATATTTAGTAAAATAATAGTCCAAATATTATTATTAGTGGTGCTTGCGGTAGCAAGGTATCTTTTTATTGTTGTTATTAGTAATTATACAAATATTACAGTTATTTTCTGATGCAAGTATACGGATTGGAGGATCTGTGCATTTGGATACTTTCAAATGGGATTTACAGAAATGATCCTCAAATACTGTAAACAGAGAACAGAACAATTTATGACATTCTGTAATGCTTGTCTGAGCTAGCAACAGTAACCAAGGGAGGCGGAGTTTAGTGAAGGGCCAAATGTACTGCAAATAGAAAGTCGTTTCAAACATATTTTGCATATAATTCTAAAAAATGACAAGCGAGCATTAAGCCCTTGTGATGCATTAGCATCTCAAAGAGGTGTTCGTCAGCCTGGAAAGTGTGGAACAAACTCCTCACAGCACTGATACTTGAGATGCGAGTAACACTTGATGAAAGCGCTTGATTATAAAGAGCATAAATAATGCATTACTGCCAGAGAGCTGGAGCTCCGCTGCTGCTTGTTGTAAGGGCTGTATTTGGGTTTGGTGGGTTTGCCTGCCACTCGGTCCTTGTGCCGCCTACTGGAGATATGCTGTGAAGAAAGCACCCTTCATTAACGGGGTTATGCAAGTGATAGACATGTGATATACAAGCTTAACACCGAACCGAACTATCAAAAAAAGCATATTAGGAAGTACAACTGTTCGCATGCATATTTGGTAAGATCAAGCCACAGAATCACATTACTATTTATAGTGCTTTCATTATTCATCACTGCACGTGTTGTGTTTTCTTGTAAACTGCATTAGTAATGATCATACCAAATGCAACCAAAGACACATGCTAACAAGAATACATCCTCTCACGCTGGAACTGAACTGAATACCTGTTTAAGCTGGATTTCTGAGTTGACGTGGACATCACAGATTTCACAATGAAACGTCTTGTTCTGTAAGCCTGAGCCTTTGTTAAGTTGTGTGGCCTGAACCTTGAGTTTGGACCCGGGTCTGGGGTACGCTTTAATGGGGCCAGCTCCATTACGTGCCTCCAGCATGGTTTTGTGCTTTGAACCTGATGAAACAGACAGTGTAGAAACAAATATGTTTATTCAGTGCACCTGTAAGGCTTTTGGCTGCATTGATCTAACTTAGCACAATTTCAAACACAAAATATTTCAATTAAAGTAGTTCACCCAAAAACTTGCTTACTTGCTCACCCTCACATTGTTCCAAACCTGTATGAGTTTCTTTCTTCCGTTGAACACAAAAGAAGATATTTGAAAGAATGTCGTAATAAAATAGTTGATGGCACCCATTAACACCGTTGGGTTACCTGGTCTGGTTTCTTCAAAATATCTCCTTTTGTGTTCAACAGAAGAAACTCATACAGGTTTAGATCAACATGAGGCTGAGTAAATGATGATTTTTTATTTTATTTTTGGGTGAACTATCCCTTTAAGTCAGATGAGGGCTTGAATTTTTTACTTGTGCTTATATTTTTACAGACTAAGGTTATGGAATATACTAAGTTGTATTAATTTACATGAATCAATTCAAACTGTCTTAAAGCAAGAATAGTGTATTCACTGAATATTATCAAAATGCTGAACAATATTAAGATATGTTGTAGTTTTATCACTCGCCCGAGTCTGATTCCATCCCACAGAAAAAAATCTTCTATTGTGTGTCTGGATAATGTTTCTAAGCATTAAAAAAGCAATTTCTTGCAGTTTAAATATTTTAAAGCTGTGCATAACTAGAAAAAAAAGAAAAAAAGGTATATTATCTACATAAATGTCCCTGACTTTTTAATATTTGATTAGTTCCAATGACTTTTCCAGGCTTAGAAATCAGCTTTTTAAAATTCCGCAATATGTCCAGGTTTTCCATGACTGTGGGAAACCCAGTTCTTCATACATTATCAATGATGAGCCTCATATTGCTATGCTGATTTTGATTTATGTTTTAACTCTAAGTACATTTCCACACTCCCAAGCCTCAGAGGTCACTTCATGAAACATTCATGATAAAGAAGAACATATGACGGCGAGAAAGCCGTGGGAAAGACATTGTGATGCGGAGGCAGATGTTCGCCACACCTATGTTGTGCGCCTCCAGCTGCGAGAGGGAGTTGACAGCCACTTTGCACAGTGAACAGTACAGGAGCTTCTTGGCTTTCTCCTCCTCGGACTCCACGCTGGGCTCTGACGGGGCCGTTGGCACCGCTGCTGGTTTGGAGGTGTTTTTCAGGGCTGCCGTGTGCCCTGTCGGCTCGGTGGGTGGGCTGGCATGTGCGGGTGCCGTCTTGCAAGGGCTGGGCACCAATGCCACCGTGGGCGCGGCGGGAGCTGGCACAAAGGCTTGCGGGGAGGCAGGGACTTTGTGCACAGCCAACGGCTCTGCACTTTTTTCTGGGAACATGAGAGAGAGAGAGAGAGAGAGAGAGAGAGAGAGAGAGAGAGAGAGAGAGAGAGAGAGAGAGAGAGAGAGAGAGAGAGAGAGAGAGAGAGAGAGAGAGAGAGAGAGAGAGAGAGAGAGAGAGAGAGAGAGAGAGAGAGAGAGAGAGAGAGAGAGAGAGAGAGAGAGAGAGAGAGAGAGAGAGAGAAACAAGGAAAGAGCAAAACTGATAGTTAGTATTGAAGGGCACAGCATGTTGTATTGTGCACTGCCACATTTCAACTTCCTGTCTGTTTTTTCCCCCACTATTTTGCGTGTTAAGGTTTGATACAAGCTATTGGCTGCAGGCAAGCACTCTCTGTCAAATGAGTTACAAACAGTGCTGGGTAGATTACTTACAAAAATTGTGGTCCGTTACTTATTACGAATTAGATGATAAATATTGTAGTTAAAAAAAAAAAGTAATCTAAAAGTAATCAAAATGTAGTCAGACTGCATAAAAGTTTGCAATTTATTAAATCTAATATCATACGTATTTATCCAGCAGCCATATCACCCTGTAACCCAAGACTGGTTTCCCACTGAAGCTAAGCAGGACTGAGCTTGGTCAGTACCTGGATGGGAGACCTCCTTGGAAAACTAGGTTGCTGCTGTTTGTCTGTGTGGGTCCTAATGCCCCAGTATAGTGATGGGGACACTATACTTTTTTTTTGTGTGTGTGTTCAAGTGTTTTATTTTGATTATTTTATTTATTTAATTGTTATGATATTAAGTAGTATTATTATCACAAACTCCCTACAATTCCTTCACAATCCCCAGTTTGGTGTCCTTCTTGTTGTTAAAAACTGAATATATTTTCTTTCTTTATAATTTTATATATTTTTTGGTATACAATTTTATACTTTGACGGTATAGTGATGGGGACACTATACTGTCAAAGAGCACTGTCCTTCGGATCAGACGTTAAACCGAGGTCCTGACTCTCTATGGTCGGAAAAAGAGCAGGGGTGTAACCCCGGCATCCTGGCTAAATTTGCCCCTTGGTCTCTGTCCATCATGGCCTCCTAATCATACCCATATATACTGATTGTATTCATCACTCTGTCTCCTTTCCACCAATGAGCTGGTGTTTGGTGGGTGTTCTGGCGCAATATGGCTGCCGTCGCATCATCAAGGGGGATGCTGCACATTGGTGGTGGTTGAGGAGATTCATCCCTTCTATATGTAAAGCGCTTTGAGTACCCAGAAAAGCGCTATAATAATGTAACAAATTAGTTTTGTAAATGTAAAAAAGTTGTTAATCTCATTGATTTTAATAGGATTGTTTAGCATTATATTTATAACAGAAAATATATTCTCTAAAAAAAACCTGAAATATAAAATTGTATACCAAAAAATATATAAAATTATAAAGAAAGAAAATATATTCAGTTTTTAACAACAAGAAGGACACCAAACTGGGGATTGTGAAGGAATTGTAGGGAGTTTGTGATAATAATACTACTTAATATCATAACAATTAAATAAATAAAATAATCAAAATAAAACACTTGAACACACACACAAAAAAAATGTTTAGCTGAATGTAATGTGACCATTAACAAAAAAAAAAAACAACAGAAAGAAATATATGCTAGAACTTTTTCTGCGCCACTGATTTTTTCTGTGTTTGCGTGATCAGCATGTGACCTATGAGCTACTGTAGCACTTTAGTTTAGAACGATGATTACCTTACCTGACAAATAAACAGTTTTTCTTAAATTGTTTTCAACAGATTTCTTATCATGTCACCCCTTTTATAGGACATCACTAGTATTACAGCCAGTGTAAATATATGGGATTTTTTTTAGCTTTGATCGAAATTTATAGGAAAATCTTAACTCAGTTAGAAAAGTTATAGCACACTATTTGAACGATCTAAGTGCATGGTCTGAAGCGCACGGCGTAAATCCACTTTTGCTAGTTTAACAACAAGAAAAATGGTCGGCGCGCCAGATGCACGGTCTAAAAGGGTTGACCCTATTCTCTTAATGAGTCATGGGTGTGTTTTGGGCGTAACATGCAATAAACTAATCAGAGTTTCTAATCTCCCATTCCCTTTAAAAGCCAGTTGCATAGTGATGTGCTGTGTTAACATTCAGTCCGTTTATGTGTTATTGATCCTGAGGGATCAAGAGTTTAGAAATCGAATTGCTTGAGGGAAGAAGCTGTCATGGAGTCGGTTGGTGCGTGTCCTGATGCTGCGATACCGCCTGCATGATGGTAGCAGTGAGAGCAGCCTATGGCTCGGGTGGCCAGAGTCTCTAATGATCCTCAGAGCTTTGTTCTCACACCGCCTGGCAAATATTTCCAGGAGGGAAGGACGCCTCTATTTGCGGACTTTTCAGTTGAGGGTGGTACTATTGCTGATGTGGACACATAGGAATTTGAAGCTGCTGACTCTCTCCACCGGTGCTCCATTGATGGGCTGTGTTCTCCGTCATTTCTCCTGAAGTCGACCACAAGCTCCCTGGTCTTGCTGACGTTGAGGGAGCGGTTGTGCTCCTGACACCAGCGTGTCAGAGTGTGCATCTCCTCTATGTAGGCTGCTTCATCATTGTCAGTGATCAGACCTACCACCGTTGTATCATCAGCAAACTTGATGGTATTTGAGCTGTGGGTTGCCAAACAGTCATGCCTGCACAAGGAGTACAAGAGTGGTCTGATAAGACAGCCCTGTGGGGCTCCAGTGTTGAGGGTCAGTGATGAGGAGATGTTGCTGCCCATTCTGACCACCTGGGGTCTGTTTGACAGGAAGTCCAGGATCCGGCTGCACAGCAGGCAAGATTGGAGGGCACTATGGTGTTGAATGCTGAGCTGTAGTCTACAAACAGCATTCTCACATATGTGTTCCTATTTTCCAGGTGGGAGAGAGCAGTGTAATTGTAGAAACTATGGCATCGTCAGTGGAGAGGTTGTTGTGAAATGCAAACTGCAATGGGTCACATGTGTCCCTATGTGTGTAATATGCAGAGTGTACACGCTTTGTGCACCCGCCTATAACGTGCTAACGTGCCCTTTAAATCACACAAAAAATACTGCACAGTTGACTTTAGGGCAGGTTTTGTTGGTCAATGGCGCAGTCATTTTCAGTTGCCTCAAAATAGTTGCTATAAATGCGCCTGAACACACCTCATTTTCAGACCGGCACGCCCATAGGTGAACAAACGGGCGCAAGTGCATTTGCTATTTAAACGTGCCGCTGGACGTGCAAACGATAACTGCATTGGGCTGAAACTAGCAAAAAACACTTGCGTCGTGCCTGGCCCCGCATTGTGCCAAGTCTATGATAGGGTCAGAACAGTCTAAAGGTCTTCTGGAAGGCAGCGGCGTTGTTAGTGTCAAAATCACATGACTAGTCAGTGATCAATGACTAGTCGACATCAAGCTTAAAGTGTCATGGCAGAACATTAAAGTCGATACGCTGACTAGTTGACTAGTCTGTAAAACGCCTAGTTACTACCCAGCCATGGGTAGGGTCAGGCTCCCTTCTAACACCAATGACTGCTCGGTTTTCACGTGCTGTAATGTGATAGGATGTGACCCCTGGATTTCCCACCACCCTTACGCCCTTGTCATAGCATTACATGCCACGGGAGGCCCTAGAAGCACTTGATGTCGGATGCCTGTACTCTCCACCCACTCTCTAACGGGCTTCTGAAGGAATATTCTGCTGGTTTATATGAATGTCACTTTTTGCATGTGTTTTTTTTTTTGCTCCCCGAGGACTCAAAGCAGCCAGAACAGTCTAATGTTCCCCCATACAGTGACATTACACCCGCTGACACTAACCTGAACCTCTAGGCTGGAACTGCTGCTCTTTTGCATTTTTTTCTCTCTCTCCCAGTTGCAGTTTATATTTCAAATCGTGGTAGGTAGATGTAGAGACATATGCCTCTTAGTTCTTCTTGTCACTATTTTTTGCGGTGAGTCATAAAGAACTTATTGTAACCGAGTAAGAAGACAGATCAGAGATAAAGTACAACTATTTGGAAAACTTTTCAAAACTAACAGAAATCATAAGCTATGTATTAAAACCAAGTAAACTGCCTCACTGTCTAGGCAGCTGCTAATTTGAAATGCCCAACAATGGCAGTAAAAAATCAAAAGCACACAGCCTCGAATTATAGTTGCTGCTGTACTAATGGTGTGATACTTTAATAAGCATAAAAATATGCAGCACAAACAATTTTTAATTAGATAAACTTTTATAATCAAAGTTTTTGGTACTGAATACATTCTAAGTATATTTTATTGTAGCTCAAACTACAGAAAGTGGTGCCAGGGTAATGGGTTTGATTCCCATGGAATGCATTCATTAATAAAAATATATCCTTTGAAATTATAATTATAATATAATAAAAAATTGTATGTCTTGAATATACCTCATAATAAAATGCATATGTGTAAAATGCTATAGATATTTCTCTATAGCTTTGTCTCAATGCAGTGCATTATGGGATTGACTACTTTGTGAAGAATGCAATCAATATAGTTAAAAAGATTGGGGTCAGCAAGGCTGCATTTATTTACAGTAAAAATACAGTACATCAGTAATATTGTGAAATATTATTACAATTTAAATAATTATTTTTGTATATGTTTTAAAATGTAATTTATTCGTGTGATGGCAAAGCTGAATTTTCAGCATCATTAGGCTACTCCGGTCTTCAGTCATATGTCATATCATTCAGTCTTCAGAAATCAGTCTAATATCTTAATTTAATATTTAAAGAGCACATATTATGGCATTTAAAATGTTCCAAATATTGTTTTAGAAGTCCTTAACAAAAGTTTTGCATGCATGCAATGACAAAAAGACTTTAGTTTTCTTATAATATGCATTTATTTTTACCTGTTTTGACAGCGATTCTCAAATGATTTGTTTAGTGATTCACTTTTCAAAACCCCGCCTTTACGTGACGCTAATCTGCGGTGATTGGTCCGATGACCCAGTCAGTTGTGATTGGTATAGTCTGTGCAGATATTTTCAGAAACGGAACATCCATCACCATAAATGGTTTTCGGTTTAACAAGTTTAAACGCGTATAAAGTGTATGAACAAACATGGCATCAATTTTACCCTATCAATTCGAGCCTGAATATGAAGGGGAAACGTCTGGAGATGCAAATGATCAACAAACTCAATCGCAAACACCACGACTGGAGCAGGATATTTCTCAATGTTAAGAATCAATGTAACGTTACCTTCGTTTTTGTCACTTCAGGCCAATGGAGCGTTAACTCGATGCAGTTTTTACCAACAAATAAATAAAAATGTTACGTTACTACGAGGTATGGCTATTCTTAAAGAAAACTCAGAAAACAATGACAAACAATTCAGATATCTCAATACAATTGTCATTGAAGACCTAGAAGCTAAACGGTGCTTACACAACAAACCAAACAATTATTAAGCATGCTACATAAAACATAAAAGCAACAATTATTAATAACACTTACAGTTTGTGATACGGAGGAGGAAGCTGATGCTGATTGGAACTGAACCTTCCTTCAATATCAGCCGGCTCACGAATCCAGGTTTGATTGCATTTAAGTTGGTAAAGCAATCGTCTTCAAAATGGCGTGCATATAGCACAAGGCTCGGACTATACTCCTGTGGTACAGTTGTATAAATGAATTGTAGCCACTTAGTCTTCAAATGCTCAGATGAAAAAAGTTTGCTTTTGAGTTGCACTTCAGAACACAGCGTCTCGTCGCCATGATGTTTTCTAGTTTTCACTGGCGTGTGCAATAAGTGGGAGTATCATATTCAAATAACTTGACAAGTTGACGTCATCTAGTCAGAGAAAAAGCTTCGGTCTTCTAACGATTCATAAAAATGACTCAGAGTCAACTCTTACTTTTGAAAGACAATAACTTTATATACGGTGCACTGTCATATTTCAAACTTTGCAGGATGTTTTTGTTCACTTAGATCTATGTTACACACTACATGAAAGGTAAATTTCAAAATTCCATGATAGGTGCTCTTTAAGTTCCAATTTTTTTGTGGAAACTATGACTATATACAGTATTTATGGCATCTTTGATGACTTTAATACATCATGCTGAAAATTTAAAGTAGGCCTATTCATTTTAAAAGCAGGTCAGATTTGGTGATATGGGTAGGTTTAAAGGGGACATATAATGAAAATCTGACTTTTTCCATGTTTAAGTGCTATAATCGGGCATCTACCAACCCAGAAAACGTATAAAAAAGGACAACCCAGGAACTTTGTTTTGGTAAGCCTGCAATCATGTGAAAAAACGAGCCGCTCAGATTTATTTCACAAGGAAGTGGATCTTATTATAATATTACCACCCATTAATCTGCACGTTTTACCCACTGCGCTGGTGGACTGTTCCGTATTAGCAAAGTTTCTGTCCTCAGCCAGTTGTACACGTCATTTTCCCCGTGCTCGAGCAGCTGTAGCGACAACAATGTCTTGTAAGCAATGCCTGAATGAGGGACAATTCAAGGCAGGTTTTGCTAAAAAGTTAAAGCTCAAGAATGGATCAGTAGGCTACTAACTATTTGTGATCCAGCTTATAGTCTAGGATACTGGTCACGGCAGTAATAAAAATGAGCACGCACTTTATAATGCTTTATCTATATAAAGTTTATCAGTTTATTATGCAACCCCTGAAAAAGAATGAGGTTGGTATATATTTGTTTACTGTTAGTTGTAATGAGTGTTTTTGTGTAATTTGTGTGTATGCTGATGATAATGCAAGGGAAAGAGAGAGTTTATGAATAAGACTTTAATGAGCAATTTTTGAACTTTGTTTTATTCTGCTCTTACAGTGATTTTCTGGAGTGAAAACAGATGCTTCATCTTTTGTGTGATGAACAATAAACTTCATAAAAATTCATCAGTAGGGTTTGGCCATCATTCGGACAGGGTCCACTACAACATGCTTATACTAATAGTGGATACAAGCAAGATGGAAACATAAGTTAAAACCAGAATTAAACTAAACTATACCTGGTCTGTCTCCATGCAGAATTTATTCTCTGGCTCTTTAGGCATTATTGTCCATGCAGTTCAAACTGAACACTGTTAGTTTCTGGCATGTTCTGTTGTTGTTGTTGTTGTTGTTGTTTTTGCACAAGCTATTGAAGCGCCACCCTCTTTTAGAAAGAACAGGCCGGGAGCAGCAGCTCATTTGCATTTAAAGGGACATACAGCCAACCGGTGTGCCTTTATAGCCTATAAAACATGAACCGTGGGGTATTTTGGGCTAAAAATTCACATACACACTCTGGGGACATCAGAGACTTATTTTACATTTTGTAAAAGGGGCATAATATGTCCCCTTTAAAGGTGGATTAAGGTGTAAGGGAAGATTCAACAGTGTAATCATAAATGTGGGAAGTCATGGCCTAATGGTTAGAGAGTCAGACTAGTAACCCAAAGGTTGCGGGTGTGATTCTCACAAAATGCACCCTTTTTTTAAAAGTGTGTATATGATCCCTTAAAATACAGCCTATGTATGCAGCTCCCTAGGTTTTGGAACAGAGCCACAGTGATAACAATTGGCACTTGTTTTTTGGATGCAGATCAAGCAGTGACCTCAATGTTGAAATGACCTTGCTATATCCTTTCTGAAAAATGCGGAACATTTCTTGGATCTTAAAAAAAAGAAAGGAAGAAAAAAAACCCAGAGCAATTACCATGCACACACATCCCAGAATAATCCAACACACGGAGTTCTGAAAAATTACATAAACCAGGCTCTTACGTAAAGCACTAGAGCTAGCAATTTTAATGATTTAGTGCTTGAAGTTTTCCCATGTAAACTAAATCTGACTGCATTGTGTGTTGCCAGGGTTCGGGGAGAGACGAAAGCAGCAGACCCCCTCCCAAGTCTCGGTCTGAGCTGAACGCCGCACTAATACGACGGCATGACAGCGAGGACCCATAAGCCATCTGTGAATCAGGCTGACATTCATTTGGCCTGATTTGTGCAAAGACACTGCATATCAATGAGGACCACCACTGCCTAATAAATGAGGTGCACCCAAATCTGTCTCAGATACTGTAGCTGGAGAACAAGCGAATTCGGAAAGTATGCGCTGGCTTGGATTTGCACCCCGTAGGGCATGTGTCTTGGTACATCCCAGTCTTGATTCTTAATCAGACACAAGGGCCTGAAATTGAGTGGGTCACAGCATGAAGCAAAGATCAGATGATTATGTTCTTTGAAATGTAACACAAATCTAATTCAGTCGAATCAAAGGCCAGGGAGGAAGAAAAAAGAAAATAACAGCATCCCAGCACGCATCCTACCGCCTGTTCGAATTCTGTATGTGTTTTCCATAATTAAACATTTAAACTCAACACAAAAATAGACAAAAAGATCATGTTAAGGAAACTCAGTATGCAGGTAATGATGAAACAAGTGAACAGAGCTGCAGGAAAAGTGATCTGTTGTTAGCATGATAAAGCATATGGCTGGTTACAGCCACAGCAGGGTTGCTCCTTACCTCGGCACATGAACAACCAGCACGTTTTTGAGTTTAACGGATGCCCTTGGTCACCCTAAAGTGGTTTAGATGCTTTCACGAGAAAAAGTACGACTACATGCAGTGCACACAAACACAAGCACACAGAGTGTGTAAACAGTGGCGAGGGTTCGGGGTTAGAGCGGCGGGAAGAAAAGCATGGAAGTAAACACACATGGAGAGGGAAGGATAGGAGAAAGAGGACGGGACAGGTGATGTGGAGCAAGAACAAAAGGAGCTATTAACCTGGTTGGTCAGAGCAGCTGGCAGTGACTGCAGTGCAGGAGGAAGTGGTGGTGGTGGTGGTGGTGATTGTCTTAGCGCCGCTTTCCTGGGCAGCTGCACTTTTCTGCTTATTTTTCGTGGACTCCTGTGCTTTGAGCTTCTTGGCATGTTTACTGCCTTTGTAGTGCGCCTCGGCTTGGCTCTACAAAGGAGAACAAATGAACCATCAGGCTCATTTCTCACAACTAGCATCTACCATCATGGACTGCAATCACACACACGCACACACATTTCAAACATGCTTTCAATAGCAGGCACTGTTCCAATCAAGGTAAGGATGAGATCGGGATGAGCACATTTTCCAGAGTTTAAGAAACAGAGCTGGACATGGTGTGTTCAGAGGGAATTGATTCTCAATGGACAAAACTAGCAAAACTAAATGGACATCGACAGTTGGCACTCATTGAGGCCGTTAATGGAGAGTTTACTCGTATCTTCAGCTGTTCAACTTCCAAGATTCAAAGGGAAAATGACTACTTCACACTTAAATAGAATGAGAGGGAGCGAGAGAGAAAGTGCTTATGAGGGATTAGGATCCCTTTGAATATCTGACTGCTAAGAATTAGGGGCTCAATTTCTCATTTTTATGACATCAAAAGTGACAAAGTCCCAAAAGACCTGCAGATGGTTTTTCTCTACAAATGCTGATACTCTGTCACATTCACTAACTGCAAGTTTAAGGGATTTTTGACAGTGCCGGGAGAAGCCAGACGGCACCGCTCACGGATGTTTTTCTTGCAGATTATTCAAAGAGGAAGCCTGCAGTTTTCCGTTTGTGAGGTGTTTAAATAGCAATTACAGGAATGTAATGACTTGTCACTGCTTTTGTTGTATTCATTATTGTCCCTCCGAAATGAGATAAAAACAACAGAATTACATTTAAATCATTAGGATTTGTATCACAAATCAAAGAACAAGCATCTCAGGTTAAGGCCATTCACACTGACAGAGCTGGTGATCTTTAAAAAAAAAAACACGAATAATATATATATATATATATATATATATATATATATATATATATATATATATATATATATATATATATATATATATATATATATATATATATATATATATTTATTTTTATTTTTAATTATAATTGCATAAAAAAAAATCACTCTCAGTGTGAATCTTCACTAAACCTGTATTTGGGGGACATGAAAAGGGAGAGTTTTATAAGTTCAGTGATTTCAGAACAGTATTGGATGTGCCTCTATTGAAAGAAACATTAACTTTACTAGTTAATACATATATACATTTGATCAAAAATCACATACAGACAGACAAAAGAATATCTATTACAAAGCATGCGGCTAACAACATGTTGTAAAGGTGCTCTAAGATTAAAGAGAGGTCAAAGTTTTTTTAAATAATTTTTTCTCTCATAAAGACAAAATGGCTGCCGTTCACTTGTGAATGTGTGTTGAACCATCTGAGTCAGAGCTGAAAAAACATGAAATATGATAAGAGAGAAGAAAGACAGAGACAGACCAAGCGAAAATGAGGTGCGTAACATCCATCGCACCAACAGCACAGATAGCTTGTTCAAGTGACAGGCATGAGAGTCATAATGACACGCAGGACGCTGCTGCAGACAGTGACAGGAGAGAATGATGTGACGACCTGTGGCGTTTTGTCTTCTCTGCACTGTGCAAATGTTAGCAGCTCCTGTGACCTGGATTAAGTGCACTTGACATTTATAAATGGACTTTCTCCCAAGCTAAGTGTGAGCCCATTTCAATATTTACAAAAACATTCACAACCGGAACATAATTTCAGTCTTTTTAACATCAAGTCTTTCAACTTAGTTTCAGCAATTACAGGGCCTCATTCGTGGAACACGAGCAGCACAAATGTTTCTGTAAATTGTTTCAAACATAGAACGGGCTTACAAACCTGTTTATGTTTTGTGAACATTAAAGGGATAGTTCACCTAGAAATTACAATTTTGTCATCATTTACTCACCCTCATGTTGTTCCAAACCTGTATGCACATTTCTTTCTTCTGCAAAACACAAAAGAGGATATTTTGAAGAATGTTGGCGTCCAAACAACACTGGACTCCATTGACTATAACTGAATGGAACTGTATAGGGGAGAAAACACTGAGGCATTTTTCAAATCATCTTCTTTTGTGTTTCACAGAAGAAAGTCACCAATACATTTAAAATTCCAGATTTTGAACACACACTAGGTAAAAAACTATCTTATCGTCCATATCAATCTTAAGTGTAAAGTTTATATTTCACTGTTTATTTTAAGTTCTCACTTTACCCCCCTAACAACTGAGAAAATTCAGTTGGAAATTTTGGAACTTGGAAATTTTCTGGGAGCTGATTCCAAAAAAAGTCATGGAATCAAACAGCCATTTGATTTAGTCTACCATTCAAAAGTTTGGGGTCAGTCATTTTTTTTTTAAAATCTCTTATGCTCACCAAAGCTGAACAGTCTTTGATCAAATATACAGTCAAATCTGTAATATTGTGAAATTTTGTTACAATTATTAAATGTTAATATATTTTAAAATGTCACTTATCCCTGTGATGTCAGAATCATTACATCATTACTTGTAATGTGATGAGTTGGTGCTCAAGATTTTTTTTATTATTATCTGCTGAAAACAGTTATGCCGTTTCTTATGTTTGTGGAAACCATAATACATTTAGGGCCCCACTTTATATTAGGTGGCCTTAACTACTATGTACTTACATAAAAAAATAAGTACAATGTACTAACTGTGTTCATATTGTGTTGCAAAACACTTTTGCTGATATTGAGGTGGGATACGGGTCGGGTTAGGGACAGGTTTGATGGGATGGGTAAGTTTAAGGGTAGGGTTAGGGGCAGGTGTGGTGGGATGGGTAAGTTTAAGGGTAGGGTTAGGTGTAAGGGAAGTGTCAATAGTGTAATTACAAATGTAACTACAGAAATTAATTACAGATGTAATTACATGCAGGTATTTTTTAAAATGTAAGTACAATGTAAATACATGTATGTACACAATAAGTGCAATGTATCAAATTATTAATTAAAATGTTAGTACATAGTAGTTAAGGACACCTAATATAAAGTGGGTCCACATTTAGAAATACAAATGCATCCTTGCTAAATAAAAGTATCAAAAAAAATCTTATTGACCCCAGACTTAGTGTATACAGATGATCAAAATCAATCATCAATTTATGTAAGAATGGTTTGCAGAATTATTTCACAAATTTGTTCCGTTCGTGTATCATGAACGAGGCCCATTGAGTGTATATGACATTCTTCCGTGAACAGTCAGACATATACATGTTTTATTAATAGCTATGTTGCAAAAATGTCTTTGCAACAAGAGCAGGACACGAACGAGCAAACATTAAAAAGGCTTGCATAGGCAATAATCACCAGTAAGCCTTTCTGCTGATATTTGCAAATAGGAGCTGCCAGCAATATCAGTGCATTACCCTACAGCTGTCTCTGTATCCTCCCGTTCAGCGCTCATGTACTGTACAAGAAACCTGTCAAAGACATACACACCTACACATTGTAACAGCTTGTTGTATGAAAGTGCACAGTTGATCTTTTAGGGAGTCTATTTGCTCATGCATTCATGCTTTGACTTTGTGGTTTTCACAGGCCTGGCTGATGCAATATACAGACTGGCCCCAGATGGGGCATCACTGTCAGAAATGTATTTGCTTTCCCATCTCTCTCTCTCTTTTGTTATCCTCTGATCCCACTACAATCTATATATGTCTTATTAAAGTTTTTCGTATATATTTCTTCGAAGTTAAAAATTGCCATCTGAAAAAATTATCTAATATTCTTGGTTTGGTGTGTGTGATTTTAGTTGTGCATGCAACAAATTTAGTCTTGCAATGACAGTCTCAAATGATTTAGCCAATTATGCAATACAAGCGTTATTAGTCCCTACTTCTGTTGTTTTTCCGAGGCCACAGGTCCCTGCCACAAAACATCTGCTAACAAACTCCCTCAATGCATGAAGTCATACAGCAATTATGACCTACTCTTTTCCCTCATCCCTCACTTCAGCCTTTAAAATATTTTTTTAAGCACAATAACAACCTTAATTTGATGAAAAACATGCCAAATGCTAAGGCCTGATTATTTGCCAATTTCCAGACTTTTTAAATCTCAGAGCACAGATAAAAGTGTTTATTTTCAGTTTATAATAAATCTGCACTTTACATTTCCACCTTCGACTCAAAGCTCAAGACATCAGAAGATGCCTTACATGTGTGAACTCCAGATTAATCTTTTAGCAGAACATTGATCTGAACTCCCTCTGGTAATCCATTTTTCAAATAACTACTTTAAAAAGACAAAAGAATTAGCTCTTAAATAGGGGTTGGAATTGCAAGGCCTTGATTCCAGCTGCTTAACAATTCCATTATCGATTCTTTTAGTACTTTTGAAGAAACACCCATTCTTATAATTAGTTCTAAATATAAAACTTAAAAATATTTTTTTTAAAAGTTACTTTTTTTGGCAATATATTTTAGTGTTTCTTATTTACAATTAAAGAGCTCATAACTAAATTCCACATGATTCATTTAGCTGTGTAATGTAGATTCAATGGCAACACCTGTGAAGAGAGGACTTCAGATGATGCCAACTCTGAATCAACATACACTACTGCCAAATTTTCTATATATTGTAATCATGATGATCACAACTTGTAATAACTGCTTTCATGAGATATTTTTTTTTCTGCCTAGATGAACACATGATGCTAGCCAACTGCGTGATTTGTATCATCTTAGAACTGTACATTTCTGAAATATACTTAAAAACGGTCACCTCTGATACAGATAACTCTAAATTGTAATGTAGACATGCATTTTCTGTAAAGCTGCTTTGAAATGATGTGTATTGCGATAAGCACTATACAAACACATGTGAATTGAATTGAATGCAGCAGTTTTTACAGTACTAGTAGCATATTTTAATTTCAGAAGTAGAATGCAGATTGTCAAGAACTGTTAACAACTAAGTTAAAAATAATTATATTATTCGTAACAGTATTAATGGAACTGATTTGCGATTCCCTGACCTACAGATAAAGTTCACAAGAACTGCTACAAATCTCAAAGTAGTGAAAGATACCTATTTCCATACTTTTTCTTATCTCCAACTATGTAGGAACCATACTTACAAGGTGTTAAGATCTGTCTCAGTGATCCGATCATAAATGGTCATCCGTAAAATATCACTGTGCACACCTGTTAGCATGGTTTAAATTGAGGTTTTGAAGGTGGGGGAACCCTGAAATCTGGCAGGCTGATGACCTAGACATGATAACTTTGATGCAAAGCTGAATTTTCAGCATCATTACTCAAGTCATCAGTGTCACGTGATCCTTCAGATCCTTCAGCATAAGGAGAGCTCGGTTTCAAATTTCAACACAACTTAGACCTCATTTACATCTATCTATCTATCTATCTATATGTCTGTCTGTCGATAGATAGATAGATAGATAGATAGATAGATAGATAGATAGATAGATGTAAATGAGGTCTAAGTTGTGTTGAAATTTGAAACCAAGCTCTCCTTATGCTGCTGGGTAACGTTAGTCGAGAACGACACAACAGTTCAACAGAGACACGTGTTGCGGGGGTGTGAGGACTGTAATGACACAGCATGTATAAGAGACCATAAAGCTTTAATGAGATGTGCTGGTTATCGGCCATATTGGCTTGTTCTCACATAAGGGCTGTAGGTCTCTGGAGAGAAGCCTCCACTTCACCTAATGTCACATCACAGCAGGACACACACCTTTAGATCAGGTAACTTCAAATGAAATGGCTGGGTCTTCTCTGTTACACTGAGCGCAAATGGAGATAAAACAGCTCATTTACAGAAGATAAGGGAAACCTAAGAGCGTACTCCAGCTATTATTCTCATTTCTTTAATGCAGTCTTCAAAAGAACACACAACGGTTTCATCTTCAAAAACAAACACCTTATGAAGGCAAAAAAGAAAATCTGACAATGTAATGTAAGACAAAGCCAACGGGGGAAAAAGTTATAGTATAAACAGTTTTTATTATTTGAAAAAGCCAGTGGAGTGAAAAGCTTAAAAATTCAGCAGCGATTTTCCCACAATCGCAGAGTTTATTCAGGCCACATCTGCAAAAATTTATTTTAACAGCTAAACCGAGGGCCAAGATTTCTGAGACAGAATATGAAATAAAAAAACCATATCAAACCAAAAACAGTTTATAGAACTGTCAGCTGCCTGTAGGCCTTGCCTGAAGTGTAATTACGGCATTAAAAAAGTTGCATTCAACAGAAAATGGGAGCATGTTTCGTTTGTGGAAAGAACATAAAATATAATGCAGAACACATTAATGGTAAGGTCATTTATATGAGGGATTTCAGAGGCTGGAGTTGAACTATAAAGTTGCACGGGGTCAGTAAATTGCGGGACTGATTTGAATTGTTAAAGACCGTAATTATACGCCTGGCAAAGTTTCATAATGGACATAAATGCCATTTAAGGTTTGGCTTTTACACACATTGATCTGAGCCATTAATTAGAGCTAATCTATAGTGATTCAGGGAACATGTACTGTGTGTGATCAGTGTGTCCAAGTACACATTAGCCCAAGAGCAATGGTGACGTTCACCAGCAAGTCAAATACTTAGTTTGACAGCAGTTACACAACCGTTCAAAAATATCTCATCACGGCTGCATTTATTTGATCAAAAATACAGTACAAACTGTGCTATTTGTGTGTTAATATATTTAAAAATGCAATTAATTTCTGTAAAAAAAAGCTGTCAGTTGTGCTTCTTAACACCAAATAGCTGATGTTGTTCCAAACTTGGATGAGTTTCTTTGTTCTATTGAACACAAAAGAAGATATTTTGAAGAATGCTAGGAACCAGACAGTTGACATAGCAATTGACTTCCATAGTATTTTCTTCCTATATGGAAGTCAATAGGTGCCATCAATTGTCTGGTTACCAACACTCTTCAAAATATATTTTTAACATTAGAAAGAAACTCATTGTTCCCAGTTTGGAAACACTTGAGGGTGAGTAAATGATGACAAAACTTAAGTTTTGGGTGAACTATCCCTTATTTGTGGGTATAGTAATTTCTTTTAATTTCAGGATTCTTTGATGAATAGAACGTTTAAAAGAAGAAAATTTATAAGAAATTAAAATGTCTTTACAGTCACTTCTGATCAATTTAACTCATCCTTACTAAATAAAAGTACTAAAAAAAAATTCGAATAGTGGTGTAAATTGTATGTAACTATTTTACATTTACATTTTATTAAAAAATAAAGATTGGCACCATACCATGCAGAAAACACCTAAACATTTTGCATAAGCGAGCACCACTTGCAATGTATTCATAACATGCAGTCATAATAAAATGTAAAAAAACATAAGCAGAAATAATAGAAATAGCAGAAACGTACAAAGACAGACTAATATGCTAGAAAATATGCACAGAATTATATAAATATGCAATCTCTTCAAAAAAAGTCTACATACAGCATTTTTGAAAACCACTGTTCTGAACAAATCTGAATATCATTGTTATTTTACGCTATATGGGAATATTTTACAGTACAAGAAGAGAGGAATATCACACCCTAGTTATCTCATCTGTTCATGGCATTTTATTTTACAGAAAATGCCAATAAGATATTTCACAGCAGCACACAGGACTAATTATGTAAAGAAAAGAAACACACAGTGAAGCTACTGGTTCCCTCGAAACTTCACTAGAGCTTGGCCGAGGATGTGTTCAACCTTTAGTTACACAATGTTTTTTCCCCTCTGGCAACAGGATTGGATGACACAGTGAGTCCAGAGCGTGCGCTAAAGTATGGGATTAAATTACATCGCTGGACTGTGGCAAAACGAAGAGGCGTTTGACTTTTAATAAAGTCGAGGATAATGTTTGTAGCTTCCGTGGGTGAAGGATAATATACATGAGCAAGCTGCGAGACTAATATGAGCCAGTTTCCCGTGTATATTATGTGCAGATCTTTGCTGTTACTATTTCATGTTCCAGGAGAACACAGCGCTTGACAAACACGGCATCTTCAGGCCTGCAGAGAACGAAGGTAAACACGGGATGCGGGCTGATTCGTTCTGACATGCCAACCAGAGCATCACTTCCACTTAAGCAAGATGCGCTTTGGACTGGGCCTGCAGATGAGCATCTCCAGGGAGCACGGAGAGCAGGAGAGACAGCTCTATCGGTGGAGATCACAACGTGGCAACACATGCACCCAGAATTAGCATCAAAGAGCTTGGCAGTCTGGGGAACATCCGTTGACACTTCTGCTCGCCCCACGCTAGCTCGGATATGCCGCTTAATCTTAAAAGCATTGTTCAAATGGGCGATTGCGAAAGGAAACTGTTTTAAATTATCGCAAGAAGGGCAGTCATTTCACTTTCCGCTTTTATTGTGCTTGTTTGGAGGACGAGAGAGAGGAAGACGATAACAGGAAGCCAAGACAAGTTAATCTCTAACAGTCTCTTCAATTCAGAAGCACATAGGCTTTGTTGGAAACAAGGGTTTCAAACTCGATAGCAATCAAGCAATTATGCACCACAGGAGGGAACAACAGGCCGGCTGGGACACCCAGCGGCCGCCCCACAGAATCAACAGGACCACGTCTGCCTTTGCTCAGGAGTCCAAAGGGGTTCCCCGGGTTCCTGTGCTGCATTCCTGCCTGTTTTTCATGATAAAGATGAAAAAGACCTAGAGGAGACAAAACAGATGCACAATGGTGCTCCTGCGTCTGTTTTCCACTCTGAGAGAAACCTTTTCTCAATTACCGCTCGCAGTGGGAGCCCTCTGTCAGCCAGGGCTTATTGCCACCCTGTGCCATTCATCTTAAATTAAATGGCTTAATCAATGCCAAGACAGAGTGGAACAACATGGCAGTACAGTAAGTAATTACCCCTCTCCCATAGAGAACAACACATCACAAGCCTCTGCCAGCTAACTCTGCACAGAACCCAACACCTGTGTGCGCACTCGTAAACACAACGGTACTGTTTAGTGCAACCACTGGGATTTTACTGCTCTGCCAGTGAATGAACAATGCCACATTTTATTTTGGACATTAGGCATTAAAATATACTGTAGATTACATTATGTAAGGAAAAAAAATTTTTGATTATAAATACAGTAAAAACAGTAATATTGCAATATACATTATCGAGTGATGCAAACGGTAAACAACGCTGATACTGGTGGAATATCGCATGGTGCTGATCCCCTCTCAGCCAATCAAGAGTTGAGGACCTATCTTTTTTTGTACATGAGAGTGAGCAAATTATGACAATTTAAATTTCTGGGTGACTACACAAGTAGTTTCAGACTGAACTGTGAGTCTTTTTGATGTATAATAAAAAAAGAATCTGTTCAAAAGGGTCATTCATAGCCTGGATGTCAGCCGAACTTAGCCCCTCAACAACATTTGAGGTCAGGAAGATCGATCTGGATTTGATCCGTTGTGGAGTAACTATGCCTGAACAGGAGCTGTTCGGACCAATCAAATTGACAGGGCGGGCTTTATACGATGATGGAAAGATGATCAACAGTAACGTAAGCATTCACGTCACCAAAGAGCGCTTGGGTTGAATTCATTCTACTCCTAAACTGAGAACTTGTTCGTATATGCATTCACCTTTATTATTTCTCTCAAAAATGATGATCGTGTTGGTAAGTACTCTGTGTATCCTTAAATTCTTTTTACAATACCGGCAAACATCATTTACACTCATCTTCCTCTTCTACTACTTCCAGCGTGTGCAGCTGAGTTCTGCTGACAACTAGTAATGTGTCGAATGATTTGTTCTTTTCGAACTAATCTTAAATATGACTCGGGAGTTGTCTCAGTTAGCGATTTGTTCATTTTGTGTTGATCGTGCAGGCGCTACAGGCCATCGGTTCTGTACAGGATCTTCTGCATTCAGCCTATGGGACTGTGAATTGATGAACAAATGACTCGAGAGGTGAACTAATCAATTCTGTTTTCAGGACTGCATGCATTGCTTATGGGGCTGTCACGGCCCAGATCAGACACTGATGACGGAACTAACGAATTGTGAAGACAGGAACCCTCGCACCCGAAGACAGGAGAGGTGTACTAATCTTTCCAGGGAACGGACATGATAAATGTGAAGTGACAAAAGAAAGAACGACTCGTATTCTGAGGTGAGGTTAACTAACAGACTGCATAGCCTGAAGACCCAGCTAAGCAATTAATGAAACATTTCTTAAGGTTTGGCCTTGGCTGCATAAGCTTGTAATTTATTTTTTATTCCAAATGTGATCAACATTTGCATAAGTACTAGATGTGTTAGGGAATTAACATTTGATATTTTAATTATATTCTGCTGAAATTAACGAAATTACTTGAAAAAAGATTTGTTCATTTTGCTGAACAAGATTCAAAGATCCGAGTCCATAAAATGATCCGAACTTCCCACTACTGCTATGCGTCGCTCAACATACGTCACTTACGCCGTTGCTCTGATTGGTTGTAGGTATATCCAATTGAGTGCAGAGGCATTTTCTTTCTTGGTTCGGTTGAAACGCCCCAATAATCACAGCCCAATAGAGCAGTATCAAACTCATATTCTGACTAGAATTGAGTATGACGACTTCAGGCTAGGTTATTCATGAAACGGACTACAATGTTACTTAAGTGTGTAACAGTGATAGTAATGCAAAATAAAGAAGTGCTTCTTTTACTTTGATAATATTCAATATACTGCAAGCTCACAAACACGGTTGTGCAAAATTCAGATTGTAGAGGATTGGCTTTTAAAAATCAAGAGTGTGAATTTGAAAGTTGAACTGAAATGACATAAATTGAAATTCTCTCCGTAAGGTCAATAAACCATAAAACGTAATGGCTTTTTATGCTGTTTCCGAAGCTTTCAAACAAGGCTTTGTCAAGCAAACAACTTAAAAGTCTAATTAAAAATTTGTTTCATGAATTATTTCTCAAGTCATCAATTAATTTCCTTACATTCAAATTTGAATTGCAATTCTGAATTATATTTGGTACTTCAATTTAAATTTAGTAATAATTTACTTTGCCATGTTTTTTATTTTATTTTATTTGGCCATAATTCATGATGCAGAAATCAAGAAGAGTTAATCGGACTGAACATCATGAAAATTATTTGGATTTTAATTTTCATTCATTGCAGTTTTTTTTTTTTTATATAACTGAGTAAGAAAGATTCTTGATTTCCAACCTTATGTAAAGGCTTTGTTTATGCAACTAATAACATCAAAAATGTATTATAAATGTGTACTTTGATATCTGTGCTGAATTGTTTATTATGGGCTCAATGGCTTGGCGTGCAATCAACACAGGTAAAGGAAGTGAATGAGATAGAGCTCTGAAAAACTTCAAACATAACAATTGATTTAAATGAAATTATTTAAATGATCCAGTATGCGTCTTGTCAAAAATGGTTGAGAAGTGTTCATTAGAAGCGGGCTGAGTGAACTGGCAGCATCACGTCTGCTAAAATTACCATACATTAGCGCACTTACCTTGTTTTATATGATTAATGAAGAGCGTTGCCACTTGCACCCTAAACGGCTGTACTGGGGCTAGTTTTAATCAGCCATCAGCGTGCAGAGCGAAACACAGCACTATAACAGCCACTTTTACACAGGCAGGAATGGGCTAAGATCACTTCTCTTTCCATATTTAAGAGAAAGGGGTATACTAGTAGGAGATGCAGCACATGCACAAACTAAAGACAAACATTTACACACCCTCATATAAACACACATGAATCGCCAGAGAGAGTTTGTTTTTGTACTCACATCTGAATTAAAGCGAAGCTGACAGATGTTGCAAGAAATAACTAGCTTTTTCTTGGGAGGAATGGAGACTCCAAATGTGTGGTTGATTACTGCTTTCTGGACAGGGTCCATCTGGAAGACAAAGAGCAGAGGAACATTTAGAGTGTTTTCACACTAGAGATTTTGCTGTGGACCGGAGTCTGTTTGTTGTCAGAGTGTGAATAGTGTGGCTGATGTGAAAGGGGTTTTCTAGACTCGGGTGTGCAAGTCTACTTAAAAAACAAAGAAAAGAATTGTTGGTTTGGGGTACAGTTTGAAAATGGTAGAAAGGTAATTTGTCCAATTCGTGGACATGAAACACTATAAATAAATGTTGAATTAGCATATTTTCATGCTTCTGGTCATACTGGTCATCTAAAGCATTGCTCATAACCAGCAATAACGCAATAATTTGATCAAAAGTGACAGTAAATACATCTATGATATATTTTAAATGTTTTTGTTTACTCAAGCAGCATTTTTCATATATATATATATATATATATATATATATATATTTATTTATTTTTTATTTTTTCTTGAGCACCAAATACTGCTGACAAATTCAGATTTGCCATCACAGAAAAAAACATTAAAATAGACTACGGTTACTATTTTTCTAACTAAATGGAGCTTTGGTGAGGAAAAGAGATATTTAAAAATATTACATGTAAATAATAATAATAATAATATTTCTCCTTGTAAACCAAAAGACTCTAATTTGGAGCCCAAGTCAATTGCCTATAAGTTGGTGATTAGTCAATTTTGTGAAAAGTGCCACTACACTCTAAAAAATGCTGGGTTGTTTTAACCCAAATTTGGATCAAATATGGACAAACCCAACCATTGGGCTAAATGTTTTAATTACAATTTGAACCTAACAGTTGGGTTTGTCCATATTTAAACTAAATTTGGGTTGAAACAACCCAGCATTTTTAGATTTGTAGAGTGTAGATTTGACTTTCCATAGCCCCTTGCTTTCACACAGAGTGTTGATCCAAGAAAATTGCCATAAAATTGCTAGAATGCCTTCTGTGTGAGCCCAAATACGTCCTGGGACCACGTCCAATGTTACCTAGTAACATTGCCGGAATCAGTCCCAGAACGCGCCCTGTGTGTAACAAAAGGCAGGATGAATGCCGTAAGGGGTGTGTCATAGTGATGATGTTAAAGAACATTTGCCAGTGGAACGGTAAGCGATGCACTAGTTTATGATCGAATCAGAAAAAAATGCACAAGCATGGTTTCTCGAGAGAGATATTGCATAAGATATATAACTTAACGCAGTAATTCACTTTCCTGATTTCAAATTTCCTGATAATTTACTCACCCCGTCATCCAAAATGTTCATGTTCAATTTCTTTTTGACTGAAGAAAGAAAGATATTTGGTGAGTAAATTATCAGAAATGTTTTATTCTGAAGTGAACTACTCCTTTAAGACACTGCGGAGACATTACACGTCACATCCTGATGTCAAGTGTCTTTACGGGATCTTTATGGGATGTGTGTGAAGTTGTGAACACACGCACAGATTCCAGAAAATCAGTGGCAGTGTTAATGAACAAAAAATCATTAACTACGGACACATATCAGGACACATTGTCAGGAATTTATTTTTTTTATCTCTGTGTGAAAGGGGCTCATCTCTGTTCAACAGCTGCTTCTATTGCAAAACATCCGCACCTGTGTTCTGCGAATGTAAAGTTCTGGTGGTAAATTCAAAGTGACAAAAACATAAATAAAACAGTGAAGCTGTCATCTTCCTCTCCCGAGTCATTACCTAGTTACAGTGATACACAGCTGCTGCTCACAATGCAGTTACACCGATGAACGCACCACGGTTTGGACCAAAACGTATAACTTGCAAAGAGACAATTAAGATTAACTGAAGAGAAAATGAACTAAGTATGAAAACAGCAATAGAATGAGAGTTAGAGAGACATGAATCAGACACAAGCAGAGTGTCCTCTGCATTAGTCAGTCTCCACGACCCTGGACGCAAGGTGGAAATGAGAGCAATAAGGATCCCAAGCTGTAGGCGAGACAGCTGTTTAACAGTGAGAATCAATGGCAGCCTTGCTGTTCTCCTGGGCTCAACCTGATAGAAATAGATACTCTGATTACTCAACCAAGGAGGATGAAGACAGGAAAGCAAATGTGAACACTGGCACATCAGCACAGGAGAGGAACCAAGCACCTTTGTGGACTTGATCAAATGTAGCTCCTGAAGTTATGCCAGCTTGTTATCCTTTCATCAAACAAATAATTAGAAATCCAAGCAAACAAAAGCCTCTTATAAACCTTTACAAATATGCACTCATTTTCTCCAATTAAGTACTGAATGCTAAAAATATGACAGCAAATGACAACAAATTCACTTTATTACTGCAAAACAAGAAGCTTAGCATAAGTTTGGTTTTTTTATGTTTTAAAATCAAATGAACACATACTTTTACAACTCTACACCAGAAAAACAGTTGTTCTTTTTATATAGATTTTGTCTTCGGTCTCTTTTATGTCGAATAAAAACCTCCAAACAAGTTTTATTTATAAGTATTATCTGCAACAAATATTATTCAGATTTTCTAGATTATTTTTAAGTCATAAAGTGAGATTTTCAAATGTAAATCTGTGGTGAAAAATGGAACTGCGGCGCACTCTTATTGGGGCAGATTTCAGGCTGACTCACTTATTGTTGATTTTCACTTCTGCGTCGAACCTACACCGTAGCTACGTCATAGGCTGTGTGTAGCATGCGTAACCTGACGTGCACCTCCCCAAAAATGTAACAATGGGTCAATTCTACGCAGACCACAAGCGCTGTGATTGGTCTGCTAGAACCCCTCCATCAGGTTCCAAAAAAAAAAGTGTCACATTTCCTTATACAGATTTCCGCTTAAAGCAGATTATAAACAATCTGTTCTTCGATATTTAACAACTAAAGCTGCAACAAAAGTCACTGTCTACTTGCCGGCATCACTGCTGCTGTCTCCAAAAACGTACACAACAAGCTGCTTCTTCTTTGGCGTTTGCCTTGATATTGTGGGTTATACCATCAACATGCCCATTGACACTGCCTATTAGCGGTCTGCATGTGTAATTGCACATCGACGTGGACAACGACACAGAAGTATAAATGAAAAGGTCTTTATTACCTTACGTAAACCTTGCTTAAGACCAGGACAATATGAATCCGTTTCAGCTATGTGTATATTAGTCTGATTAACATGTTCTTGTGAATGAATTCCTCTCGAAATTTTCTAAAACAACATTCTGAAGCAATAAATATTACATCGAAGCAATTATAAGAAATTATCTGTGAAAATGTCTGTGTTGTGTGTAGGCCTACTTAAAGCATGTCAATCAAAATTAGAGCGCCACCCTCAGACTGTACAGCGCAAGGACACTAGACCTCTTCCAAAAGAGGGTCTACATATTCAGCGATTATAATATAAAGATCTTTTTTTTTTTAACATGAACTAGTGCTAAGACCCTTAATCTGCTCTACCTTCATTTACAGTCAGGAGCCAATACTGTTTGATGATTTGAAAAAAGCTAAAACAATAGCTTTTTTTCTGTAAAACACAAAAGTATCACTTTTTTCACTGAAGAATCTTAACGCATTTCTTTTTCATAAAGTTTCCATGTGAAGCGCCAGTTCATATACACCATCGTTCAAAAGTGTGGGGTCGGCAAGATTTTTAAATGCTTCTTAGACCCCGATCACACAGAATGCGTTTTTCAGGCACCGCCTTTTTTGGTTGACGTTTTTTAATTTAGAAAATCGCAGTGCGTAGCGTTTTTTTTTTTAAATGTTTCTCGGCAACTCCCGAATCAGCTGTCCTGTCTGTCAAATCAAGGTAATGGTCAACACAACGGAAGGCCCGCCTCTCCATTAATTCGATTGGACAACAGAAAAAAAAAAACGCGATGACGTTGGATGCTTTTCGTCAAGCGGTCAGAGCACTCCTTCAAAAACACGAGTTTAAACACGAGACGCCCGGCACGCAAGCAGCGTACATAACGCTCTCTAACAAAAACAGGTTCTGTGTGATCAAGGCCTTATGCTCTTAAAAGTATTTTATGCTCACCAAGCCTGCATTTATTTGATCAAAATGCAGTAAAAACAGTAAATTTGAAATATTATTACAATTTATTTATTACAAAAGAATAAAATATTCTGAAATATTTCCTGTGAGCACAAATCTGAATTTCCAGCATCAGTCTTCAGTGTCACATGATCCTTCAGAAATCATTCTGTTTATTATAATAAACAATTGTTAGCTTAATATATTTGAGGAAACTGTGATACATCAGGATTCTTTGATGAATAGAAAGTTAAAAAGAACATTTACTTGAAACAGAAACATTACAGACATTTTAAATGTAAATGTACATACTTTGATGTATTTAATGTGTTTAATTCCTTTAATATTTACTGTATATATAATTAATGACTTCAAACTTTCAAACTTGTAATATTGTAAGTAGAATAGTTGAGATTTGAGAGCTGGAGATTTGCAGTGAATAACAACTGTAATAGAAAATAGTTTAATACTTTAATTTAACAAATAAAAGTATGCCAAAAAAACATTCAATGCTTAAATAACAAAGTTGCAGCAGAAATGATCAGAAATGTTGGAATTATTCAGTAGTTTCTAACTGTGGTAGGGACACGTTCCCGTTCAGAATTTAATGAGACAAGAAAATAAACGGACAAAATTTAACAAGCTCAAAAAAATGTGCTGTGCAGCATCCAATAGGATTACTCACAGTGTTTCACTACTTGAAGCCATGCATGAAACCCTGGCACGAGCGAGCTGACTTCTGAGTTTGCCTCCAAGTAATTTAACCATTTCACACACTCACAACAGCCTATAGGAAGGCATTTCACAGCTCACTTGCAAAAAAAAAACTTGCATATTCAACTTAAGACACAATTCTGCCATATTTTACCTGGAGCAAATGGAGAGTGTCCATAGCGCACTTTTGTGTGAAATAACCGAGTCCAGTGGAGAGAGAGAGAGACGGAAAGAAACTTGGTGTGGCTTGCGCTCCGGCAGCGATGCACTCGAGGACTGTTCTCACGGCAACACCTCTCTCTCTCTCTCTCTCCCATCTCTCAAAAACACACTCACGCTCGCTCGCTGTCACCCTGCCTGCCTGCTGATCCTCGCATCTCAGGCTGATTAGTTCTGAATAACTGATGAGCTTGGGTAAACAGGAGTCAACTCTACACAGCAAATTCTGTTCACTCCTGATAAGAGTTCGTATGAACTCAGTCCATTAAGAATTTACGACAGTCACCCTTCGTTTTGGATGGATTGCATCCAAAGCCTTGACTTTATTGGACTAAAATTGATGTTTTGAATTCCACATTAACCAGCTAGATATTTAGCTTAATGACATCTCAGCCTAACTTACAGTGACAGCAATTGAATCACTGAATCCCTGGAGGTCTGCAAGTGCCTGTGATACTAGTTTCTAGTATTGACAGAGCTCTTTAGAAATCAATAAATCAATCAATCAATCAATCTATCTATCTATCTATCTATCTATCTATCTATCTATCTATCTATCTATCTATCTATCTATCTATCTATCTATCTATCTATCTATCTATCTATCTATCTATCTATCTATCTATCTATCTATCTATCTATCTATCTATCTATCTATCTATCTATCTATCTATCTATCTAACTGACTTTAAAAAAGTAAGTGTTCATGCTGCCTTAACATTTTAAGTTGACTAAACTTAACATTTTAAAGGGGTTTTATAATGCCATTTTTGTATGAGTTAATATGATTTTTTAGTGTCTAAATGAAAAGTTTGCAATATACTTTAATTAAAAAATCTCAGTAGCATTGTAAGAAAACACAAATTTTACCTGGTCCTCAGTGCACTACCTCAGTAATTTCAGTGCATGTGACTTTAAATGATAATGAGCTTTGATCAACCCGCCCCTCTGTTCTGTGGGGTGTTTTGACACAACACATGTGAAGTGTTGCCTTGACAACAGTTGAGGGTATATTTTGGAGAAAGAATGGCAACAGGAGTCTCTGAGGACACATCTGTGCAACCGTATCATTTTTTACCGGAGTCGGACCCCGAACAAGATGACGGCCCCAATGTAGTTCGACAATTAAGGCTCGAACAGGATCGTTATCTATGCAGTGTTAGGTACAACTGTCAGGGCTGAAGCACTGACATTAGGTTACCACAGGAATGTTTCTAGCAGTAGTCACAATAATTATAACGCGTTGCTCATTATTAACGTGGGATTATGAATTATATTGAGAATGTCATACATTGAAAGCATGCCATAATGTAATTTACCCTGTAAACTTTAGCCGCATTCATCGTGAAGCGTGCAAGCGATTTGCAAAGATTAAAATAAAGGTTAATAAAACGTTACACTCACTTCTTCTGGAGGTACAGCAGGAACACGAATAGTTGGTACCGATCCTTTTTTCAGGAGCAGCTTCTTAGCAAAACCTGCTTTATACTGAAGTATGTTTATAAAGCAGTGAGAAATGATTTGTGCAAACATGAAAGCATTGACGTTGATCGGGGGGAATATTCCCTCCAAAAACAGAGCTCAGCCACTACATCTTCAGCGGTTCGGATTTAGGAACATCAAAATGACTGCTGTGTTCGTTATTACACCCAAGAACAGAACACCACAATCGCTTAGATGCCATTCTGCTCCAACGTATCAACAATGGCGGACTATGATGACAGTTCGCTCAGGGCGCGTCTGTGTTGAAACGCTGCTGTCAATTAACAATCGTGAGAGGGGCGGCCAGACGTCACACGGTCAGATGGCCAGATTTGAGACAGGGAAAAACATATAAGGAGATAATAAAAAAATAGGATGGTTGTGGACAGGCACTCCAACACACATTTCCGTACAAACAACTTGTAAAAGTGCATGGACCATTATATGACCCTTAAGGCAGCATATATATATATATATATATATATATATATATATATATATATATATATATATATATATATATATATATATATATATATATATATATATATATATATATATATATATATATATATATATATATATACTCACCTAAAGGATTATTAGGGACACCTGTTCAATTTCTCATTAATGCAATTATCTAATCAACCAATCACATGGCAGTTGCTTCAATGCATTTAGGGGTGTGGTCCTGGTCAAGACAATCTCCTGAACTCCAAACTGAATGTCAGAATGGGAAAGAAAGGTGATTTAAGCAATTTTGAGCGTGGCATGGTTGCTGGTGCCAGACAGGCCGGTCTGAGTATTTTACAATCTGCTCAGTTACTGGGATTTTCACGCACAACCATTTCTAGAGTTTACAAAGAATGGTGTGAAAAGGGAAAAACATCCAGTATGCAGCAGTCCAGTGGGCGAAAATGCCTTGTTGATGCTAGAGGTCAGAGGAGGGTGGGCCGACTGATTCAAGCTGATAGAAGAGCAACTTTGACTGAAAATAACCACTCGTTACAACCGAGGTATGCAGCAAAGCATTTGTGAAGCCACAACACGCACAACCTTGAGGCGGATGGGCTACAACAGCAGAAGACCCCACCGGTCCACCGGCCGACTGATTCAAGCTGATAGAAGAGCAACTTTGACTGAAAATAACCACTCGTTACAACCGAGGTATGCAGCAAAGCATTTGTGAAGCCACAACACGCACAACCTTGAGGCGGATGGGCTTCAACAGCAGAAGACCCCACCTATTTACAAATAGGAAAAAGAGGCTACAATTTACACAAGCTCACCAAAATTGGACAGTTGAAGAGTTGAAAAATGTTGCCTGGTCTGATGAGTCTCGATTTCTGTTGAGACATTCAGATGGTAGAGTCAGAATTTGGCGTAAACAGAGTGAGAACATGGATCCATCATGCCTTGTTACCACTGTGCAGGCTGCTGGGGGGTGTGGGGGATGTTTTCTTGGCACACTTTAGGCCCCTTAGTGCCAATTTGGCATTGTTTAAATGCCACGGCCTAGCTGAGCATTGTTTCTGACCATGTCCATCCCTTTATGACCACCATGTACCCATCCTCTGATGGCTACTTCCAGCAGGATAATGCACCATGTCACAAAGCTCGAATCACTTCAAATTGGTTTCTTGAACATTACAATGAGTTCACTGTACTAAAATGGCCCCCACAGTCACCAGATTTCAACCCAATAGAGCATCTTTGGGATTTGGTGGAACGGGAGCTTCGTGGCCTGGATGTGCGTCCCACAAATCTCCATCAACTGCAAGATGCTATCCAATTAATATGGGCCAACATTTCTAAAGAATGCTTTCAGCACCTTGTTGAATCAATGCCACGTAAAGTTAAGGCAGTTCTGAAGGCGAAAGGGGATCAAACACAGTATTAGTATGGTGTTCCTAATAATCCTTTAGGTGAGTGTGTATATATATATATATATATATATATATATATATATATATATATATATATTTCACATTTTTTTAGAGTGTACATATAAATGATGTCATTAGTAGCAGTTCACCTCTGGGAGTTAGGCCAGGCTGCTTTGCACTAATATTGTGAGTTCACATGAACCGGACCCAGAGTACCCTTTCAAGTAAACTTGGGTACATTTTGCTGATGCCATTTTTATCCTTGGAGAAGAGTGCTCTCTATTTGATTAGGGGACGGTACAGTGGAGTAGCAGCCATCCATTTATGCCCTCTGTGGGTCACTAATGCTGTTCCTCACTCTACCAACTACAGTACAGAAACCTCCCCATGTCAGAATTTTTTTAAATTTTTTAAAACATTTTTTAGAATCCAATGTCCACAGTTACAGTCTGTCAGTTCTATGACAAACTACCTGTTGTGCATGCCGCTGAACAGCGGTAATCTGTAATTAAAATCTCGCTCTCCCCCCGCAACAGCTATCAGTGCAGGGAAGTCACAGGCTAAAGATATAATGACTGTGTGAGATGGAGGGGTCAGGTGAGAAGATACAGCTGGTAGGATTGCTATGCTCTCCCGCAGCATGTGGCTGGAGCATCCTGAGGTGTAATCAAAATCTGGCGTATGGGACGCAGCTCAACCTGTGGTGTTGGAACAAGTTCTACAGAGGGGGGAAACTGAAGAAGAAAAAAAAGCTCATGAATATTAATCAGTTTGTACTGATATTGCTCAGAGATTTCAAAACTGAAATGTCAACAATATGATTGCACATTAAATGGTCAATCAATTCTTAAATGTCAAACTTCAAAATACTTTGAGATCAGATATAACAAAATCATAAAAGAATAAAAGTAAATACATTTTAAACCATTAGAACTGTAAACTGAATTTGCTTTTTGATTTAATTTGGTCATTTCACTCAATTCAAGATCAAATGAACATGACAATTTAGCTTTTTTTGATATGTCAATTCAAATGTAAAGGTTACTTTCTTGAATGGTCTAGATAAAAATTTGATATGCACACTGCATATAGCCTCGTGTAGAACCCTCTGCAGAAGGGTTGGACTCCATAGCATCTTTCATTGGACAATGACCGCCCAGAGGCCGTCTGACTGACAAGTAAAGTATCCAATCACAGTTCACTTTGTTCAGCATCATGTTAAGAGGCATAACAATATAAAGTCGACGTCCCTACAATGTCACATACGTCAAATACTTTTGTAAATCCAACGTTTAGTTGATCCTGATAAGCACTCATTTTCACAGATATAAACATGACGGCTTCCATGAGGGGGTTTGGCATCATGACGACTTTATTTCCAGGTGGACTGTTAAAGAATATGACGCACACATCTTCCGGAACTCCTGTAGAATTCAACTCCTGATGTGTTTCCAATCTTGTGTGCATCATTTGCATCTGACGTTCAGCCAACGGTTTGTGGGCGTTACATTTGAGGCAGTGACTATATTTCATACAGGTTGCAAAGGGGGCACACATGAGCGCTCTACAATTAATTTGAAGATGGCTAAATTGTTCAAATCAACATGACTGAATCCATCAGTACTGATTCAAACAAACACAATGATATCGCAATTTGCTGGCGGAGCCCCATCTCATGAGAGTTACTTGTCAATCATGCATTGTTAACCCTTAAATGCATGACTGCTTTGCCAATCATTCTTACATATTTGGGTCTTTAGTGACCCGGATCTATATCGAACACACATGGATCTCTACCTGTCGTGATAATATAAAACTAGAAATTAAGAGTAACAATTACAGAAGAATAAAATAAAGCATATTTTGTTACCTTTTGGAGCTTAGAAGGGTTCAGTTTTAGCAGATGTTTTTACCATCATCACTGTCAGAGCTCATTTCTCAGTACATTCAGCAAATTATATGTGGCGAGGTAGACGAGCGAGAGACGTGGGAGGACTCGAGAGGTGATGCTCATTCTTAATAACGCACTGGTCTCGCGCGCTCCTCTCTAGGGCCTGGTCCTCTCTTGTTCATCACTTGTGTCGCTCATTCTTATATGCCCCCGAGCTCCCTCATGAGAGGACTCGCTCGTTCCTCCCACATCTCTTGCTCGTCTACCTTGCCACATTATAGTTTTGAGAATATGTTTGAGATTGTGAATATGAGCCTATTCACAATCTCAAACATATTCTCAAAACTATAATTTTCAAAATCAATATTTTGATCGCTGACAGCTTCTTCACCAGATCCACCATCAAGTGACAGTGACTAAAATTTGGTTCAGTACTTGCTTTGCAGTAAATCGCTGAGACATTTCAAGTTTTGCTGATAATACCTCCTATTGTTGTGTTTTCTGCCTGTGTTAACTATGAGTGAAACATCACTTCATCATTGTTTATCAGACATTGGAATAAGCTAATTGTGAATTGCACTTACTTCGTCATTAAAGATTATTAATCAATTATTGTTGTGCAGAAAAAAATACATACACACACACACACACACCTCGAGTCTTTAGCGACCCTATACAATTTTTACAAAAAAGGAATGGGAAAACATTCATTCTTAAAATTTTTTGGGGGGTTTATAATGAATTGATTGAGGAATACTAAGAAGGTTGATATCTAACTTTTAAAAAATGAATGAGGAGGGTAGTGAATGACGTCCTGGGCCACTAAAGACCCGAGGGTTAATCTCTTTCGCTTGAGCGGAAGAGACCCCAGTTAGTAACTGTCGAATCAATTTAAATTGCACTTCTGTCATTCACTATCAAGTAAACAAACATGAAATTTGACAGGGAATATCATCCTGACAGAGTGCATTCACATACCTGTAATATCAACTATGAAAACAAACGCAAAAGCTGAAATCTTATGAAATTTTCTTCAAACTGTTGCTAAACCATGACATTAGTTGACCTGAAAGAAGAAAACAGCCAGAGAAGCAAAGAGTTTATGCTAACATCCACTATGGCATCTCTCGGGACAACACTTAGGATACATCAATCTCTCTTCTTCCTTTTATTTCTTTCTCTTTTGCTGTCTCTGAACCTATTTACGAGCTCCCTCAATGATATTTGTAGCTCTGTAATAGCAAGAATATCTTAAAGTGAGCCGATAGCTGTGACCTTGCCAAGGCCGGAGACTGTCTCTGAAGAACAGAAAGCACAGCAGATGGATAATGTGGTGATTCTCTTCATGGCTGAGCACAAACTGGCCTCAGTCTGTTGTGACTCTGGCAGCATTGATTTCAGTCCTAGAGAGAGAGAGCCGTGACTATGCGCCCGCTGTAATCACGCCGGGATCCTTCATCGGGCGCAGTCCTCTCAAGCACATAAACACAATCACACTGATGACTAACTCCTCTTTATCCAATGCTGCCTCAACTGCCTCCATCGCAGAGATTTATTCAATATATTTCACAAATCATCATGAGACAAATTAGTTTGTTTCTACTCTTTGTTGTTATCATTTGTGTTCGTTATGGTTGCAAACATTTATTAAACGATTCTGCGATTGTGGGACTATAAAACATCGAACACAATACAAATTGCTTTTGAATCATTAATGGAACTATTAAGCGGATTTGGAAATAAAATGATTCAATTCTTGATTCACATCTCTAGTGTACATCATAGTGTTTTTACTATGATAGCATGTTCAGTAAGATGGTGGGCTTGTGTTAATAGAAGCTTGGGAGGACTTGCAGGCTTTCTCTGCATGTGGAGTGGAGGAAGCACTAATTATACATAAGGACACCTGCTCATAATGTTCCACAAACAGTCGGCTCCGACGGTGTGCCAGGAGAGGCATATGTCAGGGCACACACGCGCAGAACTCTTTTTTATTATGACACAATGGCAGTTTTCTTTTCTCTAAATCTCTCCGCTGAGTATTGTGTTATTCAGGACTTTCAAAACTCTGTAACTAAAAACAATATTTATATATATATATATATATATATATATATATATATATATATATATATATATATATATATATATATATATATATATATATATATATATATATATATATATATATATATATATATATATATATATATATATATATATATATATATATATATATATATATATATATATATATATATATATATATATATATATATATATATATATATATATCAACCAATGTGACTTGGTAAGAAGCTGAGGCTGAGAAGCTTAAAATAAATTTTACTCAGTGGCAAGCAAATAAACATAATTCCTAACAAGACCTAAAAAAAGAGCTAAAGTTGGGTTAAAACTGAAGTAAGGTATAAACTTGAAGATAATTTTGATATTTTCGAAATTATGACATCATACCAATTTCTGTGATTTTATCAAGGAGGATGAAATGTTTTACATAAAACAACAAATCTCACAAAATCTCACAGAATTCATCACATTGGGCATGTACACACTGTAAAGATTCAGGAGTGACAACAACATTTAATATTTACTCCCAAAACTGCAATGATTGACAGCATGGTACCCATAGCAAAGTTCTGGCATCTCACATCTTTGGCATCCACTATTTTTGACAAAAGTAAAATTACAGTGATTATGCTCTGCTTTTTTAACTAAAGCTCTGTTCATAGAGGCGTCGTGTCTTGTTTCTGTTTGGAAGGCTGCTTTGCAGAGCAAGCTCTTGAAGTGTTGCCATGTCCACTTATTATAAGTGTTTTTGGGCTTGTTTAGGTTTGGTTCATAAAGCGATCTAGTTTATGGGAATATTAAGGAGGGCATGTGCGGGTTGTTTTCAGTATAAAGCATTTGGACTTGTCTCTGTTTATTGTGGGCATATTCTTGTTTGTTGTTTTTTTCGAACAAGATCTGGCAACACAAAAGAGTCAACACTACCACTTTCCCTGTGGTTTCCTTGCACCTCACACATACAGAAGAGAGACACATCGCTGATGAGCGTTTAAATACGCCATTAACAACTAGTTGTTCAGTTCGTTTCAGAATTTGTACAGTTGTAGTTAATTCGGTTGTCACTTCACAATTACTGAACTGTGTGTGTACAGAACGGGGTTAAGCACTAAATAGTGAATGGACAAACAATTTAAACTGCAGTGTGTACGTGGTCATTGTTAATACTCCTAAACTATAACACTTCCTGGAGAATGAAGTCTTTACGGAAGTGGATTTTGTTTTGTAAATGGATATTAATTACAAAAGACTAACACGATGTAAAATGAAACTGAGGAACCTATCAGTTGGTTATCAATTAAAGCAATATTAGAAATATGCTTTGTTTGAAATATTTCAATTAGAAGATTAGGGGTACTGGTGAAATTTATTAAAACGTACATCTATGTTTACTTAATTGTGATATTTTGATAAAAATACTATGAGTTGAATGTTTTATTTAATATATTAAGAAAAGGGCACGTGAAAATGTGCTGCATAGTAGAAATGACCCAGCTGAATGTATCTAGATGTTGACTGGAGGGGAGTCAGCATGACGAGAGAGGCAGAAGAGGTGAGATTAGTATAAGAGACAAACAAACAACAGCACTGATCAAGTGATACCTCGGCAAATTAGCCTATGCTATTCCTGGGAAGTTCAACAGAGACTACGGTGATTAGCTTCATTAGGAGAAAATAATTCATTTGATGGCCTAGTAGGGAGACGGTATAATTACACTAATTTTGCAATGGCTTGATTGCAGCCTGGAGAAACCTCTTGATTTGCACCAACAGTCAAGCAGTAATTATGACAGCTTCTGCCATGTTTATTTGTTTATTTTTGGCACAGTCCATTGGGTGCTGGGCCATAAAAACAGTGCGGTCAACTACAGACAGATCGGTTGGAATTCAAGAATTTACTTCCTTCGAACTCAAAAGCTGTAATTAGAATTAAATTAACAACACTACACAGGAAGTTCTCCATGCTGCACTGACAGAAACAAATATTTACTGACTTTAAATTCAATATTATATAGTTACAATATATATTCACTTTCTGGGGGATGAAAAATTACTCTATGATTTACTCACCCTCAAGCCATCCTGGGTGTATATGACTTTCCTCTTTCATACAACTGGAGTTTTATTAAAATATGTCCTGGCTCTTTAAAGCTTTATAATGGCAGTGAATGGAAGCCCAAAATTTGAAGCCCAAAAAATGCATCTATCCATTATTAAAGTTATCCATACAGCTCCGGGGGGTTAATAAAGACCTTCTGAAGTGAATTGATGAGTTTTTGTAAGAAAATATCCATATTTAACATGTTATAAAGTAAAACATCTAGCATCCGCCTTCCGTATTCAATTTACGTAGAAAGCGTAACTGGTGCGACTCTGACATCGGACATAGCGTAAAAAAGCATAAGTGCTGCGATGATGACATCAGACGTAGCATAAGCGTTTTAAACTGGGAGAGGGGTTACACTTTTTTCTTAATTCAATACGCATTATAACATGTTAAATATAAAAAATAAAAAATGTTCTCCTAAAAATCATTGATTCGCTTCAAAAGGTCTTTATTAACCCCCTGGAGCTGTACTTTTATAATGGATGGATGCACTTTTTTTGGTCTTCAAATTTTGGGCTTCCATTGATTGCCATTATAAAGCTTGGAAGTTATGGAGGTTTTTTGAGTGAGCTATACCTTTAAGGAGGTGATGTAAAGGGGTTTTACTACATTATATACAATTTAAATATTGTACCCTGTCTGGTATCTCAATTGAAATTGTATTCAATTATTGAACTACCATTTAAAAGACATTGTAATTGTGAATTCTGAATGGCACACCACCCTCGTGCCACACTGACCCAAGGCTGGCGTCCACTAACCGCTTTAAAGAGCACTGTCAGTTTGAATTACAGCAGGACAGTGCACAGCGGAGAGTGAGAAGAGTGACAAGAAAGTGAAAGAGACAGAGGGAGAGAGTGAAAAGAAAGAAGATGGTTTTGAGCGGCACAATAAAACAGCAGCGGTTAAACCAGCCCCACATTCAGACTGACTTTCTTTCTATTTGAGATCCCATCAGCCTCTCTCTCTCCGTCTCCCTTCATTGCCATCACCACAGCAGTCTGGGTTTGGGGAGATAAAAGCACAAATCGATTTTGCTCCCTCATTTTGGGGGTTGGAACAGGGGCTGGAATCAATGCGTGAGGGGTCGACACGTCTGCAGACTTTCCCTAAAACACACTGGCGACGTTCAGAATGGAATATACTGCATCAAGGGCTGCATACTTTGATAAAAAAATAAAAAATAAAAAAATAAAAAACTGCCATTAATTGATATAATAAACTGAACATCTGTTATTGTTACTTTTTTAATATCAAGGTTACAAGAAAAAAAGGCAGATAATAAAACAGCAGCAGATCTCACATTTGTCATGGACATTCATTCTTAGTTTCATTATCATAGACTTTTAGTTGTTTTCACCAGTTTCCGGTCTTCCTTTGTTCAGTTTTTCCGACACTCTTTTGTTGTCATGGTAATTTAATCAGCACAGGTGTTTATCATTATTTCATTCATTTGCCTTGTACTTAAGTTGCAGGATTTTCAGTGTTCAGTTGTCCGCTTTTGTTAATGCCTACCTTCTGTTATTCAAGTTTTCCAGGTTGGATTAGTAAAGCTTTTGAATTTGATCTTCATCTTTTTTTGTGTATTCCTGCAAATGTGCATGACAACGTTGAATGGAGTAAGCAAATATGACCAACTTGCCTGCAATGCTTTTTGTCATATTTGCCCACACTATGCTAGAAATAGAAAGGAAGAGTAACAGCTTAAGGATGTTTTAAATAAAAAAACACCACTAACAATTGATTCAGAAGTGAACTAACACCATGTCTAAACCAGATGCGACAAAGTGACTGTTTGCAAATCTATTTGGTTCTTTGTTTCAGAAATAGTGCAAGCAGGGCATGGAATTAGAAGGTTTGCTGATTTGCCATGTCGCGTCACATCAAGCGTAGACAGTATCACTGGCCATGTAAAAATGCACAACTTTTGTTTCAATCGGATGTAATTAATTCCAATTGATGAATCAGAATATAGTGTTTTCATGAATGCTAAACAAAGTGATCGGGTTGATGTGTGCGTTTATAAGTTACTAGCTTCAAATCGGAATAGATTTTTTTGACACGCGCACACTGCAGAAATAAGCAGTGTTTCCCGCTGTATGCGGATAACCATGCTGCTTATATTTATCACGGTGTAAAAATTCCCCTCCGTGCCCAAAACCAGTTGTCTGTGAATGAGAATCTAAAACAAGGACTGGTGGGACGTTGTCCTGCTCCACTTCACAGACACTGAGTGAAAGGACCATTTAAGAATTAAACATTTTGGTTTTCAAACCGAACAAGTGTTTACATGTCCTCTCGATTGGAAAAGGAATAAACCACCCCTTTCAAATCCGATCGAAATTACATTCGAATCGAGCTCAATCAGATTGATTCATGTGTTTGCATGAAGGCTTTTCAGTCCGACTGAGCTGTCAATCCATTTACTAATAGATTATTTTGTTGAATTGGTTCCACTTTATATTAGATAACCTTAACTAAATTAAGTACAATGTACATAGTGTATTGCAAAACACTAATATTTCAGGTGGCATACAGGTAAAGTTGGGGACAGGTGTGGTGGTATGGATAAGTTTAAGGGTAGGGTTAGGTCTCAACAGTGTAATTATAAATTAAAATACAGAAATGAATTACAGATGTAATTACATGCAGGTAATTTTTTAAATGTAAGTACAATGTAAAAACGCGTATGTACAGGATAAGTGCATTGTATCAAATTACTCATTTAAAATGTTAGTACATAGTATTTAAGGCCACCTAATACAAAGTGCATGTAAACATGGCCATTGATTATAATGGGTTCTACTTGGTTTATTGCGTTGCGTCACACTGTTCGCGTCTGGTGTTGAATAAGTGAACTGATAAAGAACTCAAATGAGAATTCTCACTGAAATGTATTACTATTGCCACAAACTGCATAGTTTATATACAAAATTGATAACATTTGGTTTTATGCTCTTGGCCAATAATTCACCCCACAAACACCTTGTGTCTGGCTCAAACATCCTAGTTTGTTGTAGCTGCAATTGAACAAGTACACTAAAGTACAAAGGGCTGGGGTTGGTCTGATTTTTAAATGTTTTTGGAAGAAGTCTCTTATGCTCACCATGATTGCATGCATTGGATCAAAATACAGTAAAAACAGTAATATTGTGAAATACAATAACTTTATTATATTAAGTCGTAGTTGTAATATACATTTAAAATAGCTGTTTCAATTTAAATATATTTTTATATATTTTGTATTTTTTCCCTGTAAGGACAAAGCTGAATTTTCAGCATCATTACTCCAGGCTTCAGTGTCACATGTTTCTTCAGAAGGATCTGTCCACCTGTCCGCTTTGGCATCTGCCTAAATTGCCTACATTTTCTAGGTTTATGCAAGCCTCAAAATCCCAAATTTCCAAATACCCTTTAAAACATTGAAAAGCTAGTTTATTTTGCTGTCCTAACTATGCATGGTTTATATGTCTGAAGTTGGTTATTTGCATTCAACATCATTCCCTGCTGTCTGCTAACCTCATGGCTCATATTTGGGCGAGGCTCCAGTGTATGCCACCCAAAATGCCGCTAGCACACAATTATTGGACACTCTTCCAAACAACCACACAAGCTGCAGTTTGTGAAGGACGATATACACCTAACATAAAGAACATTATCTCACTCAATGTTTTTCTGAACCTTCAGAGAAGGTTTTAATTCCATCAGTGTCAACCCACACAGGAACGAGGCCAACATTTAAAAGGCAGGCGGCCAAGAGAAGGGAGATGAAAGCAGGCTTGCTTACCGTATTGAAATTAGGGAACAGGCCGACCGGAGAGGAGCTCTCCACAGGGAAGGTCATGAAAGGCTTCATGTCCAGACCGGACTGCATCATTAGAGGAGTCCGAACCAACGTGGGGAGCGTGTTGCTATGACAGGAACTTCCTAGAGTGGGAAAAGAGGCAGACAGTCAAGACAAAACTTTCAAAGCTCAAATGAAAAAAATGCTCTTTCCCGCACTCACTCGTGCATGGACGAGGAGAGCAAGAGAAGGTACGTTAGAGAGTGATAAGAAGAATTCATCATTGTTGGCCAAAGAGGCAGAATACCTGATTACTTTGGGGAGGAAGATTGGCACAAAAGAGAAAGAAATGAGTGAGAGGTTGACAGGCGATGAGAAACATATCATGAAAGACAACGTTCTGAACCTAGCTAGTTCCCTCATTCTTGGGTGTACTATCCCTTTAAGAAATCATAGGCACATATATTATTTACGAGAAACCTATCCCATAATAAACTCTTACGCTTAAAAGATTAGAGTAGTGCATTCCTAGAGAAGTGCATCTAGAGTAAGACACTTTGAATAAATGTGCCTGCAGAATGACTTGTCATTCATTTAAATGATTTGCAAACTTGTTATCTTCCTTCTTTTATCTATACGAAGCTATAACAGCAACATTGAAAGCCCCGGTCTCTGTTTAGCGCAAAAGCTGATGCCATTGCCGCCGGCTCGCCATCATGCCGTGTACCAGCTTTGACAAGATTAACAGGTTAACTGGTAACAGGTCATCAACAGGTTATTAATAGGTTATCAATGGCTCACAACCTCCCGAGCAGAGTGTACGGCCACCTTAACTTCGTCTCTTTTCATTTACTCACAGATATTCATCCTGACTGGACATCTGGATCACGTACTTCCACTATAATAGAACCAAGTCGTAACGTTAGTGCGACATTGCTGAATAAATTGGCCTCTAATATGATTTGATAAGCGTGAGCAGTACCATGTCCATTTATATGACACAATGACAGCTCCAATCGGACATGTAATGAAGAAGGAACTGTGTAATGTGCCATGGAGATATCTAATCATGTATGTGACGAAAGGAAAGTTCGCTGCACAATTAAAAGAGATCTGAGATCCTTCGTTGTACGAATCAGAGGTCAAGCTGTGAAACAGAATCAGCCTGAGTGCGGCCAAAAAAACTGAAGACCACGGCTGTGTCATCTTAGTCTTGAATTCCTTTATGTAATGGTTAACAAATCCTTGTAATGCTCGTAAAAATTATGGCAACAGTAAGGCAAACATGCTTTTAGCATGGCATCTAAAGCTGCTGCACGGCACCCCGGGAGGTATAATGCACTCTAAAGCGGCTTTAATCATAAGCTAGCGTAGCACATTTGTGCTCTTTGCAGACAAAAAAAAAAAAAAAAAAACACGCTGTAAATGTGCTTCTTCTCTTGTCATTTGGTCTGTATGAACATTCAAAAGTATGAAAAATAAACAAGGAATCAATGGCTGTCACTGTGAGCTAAACAGCAAAAGGAATAATGCAGAGTATGAGGAATGCTTTTGGCTTTGTTTTCAGATGCCATTCAACAAGTCAAGGCTGACTAGACAAGCTCAATGAGGCGTCTTGTAGTATGTTTTGTGGCTGCCTTGCAAACATTGCTTGGTTATATAAAACTGCATTTATGGCTGTAAAACAAAATCAAATTATGGAGATGAAAAAAAAAATGGTTACAGTGTGTTCAAAGCAGTCTTTTCAGAGTGTCAAAGTAAACATTTTCAAGAAAATCTCTGGTAATTTACATGTAAATTATGTTTTTTTTATATATTTTTTTAAACACGCAACAAGCCAGAACAAGTCCGCTTTGCTTTATTACAAATTCACACGCTCCATCACTAGACAGATGTCTCCCTCTCCACCTGTACATCTGAGCGCTGAAACAGACTTATTTTATTCCCATTTGCTGAGTTTAATGAGAACCACATGCAATAACTGAACTTGGCCCTCCGACTGGCATCAAAATTCATAGCCGTGATTTGAAGCTCTGTGGCCCGACCAGAACATTCAGTTTCAATAAAACAACTGCATTTTCATGGTTCAGATGAGGCAAAGAGCTGCATATTTCAGAGCTTAATGAAACCATCAGAGATGTGCAGATTCAGATGGGTAATGATTGTCCTCATCACTAAGGTTTTGACTCACTCTATTAGTTTAACCACTTTGATGCATGAATTGTCTAATCACAAAGGAAAATATACTCAGTGATTATTTCTACTTCAAAAAAAGGCTATAATCATTAGCAATATGTTTTTTCCCCCTGCAAAAATGATTCATTTTAAGACAGTTGTACATCTAGCCACTTCATCAAAAGATAGTATTTCAGAGGTACTTTGTGCATTAACACATTTGTTAGCCATTTCTATGTTGTCACAATAAAAACAAAGGCTGTATACAAAATAACATATTTCCCTTCTTTCACTGCATGTGAATGGTATTTCACAGAATTCACAGTATTCATAAAAGAGAAGGCAAAAAGTGTGCATCTGGTGGACACTTTACAATGCTGGAAGATAGCATGACAAATGTAATACATATGGATACAGCACCTATTCATTCTATATATAAATGATTTAAAAAGTAGTACTTAAAAAGAGAGTTTGCAAATTCAGACACAGCCACTGTGACATGTGAAGACCAGTGATGCCGGTAACGTATTACTCTAATGTGACCACTTTTTCCAGTAACGAGTAATCTAACGCGTTACTATTTCCAGTAATCAGATGAAAGTAATTTATTCAAGTCACTGTGCGTTACTACTGTTTTCATTTTCCTTAGTAAAAATAGCCCATATATTTTTGCTTCTTGTGTCTCTGGGAGAGAAATCGCGTATGCGACAAGTCACATTTTCAGCATCAGGACAGTTCACGCGACGTCACGTGTAATACACACACAGCGACACTGCCGACACAAACGTATTGTAAACAACAACGGAGGGAGGAGAGAGAGGCGCATTTTCTAGATGGAAATACAGTCACTATTTTGAGTTTCATGTCAGCTAAAGATGGCAATATTAAGGTTCGTTGTACACATCTGTGCTGGTGGTGACAAAGTGCTATCTAGTTACAAAAACACTATGTCAAATTTTAAGAAACACTCGCAGCACTGCACCGTCAAACTTTCAGAGCAAGTCCCACTAGGTGGTGCGAACTGCGAAGCAGAAAGCAGGAGGTCCCCCACCACCCAAACAGCAAAAGCTGGACTTCGGTGCAAAACCAGTAAGTGGGGGAGAGTTAAAGAAGTTGGTCGGGCGATAGAGGAAATGCTGCCCTTAAACACTGTTGACTCGCCCTCATTTTGTGGTGTTATACACTTGTTTTGTTTTGTAAAACCACTCCTTTCTGCTCTAATTATGTGAACAACAGACATATTAATAAAAATAATGTAATAGTTACATTTATAAACAATGTAGATTATAAATGCTAAGTTTGGATATGTCAGCTCAATACATTTTTTATGAAAAAATATTCAACTTAAAATGTCAGGAGATACATAGTTGATGTTACCGTTAAAAATGCACTTCCAATAAAGTGAGTGTTGACAAAAACGGTTGTAGTTTTTATGTTGAGGAGGCAGGGGTGTTGTTGGCAGCTGCTGAATTTAACTAATTATGTAACTTGTAATCTAAATTAGTTACTTTTAAAATCAAGTGATCTATAAAGTAACTAAGTTACTTTTTAAAGGAGTAATCAGTAATCGGATTACTTTTTCAAAGTAACTGTGGCAACACTGATGAAGACAACAGTCATGACTAAGGGTCAAAAGACAACATCAATGCTGGTTAAGAAGTAATATGCTGCCTTCAGGAGCTATCGGAAATTCCTACTTCCCACTTCTGAAGTTGTGATTACGAGCTAGTCGCATTCAAGTGCTTTGTTATACAATTTACTTTCTAGAAAATGAAGAACAAGTGTATCAGGTGTGTACTGCTTTTTAACACGTTTTGTTAATTTATGAAGCCACTGTAAACTATATCGTTACATATTATACTGTTATATTACAATGCTATTATACTTTGTGCAGAGAATTAGCTTACTTTGTTCTAAACAGAAAAGCCTGACAATGTCACTTATAAATACCTATAAATATAGAGTGGTGCCTGCAGGTATGATGTCACTTAGCGTTACATTGGTTCTCTCAACAAAAACCCAATAGGATTTTTCCACAGGTAAAAAACAAGATCTGTGATCAACAAAAGTTTATGATATATGTTTTAATTTTCAAAGATTAACAACTTTTATGAAATTTGAAGCCTAAATGAAGCAAAAAGCTAAAAGTAGGCTTTAAACAAACCACGGTCCCACAACTTCAATATCACCATCCATAAGCTTCCAACAACTCTTTCAGTTTTTATCTAAAAACATTTCCCCAGAAAGTTTGAGTCAGAATATTTTATAAGACCACAATTATGAGCATGATGAGGTTGTAAAAGTGGACTGAAATTACCTATTCACCGTGCTGACGTTTCATCCTCCCGACAGCCTCTAGTCCCATTTAGCCACTTGTTAGCAACCGCCTTTTTCAAGACACGCAGTGGTTTAAAAAAAAATCATGAGTGGGTAATACAGATGTATTTTATGTTGTAGAATAAAAAGTGAAAGTGTCTTGAGCTTATGTTTACCATAGGCCGTATTTCAGCCATTTAGCAAAAATCCCATTAAAAAAAACCCATTGACTTCGGGACGATGGAACCGGAAATGCTAAAATGCTAACTTGTTGGACTACAAAGTGATGTCATACATGCACTACTCTATCGTGGTATTCCGCCACGAGTCTCATTGACACGGCCCCAAAATGTAAAGATCAGGGCTTAAAGAAAATCCAGAGCTTCCGTATTTCATGACTTTCAAAATACAGGCTATTTTTGCTGTGTATAAAACATACAATATGCTTCAAATGGTTATTAATATATGTAAAATATTTGAACAATAAAAAAAGGTGATGTAGCTTGGAAAAAACTAAAAAAGAATAGTCACAGTATCGATAATTTATGGCCAGCCTGACTCGGCAACTCGGTCATCAAAATTATCCCAGAGCTTTCTAGTGGTAAATATGACTTGACTTAAATATGACTTGAGCGTTCATGTGCAACTTTTAACTAGGAAACTAACTAGGTAACAAGGCATTTATGATAATTCCAATGGCATGTGAAGGCAACATTATTTCCTGTGAATGGTCAAATTGGCTTTGAAAAGAGTTGAATTCCATGCAAAAAAAAAAAAAAAGGACAAAAAAAAAAGAAGGTAAATGTATTCCCCTGACAGTTCTCTTTTTCTCTCTACTTATTTTACCACTCTTATACTCTACCTCGACGACGCCAGGCTAAATTGCAGGGAATAATACTGGAGGACCATTACAAAAAGACAAGATGCTGTGTTGCAGGGCAGACATGCCAGTGTTTGAAGACTGTGGTCAGGGCCAATCATTAAAACCGATGACAGGATAAAGTGTGTGTGTGAAATAGGCTACAGTAATTACTGTTCTTCATTGTGCACTCTGCAGCCAAAGAGCTGTGTTTGGCCAGATCAGGTGTTATGAAACGGACCAGCACTTACAGAGCATGGGAGAAAACAGCAGCATGAGAGTCAGTGATGATTTATGATGTGCACTGTAAATGTAAACAGAAAAAAATATTCTAAAACAATAAAACGACAAAACAATATATTTGGATGAGGTAAAAAGCATGTTAAAAAAAGGAATGCAAAGGTTCTCTGTAAAAAACAAAACAAATGAACAATAGTGTTGTCCACCCATGGTTCACACCAGTCATTTACACCATCATCACTTGGCGAGTATCCTAGCAAACATAGTAGGTTTAAGTTAGAATGGGCCGATAGATGATGCCATCGCCCATTGCCGATGGCTGACAGACAATCACGATGTTGAGCCGGCATGGTGATCACCCCACCCACGGAAAATAATGAAGTTGTTCCTGATCACAAATCACATTCAAAACAGTTAAATTAACACAATTTAAACTCTAAAGATTTTATTGTGCAAAAAATGTCAAATGAATTATAGGCTACTGGATGTTTTACACAAACTAAACCAATGATATTCAAATTGGTGGACCATATCCATCCGGACCGTTCTAGCACCATTTTCCTGGTTGAAGTGTCAAAACAGCGGTACAGATCACACCACAAGCACTCAGGATTGTTTGTGGAAATGATATTTCAGCACTATATCCTCTAGTAGTTTTATCTAAAGCCAAACCAGCTTCATTCAAGCCAGTTCAACTCAGTGACCTTCTCTCTTTCTCCAGACGCGCTCCACATTAATAGAGCTTAACACTCAAATGCAACCCCTGATGTCATTGTCCATCGCGATGTTTCACTGTAGACATCATCTGATGACAATTTGGTAGACATTGCCCAGAACTAATTTAAAGGATTAGTTCACCCAAAAATGAAAATGCTGTCATTAATGACTCCTAATGTCGTTCCAAACCCGTAAGACCTCCGTTCATCTCCGGAACACAGTTTAAGATATTTTATATTTAGTCCGAGAGCCTTCTGTCCTGCCATTGAAAGTGTATTTACACTCTACAGTCCGTGTCCAGAAAGGTAGGAAGAAAGGTATGAAACACATCATCAAAGTAGTCCATGTGACATCAGTGGGTTAGTTAGACTCTTTTGAAGCATCGACAATACATTTTGGTCCAAAAATAACAAAAACTATGACTTTATTCAGCATTATCTTCTCTTCCGCGTTTGTTTGAATCCTGCTGCTGCATTATCTGGCTTCCATGTAGTCTGAGGGAGATGCACGCTTTGCGTCTTACGTCAGCAGCGTCACTGTGGACTCGTGAATGCGGATTCAAACAAACGCGGAAGAGAAGACAAAAGAGTCTAACTAACCCACTGATGTCCCCAAACATAGCACAATACACCCCCCTAATAAATACATAAATATAATAATGAAGAATGATTATGAATAGATATTGCCATGTCCAAAAACAAAATAAGAAAATATGAATTCTCTTCTGTTCAAGAAGATTATAGACTTGGAATAGGAATCAACAGTGAGCTTCTGCTGTGATATTCAGTTTGTTTCTCTCAGAGCAACAATTATCAGGCATATCAGAGCGCTGAATGTATGTGTCATTCAAATAGATTCAAAGGCACCATCTCTTAAACAACATCAGCATCTTGAGAATGAAACCGATGAAAGTAATGACTGTTACCTGGGAGACGGCGGTGACAGACAGAGAGCATGTTGTGAGGGGAGACGGAGTTCGGTGTAAATTACGTGGATTCTGGGTTTGTGATTTGAACAAGGCCGTATCAGGATTTGCATTTCCCCTGATAATGGACAGGCAAAAAATAAATTCTTAATTTTCCCTTTTTGAATCCATTTTGGTTTTGCGTATGCTGAAAGTAATTCAATCTAAGCATAGGGCTTGTTTTCACTTAGAGGTTAAAAAAACAGGTTAAATGGGGTAAAAGCTATCAAAAATGTTTATGTCGTATAATTAACCTCTTAAAAAAGAAAAACATCACCAAACGCTCTCCAATCAGCCAATAGAGCCATGATCACACACAGAGCACTCAACATCTACTGCATTCAGTTGCTGATGCAGGTAATGATCATACTGTTAGCTGTTTCCAAGGTTAGCTGGATGCAACCCCCCGAAAGCTTGTGAGCTGCATGTCATTAGTAAAGGTAAATGAAAGGTTAAAATCAATGTCAGCACATAATCCAAAGCTGAAATACCACAGCCAGGTAAACAACAGGTGGTTTTTAACAACAACACAAAGACCCTCTCGTGTTTTCAGCCTGCTGCCTTTTGGCTTGTTAGCAAAGCTGAAAATGTCTCTGCAGGTAGTCTTTAGGTTCCTTGGAAAACATTTCCTTTTCCCCTTTCAACACACATTATTGCATTATGTTTAGCAATGTATTGTTATACACTTTCTAAAGGCTAATTTGTCATTTAGCTGCAATTAGCTCGCAGGAAAAGACCTATATTTAAGGTAAATGTGAACAAATATTAACAGTTTGAGAGGATATGGGGTTTGACGTCTCAGCTTGAGCCAATTATGAAGTTTTAAAAATTGTGATTTTCCGGAGTCCCAAATCAGCATGCTAGAATGCTTTCTGAAAGGACCATGTGACTGAAGACTGTAATGATGCCGAAAATTCAGCTTTGCCATCAGAGGAATAAATTATTAAATTAAATTAAACAATTACATTAAATTAATTAAACAAAACAAAATTTCTGATAAAGAGCTACCTAATTATAAATCTACATGAAAGTGTTGCTTTGCGTGCTGTTTAGCAGCAGGTTTAACTGAAATGGTATCACAATATAAACGCTCAACTGGAAAAAATAGACTTTCTGATCAGAACTTCTGTCTGTTATTATAAAAAAAACAGAATATACAGGGCTGCTTTTCTCAAAAAAACTTGTAAGCCTAAATGCCCATTCAGACCAAGAACAGATAACTATAATGATATAACCGTCCACACCAGTGGACAATATCATTCTGTTCATTCTGTAGTTTTGTTGTCTGTCGATTTAAATGCTGGATGGATTCTGAATGGCTGTCAATGTTTTTATTGATCATCAGTTGGGAAAAAAAGGGTGATACTGCCAACGGAATAATTTCTCTGTACCATCATTATGGCAAGCCATTTTGAATTGTATTAATTCCCAGGATATGAATTCTTGATATCACCAATTATTTTAATTTTATAAAAATAATTACATTTTCACTAGCCCACTGATTTGTCCACTTTCAACTCAATTTGTTTTGCTTTTAACCCAGCTTTTTTTTAGAGCTTACTAGAAAGAATTACATTTCTGATATTGGAATTTCACATAAGAATATTTGGATAAAGAATTCAAATCCTGTAAATGATGGCTTGCCATACCATTATTGTCATAGTTGCACAGACGCACAAAGAAACAAACCATCACGGGCAACTTCTGATGGTGGAAAAGCAGCAAGTCTGCCATAATGCATGCAGTAATGCATGCAGACCAAGGTGTACAGCCATGAAAACTAGTTCAACTAAGTCCGTCTAGGTCGATGATTTCCATTCAAGAGTTATTTAAGAGTCTATAACCAAAGCTCACAGAACCAGTCAGAGATTTTCTGTGGAAAAGAAAGGCATATTTGCACTCAAAGTCGTCTACCTTTTCACAGAGAACGAAGTCTGAAATCGAGAAGCTAAAAAAAATGATATTCAACTCAGCCTTGACCCAAGCTTCTCTTTCAACTCTGTTTCATCATCTAGCCACGCACTTCCAAGTCCGATTCGAGAAATGAAACGCCTGAGCAACATCTGGCAGCACCACTTGTCTCTCAGAGGTTTCCTCTTTGAGCAAACGGCAAGCAGACTTTAGCGGCATTAATAAAATTGCAACATACAGTAGCCAAAAAACATTTGGACACATCAGTAACACTCAAAAATGTTTGAACATGACTGCATTGTATTACAATTATCAAAGAATAACAGCACAAGCAGGGTTTAAACTGATAAAATAATAGATATATAGAGCAAGATGAAAACAAAAAGGAAGTGGACACTTCCAGTTGGAAACTATGTGAATGTACAGCCACTAAAAATCACCCTCAAACCAGTTAAAAGTTGAAAATAGTGAAGCTCTGAGAAAAGTTGTTTGCAGATACTTTCTTTCCTATTTTGTTATCTAACATGGTGACATTTGTACAGTTATAAGTGTGCCTTAAGTGTCCAAATGCTTTTTGGGGCGACCATAGGTCATGGCGGGAGTACTTATCAGTACTTTGCCTTGTCGGATGGAGCGCCGTGACATTTGCGGTGTTGATGGAGTGAGAGGTTGGACCCTCCCGCAGAGCAGGAACGAGAGCTGGTGATAGCCCCTTGGCTCACCTTCACCCTTTTGCAATTTTGAGTCCCTCCGTCTGATTGTATTTGACAATGCCAAATCAAATGGTGTGCTATGTGAGGTTGCTCTTTTCCCAAAGGTTAGCCAACATGCACCTTCTCTCACAGGGACACTCTGGGAGATAAAAATAAGTGAAAAAAAAAAACACAAATAGGGACTTCATTCTGAATATAGCCATCTTAAGAGTTGGGCAAAGGGATTTTCTATAGCAACTTTATTTTCAAAGGAGTGTTGCATGCTATCTAATAACGTGAAAATGTCAAAATCTCAAAAAAAGCTTTTGTTATCTGTTCAGTTTTCCATACACAAATCTTAAATATTTCACCTTCAATTGACTTGTGAACTAAATCAAAATGATCCTCCAAAGCACACAATTCAAGAAATATGATATAAATACCTTCTGATGAATCAAAGAAATGTGACAGCGTAAAGAAGCCTGCAGCACAAAACACAGGATATGTGTCCTTGAATAGAGTCCTAACATTAATTCAGTGCATACAGAACAACAACTGCCAAAAATTCACTCTCCATTAATCACGATGACTGAATTGTAACAATTTGGAACAACTCATGGAATCAAGCAGAGCTTTTTGGAGTCAAAAGTCTAAGTTTGGGTAACCTTTCTGCGTGTCTTATTTGGAGCCTACTAGACAACTTTGTGAATAATATCATTGCTATACATGATCTTCCGTTGTCAGTGATGGGAATTCTGACTCACTGCAAATCAGTGGCCGGTTGCATAAACTGCTCAGACTATTTTTAATTTTAGTCATCTAAAATTGTTCTTACTTTTTTCTTAACTTTGTAAAGTCATTTACTTAAAAAGGTAGATCAGTCTCATTTGAATCGTAAAAGTAAGACTGATCACCTCTTGTCTTACTCCTAGTTGGTCAAACATAGCGGCTATGTTTATGCAACTGGCCCCAGTTCTTTCGAACAGTTTGTTTTAATGAATTGGATCAAAAAAGGAATAAATTATTCTTCATGCCCATGCAGTCCCTGATATCCCAGCATGGAATATTGCATGATTTTAAATGTTACAATAAAGTAATTCCATATTTCCTAGCTCAGTTCGTAGCAGACCTTCAGCTCGTAGAAATAAAGTAATTTAGAATCCAAACTAAGGGTGTGCGATAACAACCGGCTGGTCTTGCATCAACCAGAAGGGTTTTGTTCTACGATAACAACCAGCTGGATATACATTTTCCTGCTTATTACACGGCTACTTGCCATATAAGTAAACAATAAGACATGAAATATTGGGTTGAAATATTTTATTAGGTCTATAAACGCAAATCTACCACAGATAGAAAGAGAGAAGTTGCTAGCAAGTGGCAAGTTCAAACCAGACTGACACTTAAGGGATACAGTACAGTCATACCACTTATTACATGGCATTTCAACACAAATAATTATGGGGATAAGAGATGCCTCTTTGTAGTATCTGTTTGTTATCTTATAATCCATTATAGTGTACAAAATAATTGTCTCAAAATGGAGGCAGCGTGTGTGATACCGGATTACATAATTAATACTTATATTCAGCAAGGATGCATTTAATTTCAATGCTGTTCTTGCAAACAATCTATTACTCAAAGAATCCTGAAGAAAACATATTACGGTTGCCACAGAAATATTATTAAGCAACTGTTTTTAACATTGATAATAATAAGAAATGTTTCTTGAGCATCAAATCAGCATATTAGAATGATTTCTGAAGGATCGTGTAACATCTGAAGACTGGAGTAATTACAATAAAGAACAGTTATTTTAAATTGTAACATTATATAACAATTAATGCTTGTACGATCAAATAAATGCAGCCTTCTTTCAAAAACATAAAAAAAATCTTACCAATCCACAAATTATTATTTTTTTAAATATAAAATTAAATGTTGATCTCTTGGATGAAAATGTTTTTGCACATAAAAAAGGAAATATTTTTTTTTTTAATGAAAACCAGCTGTTTTGCATAAGCGCAAAATACAGCCAGGTCACATTTCCTATACATTTTATTGTATTCAAATAATGTGATTTGTGAATGATTAATGAAATAATTATTTAAAACCACAAATTCACAAAGTCAAACGTTTCACTGAAAAGATCTAACTCAAAAGAACGATTCATTCACAATACTGTGTGCTCTCCGAGTTCAGGCTTTGTCAGGTCTAGGTTTTCGCTCCATCTCTCCCAGGCGGGAATGGAAATGTTGAGGTAGGTTGCGTGGGAAGGGGGTCTCCTCGGGTATGGGGTGCATCTGTGGCAGGTGGGATTTAATCTGTTTAATCCTTGTACTGGAAGCAAGAAACCAAGCTGAGAAAGAGAGATAGAGCGAGCGAGGGAGATCTTGAGATGTGGTCACTCACTTGCACCCTGCAGGTCTCTAGCCACCTGCTGCAACAAATGAGCGGCAAAGAGAAATCATATTGAACCTGCTCTGGCTCAGATGTCATTTGAAACCTAATCTAAACCAAGCTGTAATGAAAAACCACATCTTTTCACTTCAGTAAACACTACAGCAGGGGTGTTTCTAGAGATCATAAACATAGCATGTGTTTTTCTACTTAGTACTGCCCTGATTTGGCAGATATTAACACCCACAAGACAAAATAGCAACTGAATTTATGCAATTATAGTAGAGTACAGTAATGAGGGTGGTGGCAAAGCTTTTCAGATCTAGCTGGAAAAACAAGCAATACCAGGACTTTGAGTAAATTAAGCCCTCCCAAATCTTGATGGTGTTCCAAACCCAACTGTGAGAGTGACTTTTCCTTTTAAATGGCCCTCGGAGAATGATTTCATCACTAATTCCTAAAAAAGGCCTTTCCAAAGAGTGTACGTTATTAGACTGGGGTAATGTTTCTTAAGCTTTTGTACAGGGGAAAACAGATACTGTGGTTATGACTTCATATTTTTTCTGGCTGTTACTATTGGAAGCGTGAAACCAACTGAACGGGAAACTGAAAAGAAAAAAGGCTGCGGTGAGATGCAGCTTGCAGAATTAAACAACAGGAGAACACTCTGAAATCGCAGAAACACTCATTGCTGACAGTTTGAGGACAATTTCCTACGCCAACAAAGGAAAAGGTTTGGGATTAAATGAGCACACATCAGGCCCGCTATAGATGGGCTTATTCATTCTTGCCATAAACGATGAACATTCATTTTTGCAGAGTGCAGACAAACCCACACATCTGAATTTGATTCTGCTCGTATAAAGGAGATCTCCAAGGAGCGAAAATAATTCAGCCCAACAGCATACTGTCTCTGTGATCTACAGTGTTTCAAATATCCGCGAGCAGGTGCACGATTAAACTCAACGGTGGTTTGCTTCTGCCATTTAAAGTAATTCAAACAGAATTTAAATCCTGTCATCATTTATCCAGCCCTCATGTCATTCCAAACTTGTATGATTTTACTTCAACCATGGAGTTACATTTGAAATAATTGGTGTTTCTGCAACCCTACCAACACATCACCCATCAAGCTTGAAGGAGAAATGCTAGAAGTGGTGGACAACTTTTACACAATAACTCAATAAACAGGGGGTTGGCAAGGCCAGGACAGCTTTTCTCCAGCTAAAGAATATCTGGAGCTCAAGAGACTTGTCCATCAAAACAATAATCAGGGTGTTTATCACAAACGTGAAGTTAGTTCTGGCGCTGAAACATGGAAGACCACTGTAACCATCACCAAAAAGATACATACATTTATGAACACATGTCTGCAGTGCATTTCTCCAATTCTCCTGATCAGATGGCCCAACACCATCAGCAACCACACTCTCAGAATAAAAGGTACAGTGCTGTCACTGGGGCGGTACCCTAAGGTACAAAAGTGAAAAGGTACATCTTTGTACCTTACTCACCCCTAAATGGTACATATTAGTACCGTAAAGGTACATATCAGTACTTTAAGAGTGCATATTAGTACCTTAAAGGTACATATTAATACCTTAAAGGTACATATTAGTACCTTTTTGGTTTTGTACCTTAGGTACCGCCCCAGTGACAGCAATGTACCTTTTTCTGACAGTGCAGGAACTCAGCCAGAGCACAAGCCGATTATTCATTAGAAAATCAAAGCGGTTCTTTTCCATAGAGTAAAAGAGATATAAAAGCGGTCCATATGACCCATGCACCATAGCATTTTTAATTGAATGCAATAGCATATGACATTTGAGAACTACAGTGGAGTTATGGCTTAAATTTCATCTGTTTCTCACAAAGATCTATCATGTAACTTCAGGAGCCTCGGAATATAGTGCACGAGCCACACCTTATGGTATATTTTAAAAGTGCTATTTTGTCCTTTTTGAAGCTTGACAGTCACTGTTCAGTTTCATTGTCCGGAAAATATCAGCCTAGCACCTACTCTTTTCACAGAAGAAAATAAATCCTATGGATTTGAAACAACATAAAACAATGATGCTTACATTTTTGGGTGAACTGTTCCTTTAATATTTTGTGAAGGATATTTCCACTTTACATGTACTGGTTCCAAAGTTTCCTGGTTTCTCCCAAGGTTTTTTCTTTCTCCATTACTGTCACCTGATGGAGTTTTGGTTCCTTGCCACTGTCGCCTTTGGCTTGCTTGGTTTAAAAGACACTTAATATTCAGTATTAAGATGCTTCTGTAATACGAAATTGTGAACAATCCTAAATTAACTTATATCTTAAGTTAAGACCTAAATTTATGGGCATGTTTACACCTGGTCACTTCATGCATTTCTACTAATCAGATAGCGGTCTGATCTGTTAAAACAGTTCCATTTATACTTGTCCACATACAGTATAGTCTCTGCAAAACGAACACATATCCAATATTTAATGTCTGTGCTATATAATTTAATGGAGTTCATCAATGAAAGCAACAGATATGAGCTGCATTTTATTTATCATCAGCTAATTTCAAGATCAAAAACTGCCTTCAGCACTAGTAAGATCATTTACAGGGATGCAAATGTGTGAGGGATAAAAAAGGTGAGAACATTCCGTGGATAGAGAAAACATTCTCCAAGGTCAGGACACTTTTTTTTATCTATTTACTTTTCATGCTCATTTCTAGACACTATGAAGTATCTTTGCACTAATTCTAACAGGTAAGAGTTAAACAGTTTTTGTGTCTTATGTAGGGCAAAACAACCCTTTATAAAACACACAAAAAAGGATTCAATAGATGTGGGAGCTGAATACATAAACAAAATAAAAACAAGACGACAACAACCAGAAATAAATGTGTGTTGGAAATCATCTTAGCTTCTTTATTAACACTCAAAACGGTGTTCAAAACTGTAAACTGAAGATCCCATTGGTTACAAATGCATCAATATGGGACTTTGTACACCACCTCATAAGTTAAACCCTATTTCTTCTGATGTTTAGCCACCAGAATTTCAAGGGCCCGTTTTCTTTGTTTTGTGCGTACAGAAGAAATCCATACAGGTCCAGAACGACACGAGGAAACCAATGATGACAAAATTCTAATTTTTGTGTACTATTCCTTTAAGACTGACACATTCAATTATTTAAATTATCTTTAAATTAGAATTTAGGACTTAGCTAACATCAAGGTTACTGAGAAGAGATACTGAGCACACAATCCTATTCATTCATCAATGAGCCTTTTGAGGGCAGCACTTAACCCTGGGTTCCTCCAGAGGGATTGTCCGTGTAATTAGTGCACCGTAAGTCACTATGGATGGGAAGTGTCTGCTAAGAGCGAACAACTTCCTTCCATCACTAAGATATTCATTAGAAAGAAGACAGTGGGTCAATGATATTAGCTTCAGCTGATGTGAATCCATGCAGAGAGTGACAGAAACATCACGGTGTGAAATTTACTGAATCGAAGCATAAGAGCATATAGACAGTGCCATTACAATACCGGTGTTCAGCTCTCGACTCACCACCCACACACCAAATTTACATGTTTACAAACTAGCTGGTGCACTGAGTACAAAGAGTGTCTAAAAACACTTTTCATAGTAATTATATTAAAAGAGAATTATGTGTTGGAGCACTGCACTATAAAAAGCTGTTTAAATGATTTGAATGAATGAATTATTTACTTACTGCAAAACTGCTCACTGATGCAAAAATAGTCTTTTATTTTATAATTGGCTTTGGTAATCATTCGATGCTCTGAAATCACGCACACAAACATTGTCTCTTGTTATGGATAGTGGAAAGATCAGGAAATGCTGCATCAAGCTTGAAATAGAAAAGGTTTATTAAAATAGAAATCAGTTACTAAAAACACGACTTTAGTCATTTTGATCCCAAGCTATGGAACATACAAACCATGAACAATCGACTCACTATGCACTTTTAAAAAGTCTCTCAAAACACTTTTGTTCACTAGGGTCTTTCCTTGATTTACCTTTTTTTGTATTTCATTTTGTTATCTTATTTCTATTATGTGCGAGTGATTTTGCTCTGTTATTTGTTGTATTGTGTCTGACAGGACTGTCTGATGGAAGAGTCTGAGAGAATAGGGAAGTGATGATGAGGATGAGCACTCGCTGCGGCATACTGGTGTGAAATACACATGTGTAAAAATAGGTGTATAGCTGCTTCACTCCAGTGAAGGGGTGAAAAGATGCCGTAGATGGTGTTTGACAGCATATAGTCACAACTACATAAAGTCACATTATGACAAAGATATTGTAACACAGTATTATAGCCGCATTGTGACACAAAGTAACACTTTTGAGATATAAAGTCACATTGTAAAATATAAAGTTTCAAAAAAGTTTTAAAGTTTGTACAAAAAAAATTACAACTGTGAGACATAAAAACACAATGCAATATATACAGTCACACTGTGACAGTTGAGACTTAAACAGTGAGATAAAGTTACACTTGTGTGAGATATAAATTACATTATGACAAAGCTGCAATGTTGACTTCAAAACTTATTTTTGGATTTAATTAAGTCTGATATTGACTGACTGTCTTGTGAAAATTGATATGATACTGGAATAGACTAACTATTAGCTAGCTTACATGGCTTTATGAAGTCAGTTATGGATCATGAGTTGCGCTGAAAAGTAAACAGGGGTAAAATTCTGGCACATTCTCTGTCAGGCTAGATGACACAAAGGGTGATATCGGCTGTCCATCGCAGCTAGAAGTAGGTATAATGAGGCAGTCTCTTTAGACGGCATAGTGACCACAGTCGGATGAAACTACTTAATGTGACAGCTTCTCAAATGTTTTTTTTCTTTTTTCTGTGGAGACGGTCACATGTAGACAACGCACGCAAAGCCATCACTATTTCAGGCAAATCTAATAATGTCTTAAATTCAATTTAAATGCAGATTTACAAGCCAGTGCTTCAGGTCCACATCAGAGCGAGACAGAATGGGCTCAGTCTGTGCCTTTAAACACAATTTGCGAAAACGAAGTTGGTGTGGCTTCTAATAAAAATCTCCTGACAACGGGGTAAATGAAATCATGCCTTACTGTGAGCGTGTGTCCTTGTGCTACAGGGAATGATTAGATTGCCAAAAATTGCCAGGTGATGCAATGAACAGCTTGGAATTACAAGAGCATTCACAGGTCACAATGCAGCATTCTGGAAATAGACAGAAGAGTTTGTGGGAAGATCACTAAAAAGCTTTACCAGAATAGAATGCAAGAATGCATGAGTGCATACAATTCACCAAATTTACAGTAAAGACTAAACTCATTTATGCTATTTGTTTGAACTTTCTATTAATCAAAGTATCCTAAAAAATAAATATTTAGCAGCACAACTGTGGTAATAATATATTTATTATGCACCAAATTAACATATTAAAATTATTTCTGTGTAATGATTTTAATAAAGGCCTTCTGAAGTGAATCGATGGGGTTGTATAAGAAAAATATCCATATTTTACACGTTATAAAGTAAATTATCTAGCTCCTGCCAGACCACCTTCTGTATTCAACTTACTAATAAAGCATAAGTTGCAAAAAGCATGCAGTTTGAACGGTGATAGGCGTTATACTTTCTTCGTAAGTTAAATACACAAGGCAGTCTGGAGGAAGCAAGATATTTTAATTTATAAAGTTTTAAATATGGATATTTGTCTTACACAAACCCATCGTTTGACTTCAGAAGGTCTTTATTAACCCCCTGGAGCAGTGTGGAGTACTTTTATAATGGAATAATGCACTTTTTTTGGGCTTCAAATTTTGGGCTGCCATTAACTGCCATTTTAAAGCTTGGTTTAGCCAGGACATTTATTTTATATAACTCCAATTGAAAGAAGAATGTCATATACACATAGGATGGCTTGAGGGTAAGTAAATAATGGCATAATTTTCAGTTTTGGGTGAACTATCCCTTTAAGTATGTACAACAGGACTTGACTGCAATGATTGCAACTTTGCATACTAAATTTTTTCCCGGTTTTAGTTGAATGAAAATAAAGATAATGTTACAAAACCCATTCTCGAAGCATTGCTGCTGTCTATCATCTGTCTGTTTAGTGCACTCAAAGGGTACTTCACAATTAAATGGGTTCCCTTATCTGAAATAATGTTTTTTTTTAGTTATACACAAACACAAGAACCAGACAGCTACAGATTGTTTTGTAACACATAGTGAGAGATAATGGTAAAGTTTCAACCATCTCCCTCCGGTGTAAGCGTGCATTCGTATGCGAGAAGAAGCATGGTGTTTGTTCTCCTGAGAGGGGGCGGACATACCTACACTAAAAGTGAGCGTGCAAATGGAAGCGAGGTCCTCGAGTGAAAGTGCAAATGAGCAGATGCATTGCAGCTATAGCGAGAAAGGTTACTCTCGCTCTCTCAATCACCCTGTGGAATAGTGGGTGGTGAATCTTTTACTCTTATGTTACTCTATATATGTACACAGGAGTGACTCATCAAGATCAACTCAATCCACCTGCTTGAGATGAGGGATGGAAAGATAGATAAAGACAAGAAGAAACAGAGGAGGAGGAAGAAGGAGGAATCAAAGGTCAAAATATGAAGCCAACTTCTTGTGTTTGGATGCTTAGAAGATGCGTTGCATCCCACCGCCAGAATCCACAGCTGAATGAAGTGCAGGAGATCTGCATGTCCAGGGATGGATCGTTCAGTGAGATATACTCTTGTGTTGACAGAAGGTTTAGTGGTTCTCGGGAGGATAATGACTGAGGACAATGCACTGGGAACGTTCAAGAGATCCATCATCTGCTTTCTGGGCACCTGTGAACCGCACTGAGACGGGCCAGCAAAGGGACCGCAGCTAAATCTGTGTCCACTCTGGGGAGGTTGGGAAAGGAAATATTCCACCTGGTGAGAGACATGAATCAGCTATGTGATGTTGGGGAAAAACGGCATGAAAGAAATATCACCAAAATTATCAGTCCCAAGGTCTGTACTTCACAGAACGATAAAACATGGTTTTCCAAGATAGAAAGAAAGAAAGAAAAAAGACTGTACAGTTATTCAGCTACAACACTTCAGGAGAGAATAATTGACATGCTGGCAGAAAACAACATTAATTTCTCCCAATATCACAGTAAACTGTAAAAAGCTCTGATAAAGAAATCACTTCCAAAACAAAATGTGAGTGGTTTTGCATTTGCAAAAAATCCTGTTTGTTGCTATGTGATTGATTGGCCGAAGTCTTTTAATTTAAAGCCAGGGTGAGGGTATCTTCCAAGCCAATGCTGACCTCTTAATTCACAATGCACAACTAAGGGATAATCCACGGCTAGCTGTGCATTAAACGGCAAGATCAGGCAAAGATCAGGCAAAGAACAGCCTGACACGAATCAGAGGGTGGTTTATGCGTATAGGGAGAGGTATGCGTACCTGCGTCAGTTCAATGTTTCTCTCTCTATTACCAATGAAGTTGTGAACTGAATTACTTAAAAATAACAATGTTACCCCTTGTTGATGAAAAATATAATTTAGTGATTCAGAAGTGAAGCTATTTTATTACTGAAAGCGTTGATACGTTTCTGCGGTCCTGAATGTTTGTGTGTGTGCACAGTGCGATCTCTGCTCTGTGTGTGAGTGACGTATGTTTCAATGCAATGCACGTTTCAATGAGGACAGCACGTTGATACAGATGGTGTTTCAGTAGATTTGGTGTTTTAAACGGTTTCATTGCACACCTTCCAGAGATAAGAATCGAGTATTCAGACAGACCATGGTATAAAGACATTTATTTGATAAAAAGAGGATCTAAACAACAACAGAACAGATACATTTAGAAGCATATTTGAAGCCCACGTGATTTATAAACCCAGAATGACCTAGCCAAATTCTATAGGATAATCCCATATCGGATTAATTACAACCTGAATTTAAAAAAACCCAGAAAAACCTAAAACCAAACAATGAGCAACAATAACAGTATTTTTGGCAAGCAGCACTGATAATTAAAAGCTTACAAAAATGCAAATAGATGAAGCGCAAATCAAACACAGAGATTTACGGGGACGGTAATGCTTGGAAAAAGGGGGATCAAAAAACGCAAACAATCGTTAAGTCACCAACATCTGTTCTGCAAAGAACAATAACAAGACCATTAAAGTGAGCTGTCACGGGATCTCTGGCACATGACAGGGGGAGCTTGTTTCATTAATCACACAAAGAACAAAATATGTCACATTCAGTGTGCAAAATGACATAAGACCCCCTGTTGGAAACCGATCTGCATTTACAAACCTCCTGTAAAGTGCAAGCGATATAATTAGGGGTGTGCATGTTCACCTGATTGCCATATAAAAGCATCAGCCAGCTGGGATTAAATAACACACTTTTGTGCTTTTCATGTGGCTTGGCGTAGTGGGCTGTTTTTGTATTTAACACGCAAGAATGGTCAAAAAAAGAAATGTAAATATCACCCTCTTAAGAGTACGCTCATGTTTGCAGCCATCAACGTCTTCGAATCTGAACGCAACACTCTTGCTGTGCAAATTACTTTCATAAAGTGATTTTACCAGCGGCAGTACTTGTTGTTTCAGCTCTGTGGTTTCCATGGAGACTAAGGAACAGTAGGAACAGGAGAACCTTTTGTCACGCACAAGCCCAAACTCCGCCCCTAATGCTTGTTTCCAAGTGAGGCTCTCTCTGGTAACAACATCCCTTGAGCAGACAGACACACCAACAGGCAGAAGGCCCCCTCCGGCCACCCGTGTTAATGTGCTTTAGGCTTTTTTTGGTCAAACAATCTCAAATGTCTGCTAAAAGCCAGCTCTAAGCGTTGGCAACTTGGCACGCTGCTCCAAACCCCCCAGGGATAGTTTGAAACGTACCTTGCGTTGGCCCCGGTAGGTTTGCTCTCGCGACGCGTGGGCCGATGCTCTAAGTGACTTCTCTTTCTCTCCCCAATGTATTCTCTGATTTTACTTTATCAAACAATATTGAGCATTAATATTCAGTGCAGTGAGAAGCATACGAGTGCATGCAAATCAAATCCTGTCGAGAGGATTATTGCATCGCTCAAAGCTACAGCTGACATATTCGCTATGTACGCCTGCCGTGCAGGAGTTACGCTTTTGCGTCAGTTAAAACCAAAACGGTGACTGTATTAACCTAAGGTCAATGAGAGAGGTCTGTAGATTTATCACTGTTACTGCTGACAGAGTTGTTTGCTATAACAAATGTTTGCAATTACGATTACTTCGCAGTGAAGCGTGGAAGAGCGCTTCCACTCTAATTACAGATAAGAGACGAGAGATCAGGACCACAAATGGTGACCAGAGTAATTGTCATGCATATCAGTGCAGTCTACCATGGCAACACAAGACACTTGGTACCTGCAAACTTATTTCCCTTTATGATTTGGAAATATTTTAAAACAATGGACCTCAAAGTCTTACTCGTTTTGCATACAGATAGATCTGAGCTTAAAGGGACATTACACCCAGACATTTAGTTTCTGTCATCATTTACTGACGCTCACTCACTCTATGACTTTCTTTCTCCTATTTTGGGGCTCAAAACAACATGGGACCCTATTGACTTTCATTGTATGACATTTTTCTAAATAACTTCCTTTGTGTTTTGCAGAAGAAATTAAGCCATTCAGGTTTGGAACGACATGAAGGTGAGTAAAGGTTTGTATGATTACTTAAAAACTGCACTGTGTTCCCAAGTCCGCGACCCAATTTATGTGCTATATAGACCCAGGAATGCGAATTTAAGCAGGCAACCTTACCAAAATAACACATTTGGTCTAGTTTTGAGTAGCAATTGGGCGGGTTTTGTTGTAAAAACTTGGCAACCCTGTCTGCACGCACGCTGGAATGAGTAACATTAGAAGACAGTAAAATGATCTTTGCCGGTGTTGTTAAAAAAGGATTTAAGGATACACTGAGTACTTACCATTATTATACGAACAAGTTCTCCGTTTAGGAGTAGAATGAATTCAACCCAAGCGCCTTCGATGACGTGGATGATTACGTTCCTGTTTATCATCTGTCCATCATCGTCTAAAGCCCGCCCTGACAATTTCATTGGTCTGATTGGTCCAATTTTTTTTTAAATAAAATAACTATTTTCTACATTGATAATAAGAAATGCTTCTTGAGCATATTAAAATGACATGAGTAATGATGCTGATAATTCAGCTTTGAATCACACAAATAAATCACATTTAAAATCATACCAATAATTCACAATATTACTGTTTTAATGTAGTTTTGATCAAATGCAGCCTTGGAAAAATAAGAGACTTCTTTTAAAAAAGCATAAAAAATAGTACTAACCCCAAACGTTTGAACGTAGATACGCAATTAATAAAAACATTTTTTTTTATTTATTTTTTTTTACTGTGAATCAGGCTTTTTACGTTATTTATGCAAAATAATTATAAGTCAGAACAGGAACATGTACATGTAGGTTTTATGATTTTAAAGCATAACATAATTGCGCAACTTGTCAAAAGGGAAGCGCGATTGGATTGGAGAGTATGAATCATAATTAAGATGGTCTTATGAAGGCAAGTATAGCAAGCCAAAGAGCATTCCTTAAGCTCGACTTCTTTCAACACTCAACTATCAGATTCCTCTGATGAAAAGAGGAGAGAGAGAGAGAGAGAGAGAGAGAGAGAGAGAGAGAGAGAGAGAGAGAGAGAGAGAGAGAGAGAGAGCTTTCCCTATATCAACAAAACCTCCTTTGCTCACAGGGGATGATGCTCAAATACAGTGCTTAAATATTTAATCACATATACACCAATTTAAGAAACCTGATTATGCTAATACCTCCTCAATGAGAGACATTACTTTCTGAAATCAAATGATGTACAATCTGCTTTGGAACATTATTTTGGGCATGTGGAATGTCGTGAATGTTTAAATATATATGTGTGGGCATAAATACTACTAAAAATGGTAGTTGTGGGTAATGAAGAACATTCCTGGAGGAAAAACAAAACCAGTTTTCGATTAGTATTCTGTATTAAGCTACTGACGAGATCAGAAGTCATGTACTACACCTCCACACTGTGAACAGAACAGGAGGCACTTGTTTGAAAGAGAGAAAAAGAAACAACTTCCTCAATAATTCTAACAACAACAGAAAAAAATAATAATAATAATAATAATAATATTTTTTGTTGCTGTATTAAATTAAAATAAAAAGCCAGATTGTATCATAATGATTTTCTGTGGTAGCTGACATTAAGCCACAGATGCTTTCAAACTATAAAATATGTGATTTCTGTGCCACTATCATCAAATATTGTATATTGCAATTGGATATGGCAGGGTGTGGCAGCTGCCATACCATGGCATCCTGGTGAGGTCAATGCAAAGTAATAATACTGCAATATAATTTTTTATATATTTGAATTGGATAATATTCAGGCTTTTGAGCTTTGAAGTGCTGGAAAAACACCTGAATTCTTTTAACAGTCGTCTATAACTTAAATTTGCTAGGTTATGATCAAAGCTATATGTGCTTTATCTTTGGGCGCACAATACACACACACTTGACGTCACGTCGAGGGAGTAAGATTTGATGACATCATCAGATTTCACCATACCTTGGCTTTTGATGAATTGACGTCAATGTCCCTGAGGACTCCCAGCTTCATAATCCAACAGATAGTCTCGACACAATCTCATGCCATGCTATGTCAGGATACCTAAACAGAACATTGTTTTGATATACCTACAGAGCCACAGTGTATGCTCTTTTCGGTCAAATCACCCCACTTATAGTCACTTACTTATAGACTCACTTATAGATTAAACTAAAAAGTATTTTAATATAAAAAAAAATCTTACACTGAACTCATTTCCTTAAATCACTCCATTAGTACAAAGAAGCTGCAAGCTTAACGAAGCTGCTAAAGTTCTGGCAAAGGGCTGAGCCCCCCAAGTATTCTCCACGGGGGGCTTCGGGAGATTGGCAGACAGCCGCGCAGCGACCATCAACAACAATTTCAAGCCTGCGCTCCCCACAGACATGCCTGATTATTCCAAGTCGCACTCCTCTGGAATGTGACACTGCATTAGTACTTCATCGAACAAGACGCTCCTGAGAGAGGCTTTCCATCGCGCTCGTATCAGTGAGCTTTTGAAGGAGCCCGATTGCTCACGAACACCCACACGTTAGTGGCTGAGCACGTAACCCGCAATGTCACGCTACGAGGGCGATCAGCACCAGATATAAGCGGGTAGGTGTGGGTTGCGTGAGCAAATCATGGATAAAATATGTTCAAAGTGAAAATAATTGAGAAAAAAAAAAAATCAAAGAATAAACATACTCAAGTCAAGTGCTTAACCCAACTGTTTAGTAACCATTCCAGACTTTAAAACGAAAACAGAGAGATCATTAAATGCCGTTAGTCAAGAACAAAACTATTAATAGAAACATCTGGTCATATTGTAAAACATCAGATATAGTATTAAATGTCTGATCTTTAACTCAGCAACCGATTGTCTTTAATGCTATAAGGATACAGTCAGTCTGTTCATTGAAGTTAGTGTCAGCTGAGATAAGGTGTCACACTGTATTAGTAATGGCACAAACTTAACCCACATAAACAAAACAATGGTGCTGACAAGATCTTACATAAATCCAGAGCACAGTCGTATTTCAAAACTCAGCTCCCCTGGCAAACACAGAGAGCAAAGCGAAACAGAACAAATCACAAGCGGCTTTCAAATATATATATTTGGATTGACGGCTGGTCCAGTCTGAGACATTCTTTTAGATGTTCACCGCTGTATTGCATGGGAAAAGAAGCATGCAGACAAGTCGATGCCACTACCCTGAGCGTAAACCGTACTCACCTAAGAGCATGACTGAAGCTCGCCGTGTGTTTAGGGCTTTACGTGCTGCTGGGGATTGTTTCTGTGCCGGTCAAGCTCAGTGATGAAGCACTCGTGCAGGAGCAGTCCTTGCGGTACAGCGCTGACAGAGAGAGAATGCACTCTGAACGCGTGCTGCTCTCAGCTGAGATGAAGTGAAGAGAGAGAGACAGAGAGAGAGAGAGAGAGAGAGAGAGAGAGAGAGTGTGTCTACCCAGAGACGGAGTCAGCAGATGCGGCTCCCACAGTCCCTCTGAGCGTGGAGAATAAGGGAAAATCTGGGTCGCTGCGCTGTGGATGTGGCACGAGAATCTGTGTAAAATCAGCGAAGCAGCTGATCATACGGGTTTTTGGATGATCTGCTTTGGAAATCGTGCACCTGGCTGTGATTCAGCTCGCAGGAATCTGGATCTTGTAAATCATGGGGCAATCCCAAACTCACTTTGTGAACACTGGAAAACAGACTGTTCACACAAAATATATAGATTCCTATAAAGGTTACAAATAAGATTTGAATGAGATCCTAAGAAAAATGTCCTTTACAAAAGCAATGTGAGGGGTGCACTAATAAATCAAGACATTTCCAAATGTGTATGGCAAAGAAATCCTACCATCATGTTTCTGTTGCATATATCACTATCACTAATATCATATTAATATGAATGAGTTTAGTTTTTTTTTTTTTCATTCTGAATTGGGCTATTTACACAACACCGTTTTCAATTCAAAACAAAAAAAAGTTTTATGCATTTGGCCATTCATTTACATGCCAAAAGGGATTTTCACACTCCACTTAACTCTGGGTTATCACCGTTCTAAACACTGCTTTTAAAGGAAAGCAAGTTTGTAAAGGAGCATTTCACATTTGTAATTTAGATGCAGGGTTAGCAACGTTTTTTTACCTGGGGTTATGAAACCCTGCTCTTTGAATGAAGAAGAGACTTCTCTCTGACCTTTATAGTCCGAAATGTTGATTCAATATAAACTTTTATGTAAACAGGTTGTGTGCAATGACACTTACACCGCAAATATGCAAATAGGAACGTTAATCCAGGGTTTAGGAATGTACAATGTGAAACATTAGTTTATGAATACCCAGTAATAATTGTTAACCCCGGGTAAATTAAGACTAGTGTGAAAAGCCCTAATAGCGTTTTGGGGGTCTGAAAATTGATATATCTTTTTTTTATGTTTTTGAAAAAAGATGCCGTTATCGTCTCTGTGTAAACTTCAAAAAGGTGAATTTGTGACGTCATGTGTATGCACATTACGTGTTCAGTCTATAGGTGCGCAGTGTTTCTTTACAAAGTGACATTGCCAACTACTGGCCTGGCAGCAGAATACTGCGTTTTTGGTTGTTTTCACAGGTCCGTGTGAACAGGGATCATTTTGTTAACGTTGTCATCTGTACACGAAACACGCAAAGGAAGACCTTTTCTGTTTCTAGTACATCGTTTTCATGTAAACGTAAAGTTAAAATAAACACGCCTGTCTATTGAGAGGTACAAGCAGGTTGAATATGCAAATAAACAGTGTGACCAGTGCAGTTCGATTCACAAACATATGACTCTTATGAGTCGGTTCTTGTAATAACTGGTCTGAATCGGTCTGAATCTTCACTGAATCAGTCAAAGCAGTTAATGAATAAACATCTGACTTGAACTAAACTGAAATGAACTGACTAGTTGTTCATATAACAATGCGTAGTTACTTGCAAGAGTTTTGCTAATATTTCTTTTTATTCTAAAATATACTAAAATATACTGATATTCTAAAAAATCCAAAAGAAAACCAGTAACCTTGACAAAGTACCTAGTAAAATAGACCCAGTAAATAAAACCAGACAATGGAAACCTCTGAACAGATCTGCGAGTCATCCACCAAGATAAGCGAGAGTGCCAACAAGGAAAACAAAGCAAAATCGTGACTGAGCTGCAGCAATGTGCCGCATATGCAGAGAAATCATAATGTGATTCTGTCACAGCAGACCCAGCGTGAGCAAATATGCCAGGAGCATTAACAAAACCAGATCTGCTGTCTGAGAAAACAACTGACCAAATAGTGACTTCATGAAGGAAACTCTCTGATCGTGTATATATAAAGACACAGGTGGAGAGGAGGTGCAAATCTAGGGGTGAAACATCTGTGCATGGGCTTTTTTCAGGTCTCAAAGCCCTTCATCTCGTGTCGGGTTTCCCATGGAACATTCTAAAAGAAATTACACAGAATGCTCTTAGGATCAAGTTACTCTTCTGGCAGGCAATGAGTGCAATACCCCACATCCAAGAATACAACGGTTCACAACATGTAAATCCAAGGGCTTACAAAGGAGAGATAGACAGGCAATGTGTCATGGGTGCAGTTGAGGAAGGGCAGAAAACTTAACAGCAAAATGTGATTACATTCAACCACTCCTACTTTCACACAACTTCCTTTCTGAAGTGTCCATCTAACGCCTAGATCTGGTTTCCAACCTACACTTTCGACCTGAATGGAAACTCGTAATCACTCAGTCATACCAGAAGTATTATTTTAGTGTCTTAGCTTAGGTTGCAGAGTCCATAAAATGAGATGACAAACCTGTCAGAGCAGAAGCAATTTCCATCTCCTTTTCTGGGGAAATCCGTTTCGGAGAACAACAGTTTGCACAACAATGATTCGCGCTTCTCTCAACGCCACAGTCCCAATCATCTCGAAAAATATTCTAGCACCCAGCCGGTGCCCGCGGAGCCCATGAGGTTATGAAGGGTTATCACACCCTCCTCCCCTGGAGGTGCTGACGTGATTTACAGGGACAGGGACAGCGGCATCTGTTTGCAACATTTCAGTAACTGAAAGTTTGTCTCCTTCTCTGGTTACAGTGCTGGATAGAGAGGCCTTACAAGCGCTGATCACTTAGCAGACTGCCTCCATTGCGTGCCGAATACTACTCTAACCTTTCTCTGTTTACAACAACATGCACAGCTAAGGGGGAACTATAAATATATAAAGCATATCAAGGATTCTTTCCATTGACAAAACAATGCAGTCTTGAATTTGGAGCACTGTGCAGTGTTAAAGGTGAAGTGTGCCGATTCTGCCCCAAAGAAATGTCATTACTTAAAGGGATAGTTCACCCAAAAATGAAAATCCTGTCATAATTGTTCTGCCTCATGCCATTCCAAACCCATAAGACTTTGAAACAGATCTTTTTTTTAGAAAAGTTTGTCACTCAATTGAAAGTTCAAGTAACCAAAACTTTGGAGATCCAAGAATGCCGCCGTAAAATGAATCCATATGAATCACGCGGTCATATAATATAATTATAAAAAAGTCTTGTTAAGAGATACAAGCACTCTATATGAAGAACAGATTTGTTCAGATTTAATCTAAACAATGACTGCCACACATACTTAGAACACATCACATATGGTAAACATGGAAGCTCAAACACGCTCCATGTATACAATATGTGATGTGCTATGTGTGTCAATAAAAGCTTAAATTCAATCTGTTTATCATATAAAGTGATTTTATCTCTTCTCTCTTGGGTTTCATTAAAACTTTCATCTTAATCTGTATTTTGAATTTGTGTTAACCAAAGTCTTATGGGTTTGGAATGACATGAGGGTGAGCAAAAGATTACAGATTGGTCAACCCTAGTATGACCAGACGTCCCGTTTTCATTTAATCAACACATGTGTTTATCATTATTTCATTCACTTGGCTTGTACTTAAGTTCCTCCTTTTTCCTCTGTTTGATGTCTGGTCACATTTGTGTTTAGTGTTTGCTGCCATCGTTTAGACCATAGTCCTGTGGTTATACTGAGCCCACCCAAATGTCTGCCTTGCCCACCCAATCATAATTTAGGAACTGATAGTGTTCATTTGTTTTTATGATTTGTGCATTGACAATCTGATGTCAATCTGAATCTATCTATCTATCTATCTATCTATCTATCTATCTATCTATCTATCTATCTATCTATCTATCTATCTATCTATCTATCTATCTATCTATCTATCTATCTATCTATCTATCTATCTATCTATCTATCTATCTATCTATCTATCTATCTATCTATCCATCCATCCATCCATCCATCCATCCATCCATCCATCCATCCATCCATCCATCCATCCATCCATCCATCCATCCATCCATCCATCCATCCATCCATCCATCCATCCATCCATCCATCCATCCATCCATCCATCCATCTACATTTCAAATAATTATAGCACATACTATGCAAAAGCAGCAGCCCTTCCGCGCACTCCTTCAAGTGGACTATATTAGTGGAGTAATGTAGGGAATAGTGAATGTGGGTATATGGGGCAATTTCGAACACAGCAAAAGATTTGATTTGCAGGCATTTGTTATAATACATAATGTAAACACAATGATTGCTTGTGTTTTGTAAATTATATATTTTAACAGTGTTGTTCTATGAAACCATATGATTACTTGTTTTTGATACTTTATTTGAACCAAATATTATTGCCTCATTGTTACTGTATATGTATTTTAAGTCATTTTATTAAACGCTTAGGTCTTTGCTTAGGTCTATTTTTATTACCACAAAAAATTATCCGATCACACTTCAAAATAATTGCTTGATTACTCAATTACCAAAATAATCATTAGTGACAGTCCTAATATACTGTATATCGTTGTCATGAAATAGATTTTCTCATTTCATAAAATATGTGAAATGAGGGTGGGGAATCCAAGAAAAATATGAAAAATGTCAGTGTTGGTGCCCAAAGTTGTTTTGAATCCCATTAATTTTCATTGTATGGTGTTCCACAGCAGACAGAAATTCATAGTGTTGGAAGACCATGGATCCCATTTATCATTTTATGATACGGAGTGCTCACAAACAAAGCTTGTGGTCACAATCTGCAGGCACTGGGCTTTTTTTCCAGCCCACACTGTTGCAGACTTTACGGGGGGACTATTACCCAGCAGCCCATGCGGCAAAGTATAGGATCGTGAACGCTGATGCTGCCATTTGGGACATTTCGTAAACTGCTCCATTTCACCTTGGTGCTGTCAAAGACATTCATTTGAGAACTGCTGCCCTAAGATCTTGTTTGGCTTGTCGTCATTGTCTAGATAATATATGTGAACGGTCAGGAATTACTGTAAATAATGGCTTCCTCTATAAGGATGCTGTCAGACTCAGAGTTGTAAATGCTTCAGATGAACATAATCTGTTTTATAATATCCAGATATCAGCTGCCATTTCTCAGGAGACGAATCAATATACTTAAAAAAAAACACACACAAAAAAAAACACATATATCTTAGAAGTGAGATGGAAATAATGCTAGCCAAGCTAAATACAAGTGTCTCTCAGAAGTACCTGGGAAATTGTTCACTCATGCATGAGAGAATCTTTTTTTTTTTTTATGTGATGAAGAGAAACAGCAGCCATAAAACTAAATGAATGATTTAAAACCTTTTCACTCAGAAATTGCTTACAATTCCACAAATAATTACAAAGAAACAGCAAGAAACACATTAAAGGAGCACTATGCAACTTTTCCGTCTGCTAGAGGGCGCCTGCTCAAAACAAAGTCGTAGTTTGATAAAGTCAAGTTTGAGCGCAGAATCTTGGGACATGTGGGCTTCACCTCACAGCCGGTGGAAAAGAATTGGAATAGGACTCGGGCAGAAATCATGTTCATGGATGCGATTATTAACGTTACTGTAGTATGAAGCAGAGCAGGGGAAAGTGCTGTGGGAGCTGAGTAAGGCCGCCGGAGCAATTGTTACACAAATTACACTTCTCGCGAGCAACAGGACTTTTATTATGACGGGACACAGTCGCCGGCACAATCTCCGCTTTTTGCAATCTCCGAGTATGAGGTAACGCAGATCTGTTTATTATATTAGATACATTTAAGTCTGTTTAAAATTATGTTATGATGTTACTATGTGCGTTCGCTCGGCGGCTGCTGTGACACTTGTTCACACTCCAGTGAGAGTAAAGCTTTTCTACAAAATAAAAACGAGGGAAACGAGGGTAACGCAGATATGACGCAACTGACAGGCGACTCCCTCACACGCTATGCTCACACGTCCCGGTTCATTGGTAAAAATAACGATTTTTCTCACAATTTACAATTAGTTGGAAACATTTGGGAGATTGTAACAACTCAACAGAACAAAATATATAACACTGGCCTGGTGGTTTTTGGATATTTGACTGCAAAAATCCTACATAGTGTACCTTTAAATTAAACATTCTATTTCGAAGCAGAAAGACACACTGCTCCAGATTATAGCTCATAAAACATGATATACAGCTGTAAGACCTATACAGTGTGTCTGTATTTCGTTAAGATATCATTAAGCAGACTGGAGGATGCCAGACCTTTATATGTTGTGAAAAACACAAACAAATAGAGCCTGTGGCAACGTTTTGATAATGAGTTGGACAAGGACGTGTTCTAGAGATCTCCAGTTTGTTACTGTAAAGGCAAAGCACAGATAAGGGGTGGAATTGAGTCAGTCACAGGAACATTAGTGTTAGATTAGGTACAGAGTGTATTGAGCCTTGAGATGAAGGCACACTGTGCAAGTTAATAGACTAAAAGGGGGCTTGCATGCAGCAGATGCAAGACAAACACAGAAGGACAAACGATGAAAGCATGTTGCTTTTTATATTTTTTTTCTCTTTTTTTTGCATTGACATAAAAATTTAAGGTTCACTTCACCCAAGATTGCAATCAATGTAATTATTTATAGTACAAAGCAATGGATTGTATGGAAAAGAGTTGTATAACGATTTTTGTTTTAATCCACTGAAAAGGTATTGGCGAAAGAATTTGGAAAAAATATAGGGGTGAGTAAAGAATGACCTCAGCTCCTAAATGATCAAAGACTGCAGGCACTTAACGTACATTTACATTTATCAGATCTTAGCTCAACTTGAATGAACCTAATATATATTGCCTCAATGGAGACAATGTATCCAATCAGAAAAATCTGAAATAAAATTGATTAAAAATCGAGTTTGTAGACTACGATTCAATTGGTGTCATCATTGTACACTCAAAATACATGTCATACCTAATAGTTTATTAGATACATATCTTACAGTGATTTGTAATGATCTTATAAGGATAGCAGGGAGGATAACAAAGCATGTTAAGATAGTAAACAGATTCAATTATGTGGTGGTTCTCATTAAAAGAACAGCTGTAGAGAGAAGGTAAAACTCATGCTGCCCTGTGAGTCGGCAAACTAGCAAAATTAGAGGTGATCTGGTGTCTGACATGTCACATTTCTGGAACACACAGGGAAAACCCTTTAGGCCTTCCGATTTCACACCGTTCAGAATTAAACAATATTTTACCGGTTTCTCTCTGGGCATTAGATCAGGATGACAACCATTACAAAGATTCCACTTGTGGAATCACTTCACTTTTTCCCAATTTGTAGATTTATTCCCTGCTGTCTTCACACTCTTGGACACATTGCATGCTGTGAATCTCTGCAGCGGGACACAAATATTTCACTCAACGTGGCTGGCCGCCTCTACCAGATCATAAATCAAATAAGCTCGCAAGACAATATAAAACCTGCTTAAGAGAGTCCAGTTGAAAGATATTAGACACATTGCACTAATGAACTCTGGTGTATATTGTGTACCTCAACGGGAGAGCCCAATCCCAGGATCACTCGGTGCTGTTGCTGGCTCTGACAGAATTCTTCTGCACATTAGACATCAAAACATGTTGGAATGTGAACCGCCTGTTCTGTCTCAAACTGGTCCTCTTTCATTTCTTTCAGCCCTCCCCTCGAGCTTGTCTTTCCCTCTAGCTATCTTAATCTCTCACTATCCTGTTCTCTTGAACCCTCTACAATCTTCCAAAGTCCTTCACCTCCCTTTCTTTGTCCTTAAATGTCTTTATGTTAGGACTTCCAAGGAGGACCTTATCAAAGCCAAGGCCAATCTCGCTGTGAGAGCTCTTTCTCATGCCAGTAGAGTGCTGATTGAATTACCGCACGGGTACTGGATGTTTGTCATCGCCATCTGAGCTGCAGCCCCACAGTGACTGGAATGATCACTCGTGTCAGGTGTGGCACAACTGCTTAATCCTGCTGTGATTTCTTCAGGCTGGGGCCCGGGTGAAATGCAATCCCAATCATGCCCCTGAGGCTGTGGAAACATGGGGCATGAGAATATAAAGGCAAAGGAGGAATTGACAATTTACGGAATTGCCATGGCTGTGAAAAATCTCTCTTCTAGTAATTTAATTATTCATTTTTTGAGTAAGACTTGGGTGTTCACTGACATTAAAAGAGGTCATATCATGCATTTTTAATCATCCTCCCGCAAATAAACGTACAATAAATCTCACATGCACCTCAGAACAGGGCCATAACCACTATAGACAATGAGACATGTTGGTCGGGACAATTGACCGTTCGCAAAGTTACTGATGCTATGTCCGACAAGCCATGGCGCTCTCACATCACACACGTTCTCATGTAGAGAAAATACATCGCAGAGCGAAGAGGACACTGACAACACGCCGACAGCAGGACAGAGTAAGTTACTTTTGATATGAAATAAAGACTTAACTTTCAAATTTTTGCATTTTTAAAGAAATTTAAACAATAAATACTGATTTGTGGCTCTTTAATATGTTGTGTTTGCTGTAGCGTCTCAGTTAAAGTTGCTTGTTAACCGATCATCTCTTCATTCTAATTTAATGATAAGCATTAAATAAACATGAATGAGCACTAAAATAAATGTTGTTTCAACCGCGGAAAGACGTCAGTATACACCATCAGTTTTTCAAGTTCAAGTCCACCAACGTTAATCTACTAACTCTCCTGACTGCTTTGTCGAACAAAGCGGCAGATTCAGTGATGTGATTGGTCAGAACACCTGTCAATCAAACTCGTTGCGAAGGATGAATTCCAGACCCAATTACCCGACCTCAAATGTTTCTGGCGGGGCTAAATTCGGCTGGCATCCAGGCTATGCTGTGCCTTTAAGACTTGTGTAAACACTCTATTCACATGTGAATTGAGAATCAATCACAAAAGCATTAAATCACAAAAGAGCAGGTTGGTTCCAACAGCCCATCCTTCAATAGTAACCTCTTTGCAAAGCCTGAATTACATAGTGAAAGACTCGCTTATCTTCTCACATCAAAAAATATGAAAATCGGCAGGTGCTAAAGACAGGAATATCATATAAAATATTATATAAAATAATTAATTTGGAAAACTTTATACACTATACCACTTCCTATATGTTATATACAGTATATATCACATAAAAAAGTTCACTGAGGAGAAAGTTGAGGTCTGAAATTTTCAGTATGTTTTCATAGTACAATGAACTCTTTTATCTGAAAAGATCAATGGAAATTTGATCCCTCGTGATATTACCCCTGATAGATTCTCGCCTGATTGCTGAACTTTAAAATAAATTATTTGTGGCATTTTGAAAATAATGACTTGCTGCATTTCAAGTATATCTGTATTCATACTGAACAGCACCAGTCAAAATCTGAATGAGGTTAAGGAGAAGTCTCCAAGTTCAATACAAATTAAGCTTTACTGAAATCATCTGTGGCATACATTACCACTCAACAGTTTCAGGACAGCAAGATTTTTTAGAAGTCCCGTATGCTAGTATGTTAGTGTACATGTTATGCACCTTCAATGTAAGTCTTAGTGGCAAGGTTTTCAGGAGAGTTTAAAAGCAGAAATGCACTGCTACATTTGAGTTGGTTTAAATCATCCTTTAGGAGTGAGACTACTATTCTAGGAGGATGAACATCTGTGTTACAGAAGCCATTCCAGTGGTCTGAGTTACGTTATGTTCTTTTTTATGTATCATTGTGCATATGGTGTGAAAGTTACTGTTTTAAACAGTTACTGGAATTGATAGATTGGGTATACACCGATCCAGCATTACATTATCCTGATATTGTGTTGGTCCCCCTTTTACTGCCAAAACAGCCCTGACCGTTAAGGCATGGACTCCACTAGACCCCTCAAGGTGTGGTGTGGTATCTGACACCAAGATGTTAGCAGCAGATCCTTTAAGTCCTTTAAGTTGTGAGGTGGGGCCTCCATGGATCAGACTTGTTTGTTCAGCACATCCCACAGATGCTCGATAGGAATGAGATCTGGGGAATTTGTAGGCCAATTCAACACCTCAAACTTGTTGTTGTACTCCTCAAACAATTCCTGAACCATTTTTGCTTTGTGGCAGGGCGCATTATCCTTCTGAAAGAGGACACAGCCACCAATGTTCTGTTTCCCAGCAGAACATTGCCCAAAGCTTCACACTGCCTCTGCCGGCTTGCCTTCATTCCATAGTGCATCCTGGTGCCATGTGTTCCCCAGGTAAGCAACGCACACGCACCCGGTCATCCACGTGATGTAAAAGAAAACGTGACTCATCAGACCACCTTCTTCCATTGCTCCGTGGTCCAGTTCTGATGCTCATGTGCCCACTGTTGGCACTTTCAGAAGTGGACAGGAGTCAGCATGGGCACCCTGACTGGTCTGCATCTATGCAGCCCCATACACAACAAACTGCAATGCACTGTGTTTTCTGACATCTTTCTATCAAAACCAGCATTAACTTCTTGAGCAATTTGATGCATCAGTTAGCTTCATATGATGCTTCATTTCCTCATGTGCATCAGTGAGACTTGGTCGCCTATGACCCTGTCGCCGGGTTCACCACTGTTCCTTCCTTGGAGCACTTTTGATAGATACTGACCACTGCAGACCGGGAACACCCCACAAGAGCTGCAGTTTTGGAGATGCTCTGACCAAGTCGTCTAGCCATCACAATTTGGCACTTGTCAAACTCACTCAAATCCTTACGCGTGCACATTTTTCCTGCTTCTAACACATCAACTGTGAGGACAAAATGTTCACTTGCAGCCTAATATATCCCACCCACTAACAGGTGCAGTGATGAAGAGATAATCAGTGTTATCCACTTCACCTGTCATAATGGTATGCCTGATTGGTGTACCTTTGCACAATAAAGATTATTTTAAGACTTAAACAATACATTTCAACATTCATCCTGGTTCCCCACATCGCCCTCAATTTTAAGTTCATCATTTCAAACACATTGTTTGTCTTAGAATAAGTTGAAATTATTTGTTGCAGTAAATATACAGTAACTTAACCTATATTACACCTAGAATGTCACCTCAATAGTTGAAAAAAGAAACACAGCTCTCATAGTGCACACATTTGAAGCTTTTGAAGTAAGAATATCAAATACTTTTAAATGACTTGCTACATCACTGCTGCTGTGCACCAGAGGCTTGCTGGGAAATTCTCTGAAGAACAGTAGCTACTGTACAGTCCCCTATTGATACACCACTCAAATACCTCAAGAGTGAATGGTGCTCAACTCACCTTAATTTGCCCATCTGACTACATTTGATTATGCTTGTATAGTTAACTTATTCAATAATTGCCTCTTAAATGTGTCAGTCTACCCAGCTGCTACCTAGAGGCTTCTCAGGGAGAATTCCGTCTAGTGTTGGAAGGGCAACACCATCACACCGTCAGAGGAAGCTCATCAAAAATAGATTAAAGGGGCTTCATATCAAGTCTTTACCAAATAAAAGGCTCAAGTATGCCTTGAAGAGTCTGGCACAGTGATTCCCTTAGAGTAGAATCATGTCTTATTCCGCATAGCCAGTTTCAAAAATTAGGTTGCAACTCTCAGAGGAATTTGCATATACTTATCTTCACTCACAGCATTGAGGAACGGGTAATGAGCAGCGTATGTGGCCAGTCATAGTCTAGAGGAGCATATGAAGCCGGCCAATCAAAGTCAAAGATTTACCGTCTGCTTGTGAAGAACTGGGTGTACTTCATTGCACAATGGACAGGCCGAGCTGTTGTTTTCCATCTGGACTTTCCTTCTGCTGAAGCTTCCAGCGGGATGTCCTTCATGCTAATCCTCAATCCTTTCAAACTCTTTCTCAACTGGACCACCCCATGCCTTACCCCTGCTTGAACTCTGTAATGGCTAACACTGGCAGGTTCATAAAAGTTCATTAGATACGGTCATACATGTTTACAGGTTTTTATACAGGAAGAAGCCCTGATGTCTCTTGGTTTCCTGATTTGTGTCCTCTTAGCTCCTAAGATCCAACATCTAAATCACATCCTTAAAGGGACACTTAGTGAAATATTGTCAGCGTTGCGTCAGAATGAATTAGATTGGCAATGAGGACGAGTCGGCCCCTTTAGAAGTTAAAAGTATAATGACTGGGCCTACCTACAAATGACTTGCACTGACCTCTTATAAAACTACATGCAATTCCCTGTTTTAAGGACCGCAGAGCAATAAAGGCTCAATTGCAACCTGTAATGGACAGGGAGCACATTAAAAGAGCTAATAAAAGGAGCTCCAAAGATCAATTTACAATAATGATGACAACATGATTTCCCAAAACCTTTTCCAATGCAATCATGGTTTCTTTGATTCAATGATCAAAATAATATAGGGTTCAACAACAATATTTTTTTAACAATAAAGTAATAAAAATATAAATACATACACACTTCTGAAATATTAATTTATATAATTAAGGAATTGCTTTTAATAGTTAACCCAAAACTTTAAACTATCCCATAATTTACCCCATAGTCTTCATTTTAAAAAGTGCAACATTTCTAACCTGCCACATTTGGAAAACTCATGTCTCAGTGGGATATGCGCATAGACACAATCCAAAACATTAAAGAGATGTCAAATCAAAATGACACAAAAGCAGACAAACTGTGAGGCAGTTCAGAGGCAATTACCTTTGATGCCCTGTACTGCGAAAGAAAATATGTGCACAGACAAACTCTGACTTGCTACGTGGCTCTGGAAGAGGACTTGCATATGGAGTGTATCTGTTATTTAAAGAGCAATAGAAATGACAGTCTGGGGACTGCATGATGCTTTGCTAAGAGAGGAAATATGCAGTATGCACATGTTAACAGCAGTAATATAACTCTCATTAAAGGAGCAGTTCAGCCAAAAATGAACATATCGTCATCGTTTACTCCAAATCTCTATGACTTTCGTCTGTGGTGCACAAAAGATAAATGCTTTGTGCATGCTTATATTAAAAAAAAGATTAATAAATGGAGTCTGCCTGAAGACGATTTATTGGCTGCCCATGAACAACGTCTATTTTGACCCTCTCTCAAACACTTTAGCTGTAGCTGTAGTTGTAGCCTGGAACTGTTTGGTTAATGTTGTGAACGTTGAGAAGACACTGTTTGCTGCGCTTTGCATGCACTTCCAAAGGATAAGGACTCAATCTCGAATCTATATGGTAAAACAGATACCATTGTTACTGTTTGGATTACTGTATTGAGAAAGCTTATGGAGCTGAAATGTATATGGTAATGGGCGTTTCACTTTGTCACGATCACCAGTGAGAGTGCCCGTGTCACCACCAGAGGACACTCCACCCTGAACTATTGCCAATACATCTCTGACTACATGTCCCATAATCCCTTGCCTGGACTCGTCAGCCATGATTGTTTTCAGCTGTCTCATCAACCTGTTTACCTCATCCTAAATAAGCCTGGTTATTTTAGTCATTCATGGTGAAGTCTTTTGTAACGGACTGCTCTGAAAGACACAGGTAGAGGATCCAAACACAGTTTTATTGGAGGATATTCCACAATAGTATTCAAGAGTACAGGCAATTGGTCAATAAACAGGCAGTCCAAACAAAAAAAAACACAACAAGCCAGGGAACACGGGCAAAAGGGTAACCCAGAAACAGGAAAGTAATCCAAAACCCAGGAGAACATTCAGAATTGCAGTGTTACACTAAACAAGACTTTGCAGAGAATGACAGTTAACATGGTTTATATAGGCTGGGCTAATGAGGTTAATGAGACACAGCTGAAAACAATCATGGCTGATGAGTCTGGGCAAGGGATTATGGGACATGTAGTCTGAGATGTATTGGCAATAGTCCAGGGTGAAGTGCCCTCTGGTGGTGATCACAGGGCACTTTCGCTGGTAATCGTAACACATTTCATAACAGACTGGGCCATCCGATCAGAGCAGAGTAGGCTCTCGGAAAGGAGGGGTTTAGAAAGAAAGCATCCTTTAATCAAACCATTTCAGATGCTGTGAGAAAAGATGTGATGCTGAAGTGTATATTATGAGAATATTATGAGTGTTTTTTTTAACCATGTATAAACCTATTGAGCCTTTAAAATATCATCATTGGGGCACTCTGAAGCATCTTAAAACTGTGTGACTTCTGAAATGATGACAATGGGCCATATTTTAACGATCTAAGCGTATGGACTAAATCGCATGGCGCAAGTGCACTTAGGGTGTGTCCGAATCCACTTTTGCTAGTTTGACGATGGAAAAACTGGAAAACATGGCGCATGGTCTAAAAGGGTTGACCCTATTCTCTTAATGAGTCATGGGTGTGTTTTAGGCATAACATGCAATAAACCAATCAGAGTCTCATCTCCCATTCCCTTTAAATGCTAGTTGCGCCTTTTGTTTTTAATATTTTGCATGTCTGTGTGCTGCTGTGTGTAATAAGCAGAGTGTACGCACGTTTTAGGCACATATTACTAACGCGCCCTTTAAAGGAACACTCCAGTGTATTATGGGGAAGCACAGGCGAAGTGCTTGCGTGATATCTCTGCGCCCAAGTAGCAGTGCTTTGCCTGTGCTTCCCCCATAATATAGTTCCAAGTTAATATCTGCCTAGGAAATTGCCTAGTCTTAATCTGCATCGCTATTTGTAGTCATTTTGAATACGCAGGCCACAAGGTGGGTAAAGTAATTAGGTGGGATTTTTTTTTTTTTTGGATCACTTTTACTCTGGACATGCTAGCTGGCAACATAGAATTCCATTTATTATGCTAAGCTAAGCTAGCAGTGACCCTGCCAAACTAAAACAATGCATGCACAGACAAAAATGCATTTGCCCACATTTCTAAATGTAGGAAAGATGTTGAATAAGCCCTATTTCTAAGAACGATGGAGTGTTCCTTTAAATAACAAAAAAACATACTGCACTATTGACTTTAGACCAAGTTTTTGTTGGTCAATGGCACAGTCGTTTTTTAGTTGCCTCAAAATAGCAACGTGCCAAAAATACGCCTAAACACACCTTGTTTTCACCAGCACTCTCACGGGCGCACAAATGGGCACAAATGCACTTGCTTTTCAAACAACATGGCGCTGGATGTGAATATGAGAACTGCGCCAGGATGAAACTAGCAAAAAACCCATGCATTGCGCTATGATAGAGCCCAAGAGTTTAATTCAGGCTAAACTATCCCTACTCTATTGTGCCTATAAAACAGCATATCATTGGGGAAGATGTTAATGCACACCACAAAAGCATAACCATACACAAAGAAAATTTATGTTTATGTTGCAGAGCAACAAAGGAAATCAATCGCAGTGGACGGACACATTCTCCGGAGAGCCAGACGTTTCATTAGACTAATGGTACAATAATTACTTCCCACTTGAATGCAGCAAGTTGCAGAGGAAAGCTTGGAGACCAAACAGCATGGGATGGAAAACAGGTGCCGATTTGGTGGGCTTTTGTCTACTTTTTCTATTACCATCTCCCAATTCTTCAGCTAACCTAATCCATGTGTAACACTTATTGGAAGGATGAAAATGAGTTTTGACGTGAGGCTTGGAAATGTGATCCAGAGCCAAAAGGTACAAGTCTCTGAACTTCAGAGTCCAGCTGCAGGTTTTCACCATGACATCATCTCTGAATAACATCGTTTTAGGAAAATTGATTCCAGATAACCCTTGGAGTGAGTTTCCAAGGGAAACCACAACTATTGGCTTTCTCTTGTGGACTTTGATTGGAATTTACATCCAAGAATTTATTGTACACCTCTCCAGCATTCCAGAGAGTCAACCACTTATTCTCAGAAACATTTAGCCTTTCCAGAGCATTTGAAACTGGATTAAGGGTCAGGCGCCTATTTTTGAAGGGGTTACCAGTGACAAACCATAGCTCACTTGGTTCCCTATAAAATGAAAGACTTTACCAACACTTTTTAATATTCTTGCAGTTTATTACTTAAATGTGCTCTAGGAACTTTGGCCTCCTCGTCGCCATCTGTGAATGATATGCGTGATGTCGTTCCAAACCTGTTTGACTTTATTTCTTCTGTGGATGATATTTCAAAAAATAACAATAAAAGTCAATTGTTCGGACCCCATTGGGAACTATCCCTTTAAGAATACGCCTAGTCTAGTCATGCCTCCGAAGTTTGAATGGACATAGTCCTTTAGGTTCATGAGTTTTATATGCCATCCCCAAAAAACAAAAAAACTAGTCATGTATCTACGTTTGCAATCATGCAGAAAGCTCATGCAAAATGGTATTACTCCGGAGGAACTCAAGCTCTGGTTCAATGAACTGCAACTTCAGGCTACATTCATATTCACCGTAGGGAATCTGAAGTCGACACAGTCTGACAGCAAGAGCGTCTAGTTGCTCAGATGGCACTTAAATCATTTTGGATGGCCACTCCTGGTAAGCAGTAACAAAGAGAACAGAATATTCGAGTTCTCATATGAATTCAGAAGGTCTCAATAGACATTTATACAGTAATTCTGCAGGTTATATGCACATTATCCTCTCTTCCTGCCTCCAGTCTTCAGCATGCACTACAACAGTGGCGCTCAAATGTTGAAGATGGTAAAACAGTACAGCTGCATTGCTCATTATAGCAATGTATATAAAAGTATTACTTCTGCATATACATGATTAAGTCAGAAATAAAAAAACGTGCGAAGAAGAAGGCCTCATGTCCACCAAGGCATTTTTATCCAGCTGAAAATTCTAGGTGCTCTGCTGAAAACATCTAGGTACCCTTTTTTTTTTAGTTGGGGCTCTTTGCTTGTTATGTTACATAATATCCGTGGAAGCGTTACTAGTATCTCATTTCACAGATAGTTTGTTTCTGTATTGATTCTATAAAAAAAAAAATCAGATACAATGTGAAGCATTTTCTCTAGCTCTTGTTTTAAATTATTTTGTTGTTTTCATCTGTTGACGTTGTACAGTACAAGCGGAATGTGGCGGTTGGTCGGTGTTGTATTTGTCCCGCCCCTCCTCCACTGTGATTGATCGGCTGGGTGAAAAGTGACCGTGATGAGTGCTGCGTTTTTCTCAAAGTTGAACATTCTTCAACTCTCTGCAACCAGTAAAAAACTCTTAACGCTCAGTGCTTGACCATGAAATACTCGCTCAGCACCTTGTTACGCTCATGCCGTTCTAAAAACGCAGCGTCCCATTGAAAACAATTGTATACGCCAGCCAGGCCTAAGAATGATCCACCAGGGGCCAGAAGACATGCAGTAGAACATGTACAAAAGGTTTTTTGGAAAAGTAGCCTACTAATCATGTTAATGCAAACTTTGTGTAAAGCCATTATATTTGATACATGGCTTTCTTATTATATACTTGTGTTGCTGAGGGATTTAAATTTGTATTGGGAATTGTGAAATTTTACTCATAAGCCTAACACTTCATTGATTTTATAATGCTTCTCGATTCCAAATAAATATATATGTACACACACACACACACACACACACACACACACACACACACACACACACACACACACACACACACACACACACACACACACACACACACACACACACACACACACACACACACACACACACACACACACACACACACACACACACACACACACCTGACAAAAGTCTTGTCGCTTGTGTAAAATTGACCTGAAGTGCCGCTGAAATATTTTTCTTATCAAGATTTTTTTACAAGAAATGGCTCATTTTAATTCCAACAGCTTTTGTAATAATGTTTCAGTGCAAAATGAAACTGTCAAAAAATATTGTAATATTCACAGCTTGGTAAAGCCCATTGAGTGAATTTTTGCAAAGACCCAAGTGTTGTTGCATTGTCATATGAGCTTCACCTGTGACTAATAACTGATCAATTAGATCTCAGGTGTGTATAAAAAGAACCCCAGTGCACTAGACCTTCACATCAACTGCAATTAGACCTCTGCAAACATGCCTAAGATTCTCCCTGAGACTAAAGATTTGATTATCAAGAGACTGAAGACCAGATCCACTGCTGATGTGGCAGACACCTTCAAAGTGTCTCAGCGTCAAGTACAGAGGATAAAAAAAAGATTTGAAGAGACTGGAGAATTTTATGACAAGCCCAGGTCAGGCAGACCCCGCAAGACAACTGCTCGAGAGGACCGTTTGTTGGATCGAAAATTCACGGTCAGCCCATTTTCCACTGCAGCAGAGCTCCACGAGACCTGGTCACCTGAAGTCCCTGTGTCGACCAGAACAGTTTGTCTCGAAATGGCCTCCATGGTCGAATCAGTGCCCAGAAGCCAGCACTAAACAAAAGACAATTGAAAAACCGTGTGGCATTTGCCAAAGTCCACAGCCTGCTAAAAGGATGGACGCTGGAAAAGTGGCAGAAGGTGGATTTTTCAGATGAATCTTCTGTTGAATTACACCACTGTCGTCGCAAATATTGCAGGAGACCTACTGGAACCCGCATGGATCCGAGATTCACCCAGAAAACAGTGAAGTTTGGAGGCGGAAAAATCATGGTCTTGGTTTACATCCAGTATGGGTCTGTTCGAGAGATCTGCAGGGTGGAAGGCAACATCAATAGTCTAAAATACCAAGAAACCTTATAACTCTTATATTCCCAACCATAAAAGAGGCCAAATTCTGCAGCAGGATGGTGCTCCGTCGCATTCTTCCATCTCCACATCAAAGTTCCTCAAGGCGAAGAAGATCAAGGTGCTCCAGGATTGGCCAGCCCAGTCACCAGACATGAACATCATTGAGCATATGTGGGGTAGGATGAAAGAGGAAGCATGGAAGACGAAACCAAAGAATATTGATGAACTCTGGGAGGCATGCAAGACTGCTTTCCTGATGACTTCATCGATAAATTGTATAAGTCCTTGCCAAACCGCATGGATGCAGTCCTTCAAGCTCATGGAAGTCATACAAGATATTAAATTTGGATCTCACAGCACCACTACATAATTTTCTGACATATTTTTGTATTTGCAGTAAATTTGTTCAATTTCTGTATAAACAAAACTTTTGTCTTGCCAAAATTGGACCTTTCTGTCTTGATTGAATGATAAATCTTTTTTCAGTGAAACTAATTTATTTCAGTGCATTAAACATAATTTGGGAGGGTTTTAGCTTTTCATATGAGCTATTTCTAACACCAATTGATGAATTAAAAATCAGGTTAATAGCAGGTGTTTCTACAAAATAGATAAGCGACACAACTTTTGTCAGGGACTGTACATATTCTATCCCCCTACATTGCCCCTGCCCCTAAACCTACTCATCACAGGAGACATTCTGCATTTTTACATTTTCAAAAAATATCACTTAGTGTGATTTATGTTTTCCTCATGGGGACCAAAAAATGTCCCCACAAGAACAAGGATTTTGGATATTGGCATTTTTGTGGGGATATTGTGGGGATTTTGTCCCCATAACGTAGGGATTACCAGTCCACACACACACACACACACACACACACACACACACACACACACACACACACACACACACACACACACACACACTATCTATCTAGAAGAAAACAATTCTGATTGCTGATTATCTTCTGATGGACTAAAGGTTATAAAAGGTGACAGTAAGTTTTATGAATAGACTCACTCTATTGTGTCTGTGGTCAGCTGAGGCGCCCATTATTCAAAGAAGCTGGTCAGGAAGCAAAATCCTTTATTAACTCACCAAAAAAAAAATCAGCTGTTCACATCTATTTTTGAAATTAAGCCTTTCGAATAGAATGCCTTCAATTTAAGTACATGAATATCCTTTCTTTGAATCAGAGTTTTATCGCTGTCTCGAGGATGAAAGTAAAGGAAACTCATTTACAAAAGAGGTTCATTTCTCACAGTGATTTCAAAAGAAACAGTCACTGCTGCAGCACCAATCAAATATTCATCTTAAACTTTTGTTGGAGGATTATGACTGAAGTTTGACTTTTAGAAGATTAACTAGTCCAGTAGTGCAAACTGTTTAACTTGGAATTTACCTCAGATTTCAGTTCCAGGTTTTGGAGTCTAAACAAAGGTCTTAAGCGTAATAGGATTGCAGGGGTAAACAGTGCGTCACCAAAGCACACTTCAACAATGCTTTAGAGGGGGAAATGAATTACATGAGCCAAGACTTATGCAACAGCACACAAAACAAGAGAGAAAATGAGCTCTTCTAGATCATAACACACATTTTGACTCCTGAAAGGGATGCAGACAATCGCTGAGAGCTTAATAGCTAAGCAAACCAACATACCTGCTGAAAATCCACAAAATCAGAAATCTTCTGGAAATATTTAGGAAAAAAAATTTAATTTAAACCCCTGGAGTCTGCCGTCGCGCCAGCGTGATCAACTCGCTTTTTTTCTTATAAGTGCCAAAGAAACTCAAATAACTCTGTGAATTAATAATGAAAAAAAATAGTAATTCTAGCATATTATTACTTCCACACTTAATAAGGATATTCATTATAGTGATTTTACCACCGTTAAGTGGATTTGTGGTAAAAATCACTAGAATGATGATTTTCAACTGATTTGAACTCAACTTAAGCATTGTAACATGACTTATGGAGCAGGTTTATCTGAAACACCATCTGAATCTCTAGAACTTCAATAAGTATGAGAATGTTTCTTTAAAACATCATTTCAAGAACACTGGCATCACAAAACTCCACTACACTACTGTGAGGAGCTTTCAGACAACATCAAGGATTTTATTCATCATGGCCACTGTCATGGTAGCCTCTGTTAATGCAGTCTTTGAAATAATACGAATCAAATGTGATTCTCTAATACAAGGGCATCACAGGCTCTCTCAGGCATCTTGTAGAGTAAAAACTGACACCGTAATGGCTCACATATGGCGGAGAGGTCTCTTTTGACTAAGAAAAAGAAAAGCTCTGCAAAGTGTATGTGAATGAGCCACCAGCTGTTTCTCACCATAATTCCACTATCAGGCATCAAGAGAAGACATTTGTGGTGAGGATGAAGCCATAATGCCCATAATAAAATGCAGAGAGGATGTTCATCACACGCAGGGTCTCAACCTCCATGCTTTGGTGGAACGAGTCATGTCAGATTTAACAGTTTATTAAGTCTTCTTCTAATAGCACAAAACCAACATTGCAGTGTCACTGTGACATATGCTGCCATGGCATAATAAATATGAGTCTCCTGGTAAAAAAAAATTGGATGTGAAGGATCTCTCTACGCATTTACCACTGGTAAGCTCGGGATCATTTTGATACCCTTGTTCCTGAGTTAAAGGGTTAGTTCACACATAAATAGAAATTCTGTCATTATTTACTCACCCTCATGTCGTTTCAAACCCGTAAGACTGTCGTTCATCTTTGGAACACAAATTAAGATCATTTTGATACAATCTGACAGCTTTCTGACCCTTCCATTGGCAGCAACACAATGATTTAATCAAAAATATCTTAATTTGTGTTCCAAAGTTGAGGTCTTATGGGTTTGGAACAACATGAGGGTGAGTAATTAATGACAAAAAAAATTTGGGGAGTGAACTATCCCTTTAAGCATGCCATAAACTTTAAACATGGCGGAGGGGAGACTGTGGTATTCTTTATTAGTTCTGCTGTTTAGATGGCTTATCAGATGGCTGTCAATGAATGGGGCACTAAATATAATTTTGGATTTAATACAATTTTCCCAATAAATAGGCAAGAATAAACCTGGTGTCTTCCATGATTTCTGTTCTTTCCGACAACAAAGCACTTGAATGCGACAAGCTCATAATCACAAATTCAGAAGTGGGAAATTTCTGATAGCATAATACACACAGACACAGCTCATTGAACTCTGGGTAAATCCTAACATTTTACCATTTTTAAAGGGATCCCCTTGTGTTAAGACTTGTATGGCTTAATATAACATAAATTATGTCTCTTACTGAAATATGTGGTAGAAAACCCATGAAAGATCTACATTATTTAAAAAATCCATTATATATTTGGACAATGGGCGGCACCATTTTTTTTTTGCGTTCTAGATCAATGACGTAGAATGATTGCACTTGGCAATCAACTGCCGCTACCCGTAGCTATTTTTACCACAACTCGAGAAAAATTGTTCAAAAATTGTTATGTCTTGTTTCACAGGAGTATAAATATAAGGAAACACAAGGCCAAATTCCCTGAATCATTCATCACAATGAGTAAAAGAATATAGTTATGATGTGCAGCAAAAGCTTGTTGAGCTTCACAAAAATAGAAAGTGGTAGGAAAAGAGCTTAAGCATTGAAAATTCCCATTCCCACCATCAGGGCAATAGTTAAGAAGTTCCAACCAAGCAAAGATGTTATGAATCTGCCTGGAAGAGGACGTGTGTTTATATTGTCTTAATATTGTGTGTGTAAATTCATTTGTCAGACACAATTGGAAATTCAAAATGGACCTGGTTCTGTGGTCAGATGAAACTATAGAGATTTTTGGCAGCAAATCCACCAGATGCGTTTGGTACAAACATGGATAAAAAGTACCCCATGCCCACGGTTAAAAAAGTACAGCTGGATCTTTTATGTTGAGGGCCTTTTTTTTGCTGGAGGTCCTGGACATCTTGTTCAGAAACATGTTATCATGGATTCTAGCAAATACCAACAGATACAAAATCAAAACCTGACGGCCTCTGCTAGAAATCTTATAATGGGCCGTGGTTGGCTCTTCCATAAGGACAACAATCCAAAACAAACATCTAAATCAACACACAAATGTGTCACTGAGCACAAAATGAAGCTTCTGCCATGGTTGTCCCAGTCCCCTGACCTGAACCCTATGGAAAATGAGTGATGAACTGAAGAGAAGAGGCACCAACATGGATCTGGGAATCTGAAGAATCTGGAGATATTCAGTATGGAGGAATGATCTCTGATCTCTTGTCAGGTTTCTCCAAACTTAGCGTCATTGTAAGAGAAGACTCAGAGCTGTTATCTTGGCAAAAAGAGGTTGCAAAAAGTATTTGATAAAAGGATGCCAATAATTATGGCCAACGTGTTTTAGAGGAAAGCATTTTTTTCATTATGTGATTTACCCTTCCCTTTAAATTATTTGACTTCAATGAAAGGTTATATTTTTTGTGAATTTTTCGAATAAAAGATAAAAAGGATAAATTATGTAGATTTATTTTTACAGCCATCTTTGTTCATATTTACCAGGGGTGCCAATAATTCTGACCACAACTGTATAATAACCACTTGTTAACCACCAATGTCTTTTACCACATTGCTGTTGCCGCCAATTAAGCATATGTCAATAGGCTATACATTGGTTTTACCAGTTAAGTGGATTTTATGAGTATTTGTGGAAAAATCCCTATATTGTATGGCCTCAATATATGGCTTATTGCTGTACACAACCAGACGGTCTGTGGTCATCGAATTGTGAATTCTTAATAAATCAGGAGACCATCGGAAAATGTGCATGTGTGCAAATGTACAAATCAATTAACATTAGCTGTGATCTGAGACGACTGAGACTGCATGCAGAGCGGCTCAGCGACAGAGTAATGCAGCAGTAACACTGGTGCAGCATCTGTGTTTGCCGACAATCATTGCTGAAATCTTAATTGCTGCAGCACTACTTGAAGGTGATGAAGTAACAACATTAGAGATAGTTTTCTCCAGAGACGCTGCAGATGAAAAGACAGAGATACGCGCTGACACGGGCCTTATAGGACCGTGTGGCAAACAGAACACGGCGAAAATAAAAGAGCCTTGTAGCAAATTCCACATGCTGGGGGTAACCATATCTCTGCATTATTTTTTAAATTGAGTATATGTGAATTGAAGTGACTTCAATTGATGAGGATAATCCAATTTAATGAAACTGAGGAGGTGGATGAACGCTGCTGGGAAAATAAACGGACATAGAAACTTGAAGTGAAAAATCAAAGGAACATTCTTACGTGAGCCGATATTAGATTGGGGCTTTAAATGTATGCTACTTTCATGGTGCTTCTTAACTACTGCATATTTACTTTTTTCTGCAACATTACTGGCTATTGACTGACATTTTATCTCATAGCCAGTGTGCTTTTTATGATATGTCTTCTTACAACTGCTGATAAGATGAAAAGAAGCAATTATAGTAGAAATAAATCGTATGAAATAGTCTACGGAAAGGTCATGGGAAAAAACTGCCCAGCTTGAAGCTAAAACATTTGAATTTGCTTCACATGAGGCAGCTGAAATTCATCTCTATCAACTCACTCTATATTCCCTTCCCACCAGATTAAGTCAAGAAAACAGTCCTCCATATCTGCTGGTAATGAGTACTTTTCTCAGTGAAGATTCATGGGCCAGAGAGAAAACAAATTAAGGAAGAGCAAAAAGGGATAAAAAGACCTGCCACTGTCCTTTCAAAATCAATCTCTCTGAACCTTTAAAAAGAGCAGTTCTCTCTAAATGTTGTCCTGGGCAGAGTTTCTGCTAGAAAAAAATGGTGCCGGTCAAAGTGACCGGCAGAGGTTTCGTTTCCCGGATATTTTGATGAAATGCCGGTCAAATATCGCTTCTTAATTAGGCAAGTTGAGGAAAACTGAAAGCAGTTTATGTAACTTAAAAAAAATGACATAATCAGGCCGTATATGCAACATGTTTATTAGCCTAACTTTCAAATAGACGGAAAAAAAACATGAACGTCCGATTGGCGTAGATCAACCAAACCTGGCGTCTAACCCTCTAGTGAATCCGTTGCGTCGTCCTGCCTTTTCGCAGCGCGAACAGAACATTTTTTGTTACCATCAACTACCTCACATCTTAGCCATGCCCAGAGGAAAGAAAAATCCAAAGTGAGATCTCTTTAGCATCTCAAATGTTTCTCCTAGACAAAAATGAGGTTAGTTTAAGATCAAATGAAGACTTTTGCTTAAGTCTCCTGGTTCTCACGGTTGTCTCCTGAGACAAAAACACTCTCACAGTGGTCTCCTCTAAAGTTTTAGAAGAGATCTCAACAACATCACACACATTGCTCAGATTTGTCTCCTTGGCTAGAGAGACTGGATTGCTCATATTTGTCTCCTCTAAAGATCTCAACAACATCTCACACTGTGCTCAGATTTGCTCAGATATTTTAATGATAGTTTCAGTATTTCACAATATAAGTACAAATTTAAAATGTAATGTAACATTTCTTGTAAAATAAAATTTAAGACATCTGGGGTTGGTTGAAAAACTTCTTAGACTAGTCTTAACAGTTAGTCATGAATTATTTTCCCCCAAAGCCTGGTAATATCTTATTTAGTTTAAAAGTAAGACTGATTGCCCTTTCGTTAACTACTACTTAGTTGCATAGTAACTTAAGAACTATACTTTGTCTTCTGGTGCCAGTTGCATAAACCTAGTCAAAGCTGATACCTAAATGAGACATATAAGAGATAATAAGCCCTTAACATCCTGAGCTTAGGCAAAGCTCTGTCAGAGCCATAGCCGTGTGGACAGCATATCAACATTGAGGCACAGCAGCACCACAGACAGCACAAGTCCCAGCTAAAGGTATACTTTCCTGCTCCTGTTCCCTTCTCACCTCTCCCATTGTTTCTAGTCTCTCATCGTATGTTCCTGACAAATTAAGGTGAAAAAAAAAACAATGTCACAAAAAAAGAAAATAAAAAAAACCCTCTGAAAATATTTTTTATGATGGAGTTTTGAAAGAGATTACAGAAAGACAATAAAGAGATCTCCCATGTTTCTTGTTTCTCATTTTGCACTCCTCATGTCTCAGTCGTGTCTACTTTTATTTCTCCTAAGGAATTTGAGGAGAAACATCTGAGACACTGTTGATTCTACAGTGAGAGATAAATGAGAATCACAACTAAGTCTCATGAGTTTAGAAAGAGCCACCTCTGAGCAATAAAATATTCATAAAATGGAGTCTTGAAAGAGATCGCAGCAAGACGATAAAGAGATGAAATATGTTTCTTCCACCACATTCTCTGTTTCAACTCATTTTTCTCTCAGACTCATGTCTCAGTTGTGTCTACTCTTATTTCTCCTAAGGAATTTTGGGAGAAACATCTGAAACTCCTTTGATACTGAAATGAGAGATATATGAGAATCAAAACTAAGTCTCATGAGCTTAGGAAGAGCAAACACTGAGCAATTAATTTTTTGCTGGAGGGAACTTGTCACTCCATTCTGACCGATACGCCCTACACTTCGGCTTTTTCTCCGGTGGTGGCGGAGCTGTCTGGCTCTGGACATCTGAGGCTTCAAGCGTTCCTGATTCAGTATCCTCCTTCGCGTCTGGCCTTTGAAAAAAACGTTTAAGGCTAGTCTTTTAGGCAGTTTTAATCTGACAATTTGACCGAAAAGATTTAATTTTAAAATCAGTTATTTTATAGTGTAATACTACTTCACAATATTACTGTGTTTTACTGTATTTTTTGATCAAATAAATGCCGTAAGCAAATGCTTGGTGAGCATAAGCAATTCAGAAGGAATAAATGTAAAAGGGCTAAAAGGTATTTCATGCTAAAAGTATATTACACCAAGCAGACGGTGAGCCATTGGCCAGCGCTGGGCCAACATAGTCTGTCAGGCTAGTTTTTGCAGTGTGTTCCACACTTACGACTCGCGCTCATTTCAGTGGGAGTTTGCCTGATTCAGTGAGTGTTGAATCAGCATCAGGGTCATCAGTGTGAGAGATCGCTCTGATTGACTGTTCAGTTAAACACACGCGTCAGTGAACGAGAATAAAAGTGCAAGTGAGCAATGAAGTCATGACGGCACAGGCAGAAGGCTGTTCTAAAGTTACAAGAGCTTACCTGAGCACAGAAAGTGAACAGCATGATTGATATTCAAAATGCTAAGCAAGTTCTGCTTTGTTTACGGCTTACATATCTGCAATCCTAGTTTCAGTTTCCCTTTTTGATTGGCAAATATAGACTATCGATACCCGCTGATATAGACAGTTATTTTTCTAACACATAGGCAAGAGAAAGCAAGTGCATCGGCAGTTGACTGTAGTCTTTGCGATGTGTTTAAGTGCAGTTTTTTGCTCGACGTGAGGTTTGATGTCGGTGTGATGTTGCATGGACTTAAGTTTACTTTCGCAGGTAAAGTAACTTACCTGTTGAATACAGTCGTTGGGTGTTAATAATAGGTAGACTTTTAGACATTTTTAGTAGACAATTAAGTACAATATAAAAGTATGAATATTGGTGAAAACGATTATTGGACCAGCTCTACTCGACAGCTGTAATGACTATGAAATAGAGGTGGGAGATTTTATATCTTGAAGACGTTCACAATCTACTTTTTTTCAGAGATCGCAATCTTTTATGTCCTCGTAATAATGTTAAAATACAGCAATGACTGCCTACTAGATGGTTGTGCTGATTGGCCAGATTAAATCATGTGTCTGTCACATGTCTGTCCTGTCTCGTGTAGCACATGTGGTATTTTGTTATTTTGGGATATTATAAGAGGGATTCCACCCGTCTTGTTATCTAATTATTGTTTAATTTACCCCACCTGTTCCCTCCTGATTATTTACCCTTTATAGTCTCCTCTTGTTTGCAGTCTTATGTCGGATTGTTGTCTTTTGTCTCCTGTTTCCCTGTGATCCTTGCTGTTACGTTCCTGGTTGGTTTTTGTTATTTCAAGTTTGAGTTTTCCCCCACTCGTGGGTTTTGTTTTGTAATTATGTTTATTTGTTCAATAAATCATCCTTTCCTGCAATTGAGTCCTCAATCCAGTTCTTCCTTGGTTTAGTGTGACAGTGTCTCTATCATGTGTCGTTCATGTGTGGTGAAACAATTCAACAGCAGTACTAGGGCTGTACGATGAATCAAGTTATAGTTTCCGTTTCGATTTTGGCTTCTAATGATTATGAAAACGTGACAATAAAGCTAAAATGATCATTGTGCTGCATGCCGTTCCTTTCCATTAAAGCGGTGTGCTTTCATCCTTCCTTAAAAGCCTAAATTTAACATGCAAATCATTAAAATCGTGTAACGTGACTGTCGTAAAATGCAGTCTATTGCGGGACATGCTTTATCTTAGTTATTAAAAGCGTATTAAACTGCGAAAAAGACTGATCCCCACATGCTTTCTGTGTGTGTGCTATGAGAAGAGCAAAGTATCCTTGGGGTTTCAGGAGGAAACCTAAACGGCATACAAATATGTCTTATTTACATAAAGACAGTTTACATAAAGTATTTACATAAAGACAGATAGTGAATAAACAGTTGGGAAGGAAATCGTACGTGTGTCATTATATTAGACCCATGCATTGGATCTTACAGCTTAAAGGCCCATTCACACCAAGGACAATAACTATGAAGATAACGAAAAATATATAGTGCTACAACTCGTTCTCAATATTAAACAAAAGCAGATATCACACCACAGCTATAACGGCACAGAGAAACAATATCATTGGAACCACATTCAGGATGATTTTATCCAGCTGATGAACAATAAAAACATTGACAGCCAATCAGAATCCATCCTGCTATAACAAGCTCGAGCATTTAAAGTGGCAGACAATATTGTCCGCTGGTGTGGACACTAATATAGTTATCTTTCTTGGTGTGAACGGGCCTTAATGCAAAATATCTGCTGCTGTCTGTCATTAATGTTAAACAACAGACAAAATCACTTACTGCTCTTGACTTAAGTAGTTTTAATGAGATGTATAAGTTTAACTCAGAGTTTAATGACTATTCTGACAACTGATTGTTTAATGCAATACTGTGTTTTAACTTGCGCAAATAGAGTCCATCGGCTCCAGCTTGGATATTCTTGATAGTACATTTCATAATTGGGAAGATTGTGCGCAATTCAGACCGTGGCTTGTGATTGTTTGTTATAATATCACAATAAGAAATTTTGGGAAGATCACCCACCCCTACTATGAAATATCCTTAAATTATTTTTGTGTTCTACAAAATATAACAACATATGAGATTGAAACAATATGAGGATGAAAGTAGGATAGCAGGATTTTAATTTCTTGAAAGTGTCCTGACTTTAATCAGCTGGGAATCATCAGTTCTTCTGATGGGGGAAAACAAAATGACTCAGCGTGCCAAGCGATTACAGAGGAAAAGTGGCAAAGATCGGTTGCGGCGGCTGTGTGGTCTGAAGGGAGAATTCGATTAGTGGAGCTAATAAAATCATGCTCTAAAAGCCGGCCGACTCACCGCGGCTCTGCTGACATACAGCTCCTTTACACGGAGTGCTTATTGATCTGCCAAGGAAGTTAAACTTCATGTGCATTGTCAGCCACACACACACTCATGTGATGGTTGTAAAACATTCTCACACATCACAGCGGTGCATTTCAGAGACAAGTGCACGTACATTCAGGCTCTGTTTCCCACATAAATACCAAACTGTGCATGAAAAGCCATTATATGAAATTAGATGGCGGTAATGAATCGTGCATTTCCCAGCACTGACAGTGATCCCACTGAATTAATGCAATAACGCCCTTGGCGTCTCAGTTGGATGGTTAGCCCGCTCTCTGGTGTGTCATTGTGGTGTTTTATCTCACACGGACACCTTGGCTGTCCAGATACTGCATCAGGGCTAGAGACAGAAAGCGGCCAATCCTGGCAGTGAACCGCAAACTGACCGTTGCAAGAAAAGAGCCTGTAAACAGGGGAAAGAGAGCGGGGATCAAATGCAATTTCATGCCTTCAAAGCACACTTCAAAAACCAAAAAGAGCTGTTTGGAGTCCCAGTGTCTGATAGGGAAAACTTATTTATTTCTGTGATTCTTGTTTGATCGTGCCATCAATAAACTAACCTTTTGAAAGAGATCCTGATTTTGCTCTAGCCATCTGCGTGCCCACTTTAGCGGCCTAAAATTTGGCTGACCACAACAAATGTAACCTACAATTGGCTTCAATCTTTTAATTCAGAAGCGGGAGCTTCAATAAAATCAGATAACCTTTTCTGCTAAAATCAAAGTGGGAAGAAAAGTCAATTTTTGGTTGTTGTTGTGGTCCAAATCGTCAGTAGCTGTTATCTTTTCAAAAAGCAAGTAGATAAAGCTCAACTGAATGTTTTTAACTCTTTTCCCACCAGCGGTTTAAAAACAAAAAGTTGCCAGTCATCAGCAGCATTTTTTATAATTTTTATAAAATGGTGCACAGAATATTTTGTTGTATGAATATCTAAACATGCAATATATCAAATTAAAGAACAGAGCCTTTCTCAAAGCATTTTTTTTTATCAACACTTGAATGTGGTAAGTTTCATAAAAAAAGCAACTTTTTGGGCAAAAAGCTGAGAAAAATCGCACCTTTGTCAAAGACTACATCCAGATTGGATTCTGAATGATGATTATAACATAGTAGATGGAGTCCATAAACACCCTAAGGTCACACTGTCCTATAGCTCATCCTGGGTTGCAGTTTTGATTTATATGCTGTTTAATGTTGATGATCATGTTATTTTACATATGCATCTGCTTGCAAATGCTATTGCTTGTTTCTTCTTCTTCTTCTTCTTCTTCATAGATTGTAAAACAATATGGACATAGCGTCCATGACGTCACCCATAGGATTCTGAAGAGCAGTTCTGAAGCGTAAAGTAGGGTCGAGCTGGCCGTTGCCATCTTGGTAGTGTGTCACTCCCGGATAACTGACAATGGGCAAAACAGTGGAAAGTGGCTGGAGCTGAGGTGACGTGACGACTAACAGACAGCAGACAAACATCTATCCACCTGTCACTCAAAGTGACCACTCCCTTAATTATGCGGAACCTTAAGACTTTATATAATGTAAACGAATGAGTTACAAAAAAATTCACCCCCCTTACAGTTGTCATGAAGGGCAAAATTATACGTATAGACCAAAACCACAATTTGTACCAGGCTGTAAATGTTTTTTTTTTTTGTAAAGTTGGCCATTTTAACATGGGGCTCAATAACATGCTGCTCCCTTCTGGAGCCTGTCCCTAGCGGCCAGTCGATGAATTGCTGTTTAAGTCACTTCTGTAATTGGCTTCAAGAGAAACTTCCACTTGGTCGCCACTTGGTTTTGGTCCGAAGAATTTGTACTCTTTCAAAAGATGTGTCGTAGCGCCCCTATTATAAAACATGGAAAGCTGCAAATTTCCAAGTATACCTGGCTGCAGCCTGAAGATTGGGACCGGGCTGCACGTGTCGTACAAGAAGAAGAAACAAGCAATAGCATTTGCAAGCAGATGAATATGTAAAATAACATGATCATCAACATTAAACAGCATATAAATCAAAACTGCATTTTGCTGTGAGAGCAAATGTCATCAATCCAGTTACTAAACTGTAAAAGAGACGTGTCTAATGCTAGACAAATAAGATTGAAATGTTCAGCTAGACAATAATTTGAGAATCTGAGACAAATTCAGGTGTTTTTGTTAACAACTCACAATGTCCGTTGATTTCACAAATTAATCATTCAATGTTATTTGTGAACCAGTTGATAAAAATAAAAAAAATAAAAAAATAAATTTAAAAAACCTGTTCAAAAGTTTCAGTCACAAAACGGGTCTCGGAGAGCTCGATTTGAATACAGGCCTACTTCATAAAGTGAATCGCAATATTTGACCCTGAGGGCTGGGAGATTTTTGGATACAAGTTGATCTAAAAATTAGTCAAAATGTGTCATATATCATAAATCATTTAATTCATAATTCATTCCTCTACCTGAAGACCTGACCCTCCTGCTGTTGATAATCAACTTTCATTTGTGAAATGTTGTGGAGTTGTTTGTGCATAGTCTAAAGACCAACTTAATTTCATTTAAATTCAAAACAGTCATTTCAGGGACATTTATTAAAGGCTAATGGGTTTTTCCCCTTCTGTGATTAGAAGGCTTTGTGAAACTGTACAGCTTTTCCAGTTTTTTAAATGACATATACTGAATAAAATCACTCCCTTCGTACACCGAGTAGGCCAAAAAAACATATCTTCTATCATGTATGCCTATGAAAGACGATTGAGCCAATCGGAATAGGTATGGGGCGGTGCAACACGTGCAACCCCACCCTGATCTGCAGGCTCTAGCCAAGTCATTCTCAAAAATTACATCAATGTAATTAATAGTTAATAGTTAATAGTAAATAGAAAGAGTTAATAGTTGAACTTGATTTAACTAGACACTAGCCATCTTGCTCAAGACATGAGAATCTAAAAAAGAAGCAATGCAACAATGTAACACTTATATGTCAATAAACTAAGAATTAAAAAAGATACCAAAGGTTAATTAATCTGCAAAATATAATAAAGAATTCAAAATGCTTTGATTTGTATGTTTAACGTTTCAATATTGAGCTTCTTCAAATATGAGAATTTGGTGTTTGTCATCATGTTGTGCTAGTCAATCATTTAAATTAATTTGTTTTCACTTCTTTTGCATAAGAATAACACATTATAAATAACATTCTCATCTCATAACATTTATGCATTTGTCAGATGCATTGATCCAAAGCGATTTATAATACATCACATTAATACTTTTAATCAATTTATACTTTCCCTGGGAATAAACCCATGACTGTAAGAGCTATGTTTGAGCTACAGGAATATAATATAGTATATAGTAACATTTTGTATGGGGAACACATGTTAACTATTAACTAGGACTTTTGCTTCAATAAACTTCTAATTTACTGCTAATTAATAGTTAGTAATGTAGTTTTTGTTTAAGGTACTGGGTTAGATTAAGGGATGTAGAACAAGGTCATGCAGAATATGGCATTAATATGTGCTTTATAAGTACTAATAAACAGCCAATACCCAAGTAATAGGCATGCTTAGCAAGCAAATAGTTATAAGCGAGAATTGATTCCTAAAAAAAAGTGTTACCATAATATTATTAAATATAATATTACAATATTTAAATATAATATAATATTATCGGGGAAGTCGTTTCCGTCTTTTGAGGTCACACCTCAGGAGAGCCACTAAAAAGGGTTTCGAACTGTGTGTGGTTACATTATCTTGCAGCTCCAAAGCGATTAGTCTCATGGCCTTCACAGCTCAGGTGATCGTCTCAAAGATGCCATCGAGATGGCAATGCTAACTGAAATCTTCCTCCAGATATTATACACCTCTTCTTGTGGATTACCTCCTCATCTGAATGTAGAGAATTGTACTATGATCTGCCAAAATCCATGTTTTGCTCCATACGGAGCGAAACAAGCTGAATTCTCTCTCTCGCATTTCACCTGATCCAAGCATCCTCCTCTCCACTCCATTTCACACTTCATTGCCTCACACACACACACACACACACACACACACACACACACACACACACACACACACACACACACACACACACACACACACACACACACACACACACACACACAAAAAAGAGTGTCTGCTATGCCCCCCGGATGCAGACACAGACAGGGAAAATTCCTGCCCCCTCCCTCGTTTAGTCCCCAAGGCCCACGCTGCCCTGCCACTGACCTGAAGGCTGGAAATGTCTTATGGATGAATACGCAAAAGCATCTACGATGCTGGGATGAAAACAGGGCTTCAGATTAAATGAAACTAACTTGCCTTAGAAATTATTTACTACAATGAAAATGCCACAAACAAAAGTCAGGAAATATTTCTCAGTAAATTGGAGTTTATATTGAGATCCCTCAAAATAAATTGGAGACTTCAGTATATGTGGTGACAAATCTGAGCACAGGCATTTTTGAGATATTTTCCGAAACTCTAAATATGATAGAAACATCTGATACACAATAGTCAGACTTGTGCAAAGTCTCAATTTGCTCTCCATTTAATCTCACTGCGTTCTATGAAAAACAGTTGAGATCTTAGAGAGATCTCATTTGCATCTGTCTTTGCTAGGGATACTGCTGCTAGAAATCATTAAGATTATTCTCAAAGTACTTTGTCTGCAAACAACATCCACGTGAACACAATGTCATTTACTTCCATTACATAAAACAAATGATTTATTCTGCATGTGATAAGAACATTGATACATGAAAAAACACTGCAAATTTGTAACGCAAACTTGATTGCTCACCTCTGTTAAGAAACCTGGTCCACATTTTCACAAACAGTAATGATTTCAAATGATGAGTCGGGAAAATAAAAGTGAGCGTGATTCCTACAGATTGCACGTTGCTTTGAGCAGTGCTACAGTGCCTCAGTCTCGTGTCTTATAATCTGTGACAATAGTCTTTAGGATCAATGCACCCCCTCAGACACAGCTTCATTTCCCCTCTCAGTGGAATCCCAGAGTCTCTGGCACACAAAACACACACACACACACACACACACACACATAGGTTCATACTCCCATCTGTATGAGGAGGCGGGAGAAAGAGAAAAACTGTGTCAGCCGGCTAATTACCTCGGGTCACTGATGCTCATTCATCGTAATGCACAGACCACATGCTTTGCACCATAAGGCATAACTCAATGAGAAAACACATCATTTTTCAATCTCTCTTCTTCCTATAAACTAGCAGGGGAAGCAGCATGATTGATGCTAAATGATATTTCTTTATAAATGTAATGAATATGTAACAAATTTACATGGTTCAAAAGGCACTCCGTTTTAAAATAATTTCCTTAAAAAGAGTTTCAACATCATAATGATTCATTTTAAAAATGTTTTCAAAATGAAAAAAATCTAATTCAATTTTAAATAAATAAATTAAATAATATGAATAGCTCACAAATATCACAAGTTTTGAATCATGAATAAATATCATTAAGTATGAAATGGAAGTTATTATATTATATATTAATCGTGCCAAGTCATGCCAATATATATAATTATGGCTTTGACTCAATATTAATAATAGATAATAAAAAAATTATATATATATATATATATATATATATATATATATATATATATATATATATATATATATATATATATATATATATATATATATAATTATATATAAGCCCATATGTAAGCACAGATTGCAATCTCGATTCAAACACACAAGCGATCTCATTCCTAAATGACAATGATTCCGCTGTGTCTATTAAATATCTTGGTGTGAACGCAATTTCATTGGTTTAAAGACTTCTCATCTAGTGTGCAAAGTTCTGCAAATCATCACAAATCCCCCAAACACCCAACCCCCGGACCTGCCTTTATTTTGGTACGTTTCACGGACCACACATTATAGTATATGAAAATATTAAAAGAAAAACAACAACAATAACTGAAACAATGTCACAGCACTGAAAGCATCTAAACAAGCAATGACGGGCCTCTGCTGATGACTGTACTAAACCAAATGACACATTCATGGCATCCCTGTCTCTCAGAAGGGGGCTTGTCACAAATCAGAATGATTGGCTATCTGAAAGCACCCGGGTAGTGAGAGAGAGAGAATCAGATGGACGGGCCCTGCCATCGGAGGTGACAAAATGAATGGAGAAGTGGCTTGCACAACCTGACACTCGTGAGTAAACGGCCATGCTGGCTAAGATGAATATGTGAGTATATGTCACCGGATGAGCCCCGTTACCCACGGCTCAGAAAGCTTCAAGCAGCTGCCAAAAGACATACTAACACAGCATGTAACTGAATATTTCAGCCCTGGTACACGAGCCACCAGTAATGTCAAACTGGGCTATCATGGTTACATCTAGTCATCGTTTCCAAAGGCTTGCATCACCTGTTTGTGTGTGTGTTAATTACAGAACAGTGACTGTGTTCCAATGATGATCGCTGGCTGAATGAGATGGATGTGGAAATAATCGTTATTTAAGCCACACAACTACAGAGAATTTGATGCAAAACATTGAGTGCATGAACATGAAATGTAAGCTCTGTTCCAAAACCTTGATGTATACGGTCTCTAAGACAGCATGCTACTATACAAATAGCACTCATCAGTTTAAGCACCAGGGGGACTGTGTTAGTGTTTGTGTTAGCGTATTGTTCAGCAAATTATGTGGTAAACACAAAAACATACAAAAGACTATATATATATATATATATATATATATATATATATATATATATATATATATATATATATATATATATATATTTTACTCATGAATTTATCATGAATAAGGAAGTTGGGGTCATTATATATGACCCTGAACCACAAAACCATTTAATAAGGGACAATTTCTTGAAATTGAGATTTATACATCATCTGAAAGCTGAATAAATTAGTTGTATGATAGGATAGGACAACATTTGGCTGAGATACAATTTTTGAAAATCTGTAATCTGAGGGTGCAAAATTGAGAAAATCATCTTTAAAAGTTGTCTAAATGAAGTCCTTAAAGGAACTGTATGTAGGATTGTGGCCAAAACTGGTACTGCAATCACTTTCAAATTACTGTAGAGCGGTGTATCCCCTCTCCCCCTCCCCCTGACTCGAGGTTGCCAGATAGCCTGCAGGATCCAGCAGGAACGTAGACTGCTACAAGGAGCTTCCAATGGCAAGGGACGAGTCCTACACAGTACGTTGGTTTTTTCTTTCTGTTAATTATGTTTATGCTTCAGAGGTCTTTTAGGTTTCGTAAAGTTAGACATTTTTTATCTAAAAAGTTTGTAGCTGCAGCTGCGGTAACCAGAGCAGACCTGGCAACCTGGATGCCGAAACACTACTGACTTCGTGATTGGTAGATAGGTGGGAGGTGGCGCTTGAGGCCAAAACACAACAAATCAACATCAACATCAGTTGAGGGCTGCAACTTCACTTTTAAAATGACAATATCCTGGCTGGACTACTGTTGTCAGTGATATAAGTATTTGAAATTAACATGATTTCTTAATGTCTAGTGACATATCAGGGCCATTTTAAGAAGAATTGAAATACATTTCTTACATACAGTTCCTTTAACTTACTACTAATAATAATAATAATACATTTTTGATATATTTACAATATATCTTCATGGAACATGATCTTTACTTAATATCCTAATGATAATTTTGACCTATACAATGCATTGTTGGCTATTGCCACAAATACACCCGTGTGGCTTATGACTCGTTTTGTGGTCCAGGGTCACATATTTGACAAAACATAAATTAATATTACCGTGTCAATTAAAATTAGAGCATTTAATCAGCTGTGATATAATTTGCTGTTATATGGCTTCCTTTTAATCATATATATAGTTTACAATTATGTAAACAAATAATTTTTGCCAACAGACTTCCATAGTATATTTCTGGCCTTAGACTGGAATTGCACACACTCCAGCTCAAAAGCTCCACATAATATAAACAATGAACGCCATAACAACCTAACAACCGCTCATAGACAAATCTTAGAGGAAATTATTCATGCGATCACTCGGTGATGCCGGGGGTAAAGCCATTAGGCTTAAATCTATTGTTAATGAAATGTCACACCTCTGGAGTGGAGTCCTGCTGTGTTCCTCATTTAAGTTTCTCTCCCTCTCTTCTGTATCTGTACTCTGGTCAGGCCAGCTCACTGGGTTTCTATGCAACAGGAGTCAGACAGGAATACTGAAAAGGCCTGTCGTTTACAATGGAATGGAAACCCCAATGAGAAACACTGATTCAATAAACATTCATCAACGCACACATTGGATATGGTAAACGGAAACTCAAACATGCTTGGGAGAACCAATGAGGTTTGTTCTCGCGCGTCAAACAAACACAGTTGTGCTTTCTGTTTATATGCACTGATCAATGTTTATTAGCATGTCTCTTCAGAAAATGTGGACTCAACCACTCAATTAGTATGGATTAGTTGTATGATCTCTTTATGAACTTTTTAAAGTGACAAAGTAGTAGTTGCGTAGCTGTCAATGGAGGGACAGCAATTTAAAATATCTTCATTTGTGGTTTTGAAGATTAATGAGTTTGGAATGACATGAGAGTGAGTAATTGATGACCTTTTTTCATTTTTGGGTGAACTAACTTGCAAAGTTGTAGAACAAAGGAGGTTTTTGCTTCTCTTTCTTCAGTTTGTGAAATGGTGCTTGCTTTTAGATTTTTAGAGACTTTGTGGTCACACAAAGCAGCATCTCTCTGCAAAACATGTTTTAGCATAATGATGCGGTTGCATCTGAATAACATAAACAACAGTGAAAATAATTCAGATATCTTTTGTTTACCTCCACATATGGACTCATTTTTCAACTTCAAAGGGAGAGTAAAGGCTGTTTTCAAGAACAAGGCACAGCATATTTAAAGAAAAACCCACACCAAAAACTAATCCCAGGCTACTTATTTTACAATGCAGAGCATCAGGTCAGTGAGGCAAATGAAGATAAGGTGCCCGCTGTATATAAACAAACAGAAAGCAAGAAATTTATGCATGCTCTCAACAGCCTCACAGCCATGAATAACTTTTCATGCTGTGTGTGCGACCCAAACAATTTCTCTCCAGGATATATTTTGAAGGTTAATCTAAAGGAGCTGGATGGGGTGGACAAGTTCGTTTACGGACACACTGACAAATGTAAACCCACATGGAAAACAGGCCGAAGGGAAGGACAGGCCATCTGCTGGGAGGCGTGCACTGGCCGTCCTAGACTCATCAAGCGCCTGTTGGGTGGGTCGTCTCACCCTCTGTCTATTTGACAGAAACACGTTTGATGGCGTTTGAATAGCAAATCATCCATGCAGTGTTGCACTCACATGGAAAATTGGATCTGAACATTTGCATAATTTTTCTTGCTCAAACAGGAGACTTTTTTTTTTGCATCTGGAGGCTTTTTTTTCTCTCACATGAATGACCTACTTTAAACCTGTCATTATTATGCATGCTTAACAATCGGATAGCGCTTGGCCATATTCAAGCCAGGTGTAAATGCACCTTCTGTAAGATGCATTGCAAGTAGACCACTGAATTCAGATGTGGTCAGTGATGGATTCAATCAAGACTGTTGAGAATAAGAAGGAGAAAATAAAGAAGTATGTGAAGAAGAAAGAAGAAGAAAAAGAAGGATGAGGTGAAAAGGAGAAGATGACAAAGAAGAAGTGGGCGAAGAAGGTTAAATTTACACCATGACAAAAGGTTAAGAACAAAAAGGTGAAAAAGAAATAAGGAGAAAAAGTAGAAGAACAAAAGGTGTAGAAGGATAATTAGGTGAAGAAGGATGAGGAGGGGGTAAAGAAGACGAAGAAGAGGAGGTGAAGAAGAAGAAAGCAAAGAAGAAGGAGGTGAAGAAGAAAAAAGAAGAGGGAGGTGAAGAAGGAGAAGAAGAAGGAGGAGGTGAAGGAAAAGAAGAAGAAGAAGAAGAAGAGGGAGGTGAATTGGGAGAAGAAGGGAAAGAAGAAGAAAGAGATGAAGAAAAAAGAGGTGAAGAAAGTGAAGGAGAAGAGGGAGGTGAAGAAGAAGAAAAAAGAGGTGAAGAAGGAGAAGAAGAAGAAGGAGGTGAAGAAGAAGAAAAAGGAGGTGAATTAGGAGAAGGGAAAGAAGAAGAAAGAGAAGAAGAAAGAGAAGAGGGATGTAAAGAAGAAAGAAGAGGGAGGTGAAGAAAAAAGAGGTGAATAAGGAGAAGAAGAGAGAGGTAAAGAAGAAGAAAAAGGAGGTGAATTAGGAGAAGAAGGGAAAGAAGAAGAGGTATGAAGAAGAAGAAGAAGAAGAAGAAGAAGAAGAAGAAGAAGAAGAAAGTGAAGGAGAAGAGGGAGGTGAAGAAAAAAAAAGAGGTGAATAAGGAGAAGAAGAGAGAGGTAAAGAAGAAGAAAAAGGAGGTGAATTAGGAGAAGAAGGGAAAGAAGAAGAGGTATGTGAAGAAGAAGAAGAAGAAGAAGAAGAAGAAAGTGAAGGAGAAGAGGAGGTGAATAAGAAGAAAAAGGAGGTGAATTATGAGAAGAAGGGAAAGAAGAAGAAAGAGAAGAGGGATGTGAAGAAGAAGAAGAAAGAGAAGAGGGAGGTGATGAAGAAAAAAAGAGGTGAGGGAAGAGAAGAAGAAGGTGGTGAAGAAGAAGAAGAAGAAGAGGGAGGTGAAAAAGAAGAAAAAAGAGGTGAAGGAAGAGAAGAAGAAGGTGGTGAAGAAGAAGAAGAAGAAGAAGAAAGTGAAGGAGAAGAGGGAGGTGAAAAAGAAGAAAAAAGAGGTGAAGGAAGAGAAGAAGAAGGTGAAGAAGAAGAAGAAAGTGAAGAAGAGGGAGGTGAAGAAGAAAAACGAGGAGATGAAGGAGAAGGTAAAGAAGGTGAAAGTGATGAAGAAGAAGGAGGTGAGCAAGCAAGAGATGACGAAGAAGGAGGAGAAGGTGATTAAGAAGAGGAATAAAAAGAAGGAGGTGAAAGTGATGAAGAAGAAGGAGGTGAGCAAGCAAGAGATGACAAAGAAGGAGGAGAAGGTGATTAAGAAGAGGAATAAAAAGAAGGTGGAGGTGAAGAAGGAGATGAAGAACAAGAAGGAGGAGGTAAAGAAGAATTAGGAGAAGGTGAAGAAATAGAGGAAGGTGAATAAGGAGGAGTCACCCTGTAGTTCTTTTGTGTGTGTGTGTGTGTGTTTGTTTGTTTGTTTGTTTGTTTGTTTGTTTGTTTGTGTGTGTGTGTGTGTGTGTGTGTGTGTGTGTGTGTGTGTGTGTGTGTGTGTGTGTGTGTGTGTGTGTGTGTGTGTGTGTGTGTGTGTGTGTGTGTGTAAATCTCTATCCAATCACATAGGATATGCACTGGATTCTAAGGTATAAAGAGGTGGGCATAGATAATTTTTTTTAATCTAGATTAAAATGGCTCATTTGAATTCTGCCGAAAGCATTCACAATATGTGTGCTACTCAAATAATGACTGGTGCTTTCACACTTGGTTAGATTGCCTGACCGAACCAAGTTCGATTTCTCCCCCCTGCTGGACCGTGTTCATATTATATTATTTGGGTCTGAACCAGGGTGCGGTTGCGTCATCACAGCAGCAGCTGTTTACCCCGTTGCTTGGCAACAAAAGCGAGCGAGAAGGTGGCAAAATGAATAGCGTTGTTCACCTAACTTTTCATATTTTTGTTTTTGAACCGTTGGTTTTGTTACCAAAGCTTCAGTATGTAATGACACTTGCGTCTATCTGCCGTGAATGTGATTTACTGCAAATGCTCTAAAGAACGCTGAAGATGAGCAGAAATGAGATTTACAGCTCTCTGCTTACAGTACGTAACGTTAAGTCTCGCTCGTCAGGACTCGAGTTCGGATGCCAGCGTTCACGCTTGATGTGGTAATTTCACAGCATACACGCAGGTTTGAAGACTTGTTCTCGCTCCCTACAGTGCAATTTGGCTAGGAATACATCCGCGCTAAAATATCACAGTGAAAGTCATCATGGCTTGCGTAGTATAGACCCAGCTCCCAACCCAATTTTGAGAATAGATTAACGGCGATATTTTTTCTCACGGTAACGCAGCACGTTAACGCCGATAACGGCCCACCACTAGTATAAATGCAATCCAGCTAAAGAAGATCCACATACTGTACTATCCAGATACAAGATGCATGTTAATGGTATGTGTAAAGGCAGCCTATGGTCATGAGGGAAGCCCTCAGGGAGACATGATGCTCTCACAGCTCCACACTGAGAGACACATTTTCCCAGGTTGAAGTGAGGGCCGCTTTCTAAACATAATGTGAGAACACCACCTAACACCCCTGCTGCTCTAAATAATATAAATCTTTCAACAGTGACCATTAAAGTTTCATTCTGACGATGGTCGTATCTCACGCACACGTCATGACTCATCAACTGAGACTACATCACTGCGAGGCGACCGCATTTCACCAGACGGCAGGCGACTCGCCAAATGATTTATGACATTTATTCATCAACATGTTGCATAATTCAAGCAGTTTCACTGAGCAAAAAAAATGTGAGAGCAATTAAAGTGAACAATTAAAATTTTAGTCTAAAATCTGATGGTTTTTTGTTTTGTGAGGTTTACATTACCTTTTAGATGTGGCCCATACCACCGGTTTGAACAGACGTTCCTAAACTGACCCGCCAGCATAAAACACATTACACTGACACTTCCATTAGAAGTAAACAAATAAAGTGAGGCAATGCTTATGTGCAGTGGAGGTTGGTGTCAAATTGCTTGCTGATTAATTATGAGGGTGGCAGGCAAAAAAGGGGCAACATTTAAATAATACATGTAGTCATATCTGGCCTCAATAGTACAGGAAAGATGGAAGCATGATCAGGACCAGGAAAGGTGGTTTTATAATTTGACTATGTATGTCAGCATCTTTCTGACAGGCTTATGAACAATAGTTAAACTGACATAAATGCAAACAAATGTCAGCCTGACTGTTTGCATTAGTGATAATTTAGCTCATATTTGACATGTCTAAACAAGCAACACTTCTACAGTGTTAAAGGTTTGGGGTTGGTTTAGGTCACTTTGTTTTAAATTATACTTTTATTCAACAAGGATACATTAAATTGATGAGCAACAGTAAAGACTTAATGCCTGGTTTCACAGACAAGGCTTAGATTAAAGGGCACCTATTATGTCCCTTTTTACAAGTTGTAATATAAGTCTGATGTCCCCAGAGTGTGCCTGTGAAGTTTCAGATCAAAATTACAAACAGATCATTTAATATACCATTGTGAAAAAGCCAATTTTGGGGATTAAGAGCTGTTTTGTGTGTGTCTCCTTTAAATGCAAATGAGCCGTTGCTCCCCGACCCAGAAGCCGGAGCCTTTACAGCTGGTGAACACTTATGAAAACTGAAACATCTCTATTGCAGACATGCTCATGTGACATTGCAGTTCTTCATCATCATGAAATAGTATCATCTGCGTGCGTTTTAAAGTATTATCACTCTCAACTTGAGCACACACACCCAACTCATGCACACAGACAGTTGGGTGTCGGTGCATCTGTGAGTATTTGTTCTCTTTCATGAGTTACTGCGATTAAACGGTCTAATGCTCACAAGGTTATGTCAGAAACGCACAAAGTTCACATGAAAACAATTGGTTGTGTCTGTGCATGTATGCAGCAAGTAAGTTAGAGAAATCCCATGTGTATATTAGATCTGTGTACTAAAGTGAAAGCAGTGTAATATACAGTACCTACTGCTATATCGGCTGTTAATACGACTCAAACAACAAGAAGAAAAACAGAAAATCACTCGCTGCTCTTGACTGAATAACTTTAGTAGCTTTATTAAGAATACATGTCTTACTCAAATGCTGCTGTTAATGCTCTGGCGAGGAGATAGCTTGTTGCTGACGCGACCGCCATAGTGACAACACTAAATCATTATACTTTGTGTTGCATGAATGCAATTGACCTATCGGTAAGCCCCGCCCCCCTTAGTTACTGTTGTGAACTCGCAGAAACAAACAGAGTTGCTTACTGTCTTATTATGTATACTACAGCTGTCAAGTAAAAAAAAATATGGAAGTAGTGTCCGTGATGTCACCCATAGGATTTTGAAGAGCAGTTTTGAAGCGTAAAGTAGGGTTGAGCTGGCCGTTGCCATCTTGGCAACGTATATACCATTGTGAAAACAGTTTTTTCTTAACACTGTTCGTCACTCCTAACAGACAGTGGGAAAAGAAGCGGGACTTGTTTTATCTGCTGTAAAGTTGGGAATTATAACATGGAGCTCAATGACATTCTGCTCCCTTCTGGAGCCTGTCTCTAACGGCCAGTTGATGAATTGCAGTTTAAGTCACTTCCATATTGGCTTCAAGAGAAACTGGGGGAGGTTGCGCTTGGTGAAAACCTTGTCCCAATATGTTTTTGATCAATTGCGGACACAGAGGGACCACCTCTCGTAGAGGAGCATTCAAGTGGGAGAGAACAGTTAACGTTAGGTTATTTAGGTTTGTACGTTAGCATGGACTCACTAACTTAATGAAAGTAAGCCAGCATAATTAACGTTCTCATCTTCATTGGGATTGGGTTGAATCCTTAGAGAACCAGGTTACTGCGCCCACATCATTGGATTAATACACCGTGTGAACCTGCTGCATACCACAGATGAACATTCATGCACTAGTCTGCTCTGTCTTGTTTGGGTTAAGGAAATGAAATAGAGTAAATTCCATTGCCCATTCAATCAGGATACCTGGTATCAGTGTTACAAGTAGCCCAGGTACATCATTTTACCATTTTGCATAAACACCATCAAACTGATGAGAGCTTCTGATCTTCCAATGTTCCAAGCGCTTAACATTGTTCAGATGATGTATTTCAAGACGTTTGTCAGGTTTTTGTCCTTAAAACACATACAGTGTTACCCAGTAATGTATGTAAAATGATTGCATGTTCATCAACAAAAGCTCTATATTTTGCAACATTCTGTGTAATGCTACACTTTGAGCAAGTCATACAATATGTGAATCCTCCTGCCATGGGTAAATAAATGCAGATGAATGTCAACTTTGATTAAAATTGCATGATGGAACTGACCCTTCTGATTGTTCACATTGCAAAAAAAATTAAATAAATGAATGACAGTGGCCAGGATCAGAACTGAAAAGGTCAGACTGAAGGCAAAAACTGTGCCATTAAGGTCACAACAGCTTGTCTGGCCACTAGGGCAGTAATCTTAAAGGGACATCTTTATTTACCCTGAAAAGGTGCCATAAGGTACTAATATGCACCTTTTAGGGGTAAATAATGTACAAAGATGACAAGTAACCAGTGACAAGCTAGTACCCCTAAAGAAACAAATTGTGCAATTTTTTTTTTGACATGATTCACACTATCATTGGGGGAAAAAAAAACATCTATGACGCATATGATGGGGGGAAAAACACATTTGAACCACACTCAGCTGCCCTGTGTACGTAGCTTATGTTTGTTTTAATCTGAGGTAGTTCTGACAGAATCAAAGTCGACAGGCGTGAGCTATGATGATTCAAAGAACAGGAAGAGGGAATTTGTCTGGCTTATTCATGTCATTAGTCATTATATTTTTTGGCCACTTTATTAGTGGGAGTGGAAAGAGTGGAAAGGAAATGATGGTGAAATGGAACAGAAATTGGAAATATGACTGCAAGTCTTGACATTTTATATTATGTTTACAAATATTATTCATCTTAGTTAGAAATATGATTATCTTCACCTGCTATGAACTTTGCAGGCCATAATGATAAAAATGTCCCTTTTCAAGATGATAGCACTGCCATCTAGTGGTCGCTATTGCTCTGACCACAACAAGAGCATGATACATGGTCACACAAATGCACTTTCACACGCAAAGACTACAGAAATGTACTCCATCTATACAGAGTAAATGAGGTGCCACCTTGGCAGAATGCTATAGATAATCCATCAAAGTCAGCGCACAGATGTGAGGAGCTCTGAGCTCTTCTCTTCAACAGTCTGAGCGCTTTAAGCAGACCTGATCCACTGTCAGTCAACAGGACACCGCGGTAAAGCGCAGCACATCCTCCCTGCTGTAATTACATATGTCCGGCTCAGACTACAGCAAATAATGAGCAGCCTGCTTAAAGATTCAGAGCCACTGACACCGCCAGCAGCACGAGGCAGTGTCCAACTCAAACGGGCTCAATCAATCACAAACACAGGCGCTATACAATAAACTATATAATATACACAGCAGATAAAGCGAGCATGAAAGATTTATGCAGGGTTCCTGCACATTTTCCATTTCAAACTTCCATTTCAAACTTCCATATTTTTCCACATTCAAAATTTCAAACCTCTCTATGGATTTTTCAGACCATATTTAACATAAATGGTTCATATAGCATTAGTTTTAGCATTATATTTGGAATATAGTACATTCATCTGTACATTACTTTTTATTGGTTTTCTCAAAGCGATAACATACGCTTATATGATAAACCCAAAACACTTTAACCCTCTAAAACATCAGTTTGATACTGTAAATGTGGTTTAGTGTTGTACGATCACCAAACAGCAAAGTACAGTCTGATTTTGCTCCCTTGTGTATTGCTGGTTTGAGTGGCACACCACGCGCACAATCGTTTAATGAAGTTCAAAAGAGACTTATGTTAAAAACAAAAGTTTGCTTGGTGTGCGCTTGTCTGGTTATCACTAAAGGATAACTACACATTAGAAATGCCTACATTTATATTTTATAAAATGGAATAGGGGCAATAGTCTGGAAACACGTTTTCAACCATACTTATCCAGACCTGGAAATTACTAAAATTCCATACTTTTCCATAAAATATAATATGACATATCTTAATTATATATGGGGTGCATTTTCTATGCACCATGTAAATTCTTCAAAATACATTCAATATGATCTGTGTGTGACATAAAAACGTTGACATTTAAAAAAAAATAAAAAAAAATCCAACAAAATCCAAATTATGGGTTTCCAGGCAGAAGAGAGAGAAAAAAAATTTTAAAAAATCATTATTAATCAAAATATATATTAAATATCATAAAAACGATCTGAGAAACATCAAGGTTCTTTGGCACAGTACTAGCTAAGCTATTATTTTATTTTATCCGACCTGGAAATTACTCAAATCAAATTTCATACTTTTCCATACTGTGTACGAACCCTGTTATGTTAGTACAATACAATAATATAAAAATTATATATAAATAAATATATACATAATTATTTATATTTAAGATTGTTAAAAATATTTTCCTCTACATTCTCATTAGCATGAATCAAAAAAACAAAACAAAAGCAAAATTCTTTATTTTTTATTCATAAGGAAAATATTAAATATGGGGCAGGGGGTGCAGGGGAATGCTCAGTTGTCAGAAAATAATGTCTAATAATGTGTAAATATTAAAATGCGTCTTTGCAAATATTCAAAATACATTCAATATTATCTGATGCAATACATTTTTTGAAAATGTTTTAATTATTTTAAATGTGCTTCGCGGCAATTAATGTTTTGTCCAAATTATCTATTTCCAGGAAGAAAAATTACACTTATTATCAAAATATCTGAAAAACATCAAGGTTCTTTGGCCCAGTACTGGCTAACCTATTATTTTAAATAGCAGTTGAGGCGTTTACAGATGACTGCTTTAAATGCACCAGCCCCTGCAGCTCTTATTGCAGTTTATTGAAGCTCCATGGAGCACTAGAGGCACTCCCAGAGAGAGAGAGGGGATGAAAACATGACATCCCCTCACTCCCAGACATCCCTGCAGGAGCAGCAGCTGTCTGAGGCAGATCAAACATCACCTCTGCTTTTCACACACCCATATATTTAAAAAGAAAATCTAAATAAATCACTATTACTTTCACACACCCATCACACGTGGGCTGATGTACAGTACCTCACCAGCTAAACGTATAAGCTGACAAATTAAACTTGATGACACACTTTCTTGTTATACATGACAATCTCCTTATTTCGAGAGAAACATGGTGGCTACATCCACACTGCTGCGAAATATGATCGTGAAACCCCTTCTGAACGCTTAATCTTGTTCTGTTCACACTGACTTTGGTTGAGTTTGGTTAATTACAGGAGTGGAAAAACTGCCTTTGATAACCAAATTTACCAAAGAAAAATGCAGGTTCTGACAACTGCATATTAAATCTGAACAGAACTAAACTGAACAGCTGCTTGCAAATGCATTCATCTTTTGGACACTGACAGCTTATTGAAGTGTCTAGAAAATCACAGAAACAGAGGTGTGTGTCTTGATTCATTCACAATTCCACCATAGGTTCTCCCACCAGCAATAACAGCAGTTCATATATTATAGTTGACAGAGTGTCATAAACAAAACATGTTGCCTATGTCGATTTACCTACCAACGGTTGACAAATATGAATATTAGTGTTGGGGAGGGGAGGGGGGAATCAGTTTTAAATAATGTGATATTTTACCTCATAAACCTTATATACATTTTCTTATTTTTTCATATTAACTCTTTCCCCACCAGCGTTTAAAAAAAAAAAAAGTTGCCAGCCACCGCCAGAGTTTTTGACCATTTTCACCAAAATTTTATTGTTTTATGAATATCTGAGCATGCAATACATCAAAAGAAAGAGCTGACCGTCTTCCTTTAAACAAACAAACAAACAAACAAAAATATAAGTTTCATTAAAAAAAAGCAAAATTTTGAGCAAAAAGCTGAGAAAATCACGTTTTTGTCAAAAACTGCATTCAGATCAGATTCAGAGCAATGATCACTCACAGATAGAGTAGATCGAGTCCATGAACACCCCTAATGCTTGCACAGTCCTGTAGCTCATCCTGGGTCCACATTTCATGCAGTAACATTAGATAGTTTTGATTCATATGTTGTTTAATGTTGACATTCACGTTATTTTTCATATGCATCTGCTTACATGCGAACGCGATCGCTCCGTCTTCTTCGCGTGTGTTTTGATTCAGTACTCATTCAGAAGATGCGTAATACTGCCCCCTAGCGTCTAACAGTGAAAACACGGAAACACGGAAGATTCCGTGTTTGGCCTGGAAGCGTTTTCTCACAAATAATGGAAAATTCTGTGTTTGGCGGGGAAAGAGTTAATATTTTTTGGAAAAGCATTTGTGCATTCAGTGAAAATATGTGAAAAGGTGAAACAAACTGTAGCATTAAGTCAACGGAAACATAAATATTCCAGTTCGAGCAAAATTCTCAAAACAAGCTAAGAATATAAAAACACTAAAACGCGAAGCACTAAAATCCAGTGCAGATGATAATGACACAAGTGCACAAAAGCTTGCAATATGTTTAGTATAACTACACTACCATTCAAAAGTTTAGGGTCGGTTACAGCAAGATGTTTTGAAATGTTTTTGAAAAAAGTCTCTTTCACTCACCAAAGAAATAAAAATACAGTAAAAACAGTAATATTGTCAAATATTATTACAGTTTAAAACAACTGTTTTATATTTTAATATATTTTCAGAAGTAATTTATTACTGTAATGGCAAAGCTGAATTTCAGTGACATGACATGATCCTTCAGAAACTAAAAAGATACTACAGATACATTTCATATTATTATCAATGTTGAAAACAGTTGTGCTGGTTAATATTTTTGTGGAAAAGTCTTTGATGAATCAAAAGTTCAAAAGAACAGCATTTATTTTAAAAGAACATTAACATTATTAACATTTGATCAATTAATGCAGCCTTGAAAATAATTAAGTTTCCCCAAACTTTTGTGTTGTGTACATATAAACAATCCCGATAATAACACAGCGTGAAACAGAAATTTCAATATGATGTATCTAATACATTTTTTTTTTTTTTATGTATAGCTAACATCAAACATACATTCATGTTTCTAATTTATAATAATTAGTTACTGGTTAAAAATTCATAATAAACACCCATCACACACAGGATCATAATGTAGGGGATTTAAAATAAGTTTTCACTCCCTAAACTGTCTATTGTGTATTTGGCCAAGAATTATGGCATATATCTCATATGTTTAATAGTAGAATAACATCATGGTGGGAAAAATCATATCTGTGATTCTTTATAAGCGAAAGCGCACATATTATTTTACCAGCATTCATAAAGTCATGAAATTCGCTATGACATAATAGACCTTCTAATAGTGCAATAAGCTCTTCAAACTGAATAAAAATTTCCATTTAGCTTAGGCCGCCCCTTCAAAAGAGGCAAAAGTTTTCCCATGGAGTCCAACACAGTCTGTCTAATGTCTGTAGCCTGTATGCTACTTTTCCACCAATCTAATGAAAGTTTGGTCACCACCGCTCTGACACTGCACTGGAAGCCACAGTCTCGCCTGCCAGTCCAGCACCAATTTCTCACAGATCCTCTGCCCATCTTGCATCAATGCAACCCAAAATGTTTCCCAGGTAACATGCAAAACAAGAGAGTGTTTGTTTAAATATGAAGAGGTAACCTGGAATGCATCTGGATCCTACTCATAAACTGAATGAGCCATTAATACAGGTTCATCTTCTTTTTTTAGTCTCAACAGTTCCACCCACCAACCAGACTGTGAACACACTGATAAACTGTCACTTACTGGTCAAGTGCAATTGCTGCCATTCACACCAGTTACACATGCCAGCACCACCACGGGCCTGTTAAAGACACACATTATCCTTGAAAGTCCATGTGAAAAGCATACTTCAGGGGGAAAATGCCATTATTTGTCAGAGACTCCCAAGAGGTTGCAAAAATGATGCACAAGCCTCAGTACTGCTGCTACCAGGGTCAGAAATTAATCAGGGATAAGGGCAAAAATGCTACAGAAAGGTACAAAAAAATTCCCGAATGAATGCAGGAATTCATCTAGCATAGCCAGTCATAATGGCCAATTATTTAAAATGTTCAGCAGAGTGTTTGTCTGAGTGTGTGCGTGTGCGTGTGTGTGTGAGTGCGTGCGTGTGTGTGTGTGTCTCTCTCTCTCTGTGTGTGTGTTATGATATATTGTGTACTATGCAGGTATCCTGCTTGTTTGACAAAGTGGTGTGAGTGGTCTCTGTATTGTCTACAGTTCAGGACAGGAAAGTGGAAGGCTGCTGGTTCAAGCTCCACAAAAGACGGCCTTGTCACTGGTGTGCTTACTACATGGTAGCTTGCATTTGAAAATAAAATGAACAAATAGTTCAATCAGAAATTAAAGGTTGTCATCATCATCATCATCATTTATTGTTGTCCCAAACCTGTAGGGACTTTTTCTTTTGTAAAATAAAAACAGTATCCTGGCCACTATTTTCAATATAATGATAAGGACTGGGGCTGCAAAATGACAACAACAAAAAAAACAACTTGTGAGCTATGTTGCAAGTTTTCTGAAGTCATATGATACTTTTGTGTGATCAACAGACCAAAAACTAGTTGTTATTCATTCAGTGAGTCACTAAATTTGAACTCAAGATTAAAATCTTTGGTTTGATTCGATTGTTAGCATCGTCACCCAACTATGGTCAAAAGTTCTGTTGTTACCAACATAGTTCTACAGCTCTCGACTTCCCAAGCATAGTTTCTTGTTAGTATGACTTAAATAGATTATGCTTTTGAGCAAAATAATGCCAGGTTTATTAATTAAAGAAATAATCTGACATTAAATTTGATCTCAAAGCAATTTATTTAATCTAGCATCAACATTGATTCTATATTGTTGCGTTTTCAGGAAACATTTGTGACTTGCTAATTGATTTCTCCAACACAATGCACTGTACAATGGTAGTTATGCCAACAAGTTATGCTATTTTATGGGAAATACACACCAGATTGCTCTGTGAACTGGATAAACTGATTCACTGAAAAGATCTAACTCAAAATTGGTTCATTTTCAGTGAATGATGATTTAAATTATTTTGTTCTGTTCCTTACACAAAGGAACCATATGACTTCAAAAGTCTGGAAATAAGAGTGAATATGTCGATATAGACAATTTTTGTGGTACTTTTTAATGACATCTTTTTATAATTTTGGAGCTTGACAGATGCAAAATTGGGTTCTTTTGTGTTTGACAAAAGAAAAAAAAGTCATACAGGTCTGGAAATGGCATGAAGAGGAGTGATAAAAAGCACCTCTTTAAAAATGCCACAAGAAATGACAAGTTGGGCCCTCAGAGTCAAATGCTAACTCAGGGCACATTAACATCAGAGCTGTTTACGCCTGCATGGAGGAAAGCATCGGAGGATTCTCTCGTCTGGGTTAAGGAGGTCTTACCTTGGCTGCCACTGCTGCTGAGAGAGTGTAGAGAAGTGGGAGTTGAGCTGACGCTTGCCGTGGGCAGATCTCCTTTATTCAATTGTTTGACCCTCTTGAGGTGAGACTTGCCGTTGTAGTGGACCTGGGCCTGCGTGGCGGAGTGCAGTTGGATGTTGCAGACTTCACAAAGTGAGTAGAGCAGCTTCTTCTTCTCCTGCTGGAGCTGCATGTCTGCGTTGGCATTGCTAGGCTCCTTTACCTCCATGCAGCCTGGGATGGCGAAGCGCAGCTGTCCATTTTCTATGAGCTGGGTGGCTCTCAAAGGGGTCTTCATACCTGCAGGAGAGCAAAAAGACGAGGGTTAGAAGCATGGAAAGTGTTTAGTCCGAAACAGGATTGGCGATGACTCACCTTCTGAATTCAACATCACCCCACACAGAGCTTTTTGAACACCAGGTGGGGAGAGTTTACATCCTAAAGCCACCAAGGTAGAGAAACGGAAACGTGTGTAAGTGCGGATGTCTGGAGCGCTTGTGTGGGCTACACGGGTGGCTGAATGTTCTCTTCTCCCTGAGCTCTGACTCCTCCCCTCAGTACACTCAAGCCAAGCTTCCCCACTTGTGGAGCGGGCACAGAGCTATGGACTGACCTCCTGTGCCCATCTGTTGCCTTTCCGAAGAGACCCGACTCCCATACCTCATGCCCACGAGTCTTACACAACCAACATGGATGTGAGAAAGAAAGTTGGCCCAGGGTGCACAAGTAGCTAGGAGGGGCAGCAGACGCCTAACCAGCTATTGTTTGTCTGCGAGAGAGAAGAAATTACATAAAGCCCCCCACCTTGAAGCCGTGGCCTCTTAAGAACTACAATTAAATGGCCAGTGTAATGGATAGCTGCAAAAGGGGAATAATGCGCTCCGGGAAGCGGTGATCTTTTTAATCTGAAAATTGCAAAAAACGCATTTCTTGTTAGTCTGCACTAATGCCACGGCTGCAGACTTCCTGGGCTGGATGACAGAGGATAAAGGAACATAAAGATACCATACCAATTGAGTCAGCTGCACTTTTGTGAGCATGCTGAGCATGAAATATTCATCACTGTTCTCATGTACATGTTTTTACATGGGTGAGATGTTCTTTAAGCAAAATAAAATTCTCAATTACTTTTTTAGGGTGAAATGACCAAAACACGTATGCGAGTATTAAGGCTGCACACGTCGAGTATGTTTCGGTCCCTGTCCAGTAATCCTCCTGACACTGTCTCAGTAATCTCTGTGGGCAGCTGCACACTCTAATCCCTGCAGATAAACTTCCTCTAACTTCCCCTGAATCTCAGGCCATCCAGCTCTCTTCCACTCCTTAACACTTTCTCAGGAATCTATTGTTCAGAGAAAGGAAAACTGTAAATGGAAATCCCTGATGTTAATCACTTTCTTTCAATGTTGTGAATCTATTTCTCTAACTCATAGCTATTACTTAAGCTTGAGCTTTGCTCTACTTTGTGGTGGAAATGAGGCCAGTGAGAAAAAAAAAATTGAAGCTGCAGTGGTTTTGGTGACCTGTATTCGCAGGCAGGATTTCCAGATATGTGGTGCGGTTCGTGCCTTGGGGTTTGGAGGAAGTAAACCGACTGTGATGCTCAGTTCGCGGCTGTTCACATCACATCTGTTGGTTTAGCGGTCAACTAATCAACCAGCAAGGGTCCTCTACTTTCCCCCAGTGCCATCTCCAACACTCCTGTGTCACATCAATGTGCAAACACATGGAGTGCAAGCTTACATACTGCACACTATGCACCGTATACTGTTTTTTAATAATAGCATGTGAAGGCATAAGTAGGCATTATTCCACACATACTATTTTTGAGGGAAAAAAAATAGTATGAAAATGACTGCTGATATTCATTCTGGTTGAATGTCACTCCTATTTGTCACTCTGGAAATAGCCAACACATTGCATTGTAAGATATATTATTCCATGCAATGTGCTCTCAAGTATACTACCTATCAGGGCAAATATAGTAGGTCATCATGGTATTACTGTACTTGAATACAGATATGTATTTTTTTGTATGTACACATGCATTTTTTCTTGACACAGAAAAAAATAGCAGTATGTGGGTATTTCGAACATAAGAAATAATATTTTTGAATAAGATTATTGGTGTTTATATAGTTAGTGTAATTCAAACAAAGCTTTATAGCTTTAAATTATTTAAAAATAACTTCAGGCCGATGCAGTATTGCAGACTCCAGGGAATGACCTGTACAGGCATATTTTTGTAAAAGTGCCTGCATTTAGGTATAAAAAGATATAAAATTAGTTGTAAAAAGCTTTGTCACAAACCTGTATAAAATAACAATAGTGATTTGAATCTCTTATTTGAATCTTTTAAATGATTGCTAATGCCATTTCATGCATTCTGACTTATTTACACTGTTAAAGAATTGAATTCTCATGCTAAACGTGGCCAAAATGTCAAAAAACGAATTGGACGTATGACGGAATATTTCTTTGCCAAATACACTCCCTCGGGATTCAAAGTTTTGGAATGTTTTTTTAGCATGGCCCTGTCTGACGTCATAAAGGGCGGAATTCCTTGTATGGGCACTTCTCCTGGATGAGCGCGCACACACATCAACCAGAGCAAGAGCATGCGCATCAATGAGCTTTGTTCGGTTTATGGGAACTGCCGGCAGTGCTGCCATTTTATTTTAAGACCATAAAATCAACAATGTCACTAAAGAAGTGTGTTTTTGGTTGTGAGGGGAAGATAACCTTGTTCAGCTTTAAGGAAAACCAGCATTAAGGAAACAGAGCAGCCATGGAGTCCTGCAAGTGTTTGTTTGTTCCCGCAGGTGGTTAGTGAAACTACATCAAATGTCTGTGTTTTGTTGGCAATCGGTGCTTAAGTGCATATAATGTAAAAAACACAAACGTATACTGAATCGAAAGTTATCCAGGGATAATGCCATGATATACTGCGTGTGTATATGTGTGCGCTCGAGACTGTTAAGCTCCGCCCACTGAAAGCCTTCGCAAGCTAGGCTGTTTTAATGAAGAATCCGTACAGTGTGGCTGTTTATAAATATGATAAAACTAACAACTCTTCAGGGGTATGAAGAATACAATACTACTATATAGGTACACAAGATTAGCATGAGATGAGATTGGCAGAAACTGTGTTATGTACCCTTTAAATCACATCAATGAACTAAATTAAACAGACAATGTATTTCAAATCAACCAGACAATGTAATCAAGACAACATATACTTTAGCAATAGAAAATGAAAAGAATGAATTACTAAACTCTACTGTACACATCCTTGGTATAATAGAAAAGCCATAAATGCATTAATCTTGAAGCAGATCACAGATCAAAGCAGTAGCCCAAGAACTATAAAACGTTATTAAAGTGACTGATCAGTGGAACGCAGTGACTTTATGAAATTGGCCTTTTGAAAATTTACGAAGCAGTTCTACAGTGTGACAAGTGCAAACATTTCTCAAAAATTTTCTGAAGGTCTTTCTGGAAAATGGATATTGATACCATACAGCAAACATAAAGAGCGCTTTGACCCTGATACATCAGTGTTGTGTAGCAATTTCTAGAAAACATCATTACAGCACTCCAGTACAGGGAAATATAGACTGAAGTTGACCATTTAAAAGGGGTCAAAAGGCTTTGTTTCTTAAGCAAACATTTGATTGTTCTATGATAGCTTACCTGAGCATGAAAGTAACCTAAGGTTCACTTTGTAGGAGAGCAAATGCATATTTCAAGATATGACACACTGAGAGGTTTAAAACCTTCGTTACAAATGCACTATATTAGCATGCAGAATGTGGAAGCTGAGTGTGATTCTGGCAGATCTTTGACAGATTGATGTGTTCATTTAATTACAAATTCTTAGTAGTTAACTGTTCTCGAACATTTCGTACCCCCAATTCATTCCCAACACATCCGCATGCTATTAACCTGTCTCTATTTCTCACTCTCTCTCTTCCTACTCATAATCTACCTCTTAAAGGTCAGATGATTACTGCATTAAAACAAATGTGATATGAAAAGTGTCGACTTGTGGTCATGTCAGATATATGCCTGAGGGCAAAGGTGAGGTTGCTGGCTGAGGAAACCCTTGTTTTCATGTTTGAGTGAATGAAATGTGCTCCCAGCTACAAACCCCGACTACTCTCCTCCTCTAGTTTTAAGATGGAGAGCTGTGCGCTCAGGCATTTCATGTGCAATCAATGGTGAGATTCTGAGGTCAGACAACAGGAATTTAATAAGGTGCTCACAGGTCAATGCAGTCAAGTAGTTGGTAATGCAGAGAGACGCATGCATGCAAAAAGAAAAAAAGGAGAAAAAAGAAATAGAGGAAGAGAAAGAAAGAGCATATTTCTTTATATTAAACTTATTTTGATAATACAATACCTACACTGAAGCTAATAAAGAAGGCTGTGATATGAATTATAAATACTGTTAAATATTATTATGAAGTAATATGATATGAAATCTATCTACACTATATTGCCAAAAGTTTTGGGACACCTGCCTTAAGACGCACATGAACTTTAATTATATCCTATTCTTAATGCATAGGGTTTAATATGGAGTTGGCAAACCCTTTGCAGCTATAACAGCTTCAACTCTTCTGGGAAGGCTTTCTACAAGGTTTAGGAGTGTGTTCATGGGAATATTTGACCATTCTTCTAGAAGCACATTTGTGAGGTCAGGCACTGATGTTGGACGAGAAGGCCTGGCTCACAGTCTTCGCTCTAATTCATCCCAAAGGTGTTTTATCGGGTTGAGGTCAGGACTCTGTGCAGGCCAGTCAAGTTCCTCCCCACCAAACTCGCTCATCCATGTCTTTATGGACCTTGCTTTGTGCACTGGTGCAAAGGGGCTATCCTCAAACTGTTCCCACAAAGTTGGGAGCATGAAATTGTCCAAAATGTCTTGGTATGCTGAAGCATTAAGAGTTTATTTCACTGGAACTAAGGGGCAAAGCCCAACCATTCATCCATCCATCCATCCATCCATCCATCTATAAGAAATTAAGCAACTGATAATGTCTGTCTGTCTCTCTGAGAGAGATTTACAAAACCTTTTCACTCTGCCACAAGGGTCAGTTTGGGTCCTCTGGTTGATGCATTATCATGTTTACGGTTATTACTTTGTCAATTCAATTGCTAGACAAAAGTTTCAATGATCACAACAGTTTAAAAAGACTGATATTTATAAAATTCGGTATTCAATACCTAAAATGATGCCATAGTATTTTATTTTTTTTTTATAATATATATTATTAATATGTAAGATATAGATAGATATCCTATATTATAATTTATATTGTACATACAAAGACATATTATTAACATATTATTATACATTAACAGTATCTATCTGCAGTGTCTATGTAGAGCTAGAGTCCATTCATTTTCTGAAGGTGCTTCACATTGTGACACGATACGACAGAATTGGTGCTTCCAGTCTAGACAGCTTTGCTGATTATAATAGGGGGACGAGCTAGTTTTTCTGTGACATACTGAATGTACACAGGAAAAACTCATCTCAAAAAAGAGAAAGAATCAGAGTTCGAAAAAATAAACCAGTGAGAAAATATATCTACTCTGTTGAGAGATGCTAATATCCATAGAGGCACGTCTGTGGCTCAAAAGTGAATCAGGAATCAGCACAACACATGTCTCAAGTATAATGGTTTGTGGCCCTTGGCAAAGAGCTTGTATGGGTGACCTCTGTGTGGGCAGGTGCTGATGAAACACTGCAGGCACTATTTAAGAGCCACAGAAGGTAAATGTTAACGCTTTGGCACCCTAAGCTCCCTATAACAGTTTGGGCTTAATTAATAACTTTACCCAGATATTGAGTTCTATGCCAGGTTGTGGGAAGTGGAATAAAAATAGCAACAGTAACTAAAAACCACTGTTCGTCTAGAGACCAGAGAGAGAGAGAGAGAGAGAGAGACAGAGAGAGAGAGAGAGAGAGAGAGAGAGAGAGAGAGAGAGAGAGAGAGTAAAAAACATTGAGATGGATATGAAATCACACCTGTCTCTATGGGAGCATCTTAATCAGCTCCGTAGTTCAGCAGTCATGATACTGATCAGGGAGTCAGGGAATGATAGAAAAGTCATAAATTACTTCAAAGTTCTTCTTGGAATCCTAAAGATGGAGAGCTGCTCGTGTCGCAACCGGTCAGCCATGCCTGTTTCAAACTTACGGCCCATTACGAAACCCGCAGCTAAAATCTCACAGATGGAAAGGCCGCGGACGTGTTCCTGCAGACCAATTCCGCGCTAATGCCTTTCACTGGAAGCTCTTAGCAGAAACACAGAAAGGGAAAATGAATGTGAAATTTTTCCACTCCGTGTGCGTCTGTCACACACAGGGAGGGCTTGGCACACACATACGTAACATCTGGACAGGAAGCGCTCTGTTAATGGAGGGTCGGCAGCTTACAGCAGTGTCAGGTGAGAACTGGAGAGTCTCAATTGCTAAGCTGTTCACAGATGTCCTCAATGTGCCTTTGACCAGGGCATGTGAATATTATTTAGCCATTTACACCAATCCACTATATAAGCAGTTTTGTACAGGAAATACATGCGATGATAAGACTGTGAGCTGAGCAGACGTGTTGGTATGTGTCTGACCTTGTGCGTGATCTGATGATGTTGTCTAAAGAATATTCACTGGCCCTTGAAAGCTGACAGAACAGACATACAGACAATTAAGTGGAGTATCAGATCAGTTGTGTTGATGGGGGTCTTTGACAATGCTGAAGCGTGTGGAAATACAAGAGGGAAATCTGCTTACAAAGGGGTCTGATATCACTGCACCTGCTCTGCTGCTTACATACAGCCACGTTCCCGATGAGTGACCTCTCAGATTCAGCACAGCACACAGAGAAACAAACTATGGAGAAAGGAACATTTCCTGCTACATTATACATTTCAGCTTCACATCAATAACTCAGTAAAGCAGAACATTCATAATTAACCTCTTATATTGGATGTTTCTAACCAAAAAGTGTTGAAATGAGAGACGGTGCTACTGATGCTTTTTTATTTCAGCACTTTTTAACTTGGTAATGGAACTTCCTTAATTTTAAAACTGAGCATGAACAGTGTGTGAAAATTCATAATTCACCACATATACTGGATTTTTCCTCTCCAAGAAGTGCTGTAATGAAAGATGGTGTTATGAAAGCAGCAGCAACTAGATTTTTTTTTCTGCAAGAAATGTCAGATGTCTTACAAACTAACTACCTACCCGTGAAGAAACATTTTTGCATGTTACAATATTGGTCTCTCAACTGGTTTCATAACCTAATATATGGAGAAATGTCATAATTTGCCTCATATATTGGATGGAGGCATTGTCAAAAAGCCAAACTTCCAGTAAGTTTGTGGTTTTTTATGCGTTTGAAAGAAATCTCTTATAATCACCAAGGCTGCAGTTACTATTTCAAATTATTTTTATATTTTTTTTAATATATTTTAAAATGTAATTTATTAATGTGAGTCTTTATTAACTCAAGGGGACACATTTATTAATGTGAGTCTTTATTTATTAACTCCAGTCTTCAGTGTTACATGATCCTTCTGAAATCACGCTAATATTTAGATTTTTTGCTCAAGAAACATTTCATGTTTTAATATTATGAAAACTGACTAATATTTTGGAGAAACTGAGATTTAAAAAAAATTTCAGGATTCTTTGATGAATAGAAAGCTAAAAAGACAAAAAATCTGTAATTCAGACTTAAAAACAGACGACATACCATTGAAGAAAAACTAGCCAAGAGAAAATAAAATAGGTTATCACATGGACACACACACGCTCTCAGACAGACTATAAATAACGGTGATGAGACTGTATTTACCACTCATTACTTAAGAGATCCATGGAGAAACAAGCTGATAAAAGATAGAGACAGGAAGAGTGACAAGAGAATTGAAGAAAAGATGCAAAAGAGGAGTGATGGAGACAGAGATGAAGAAAGAGGGTAAGCTAGAAGAGGAAAAACAGAATTAGGAAAGAGAGAATCACTGATATGAAAGGGTACTGCACAGTCTGCACAGCTATTCCCAGGTCTACATTACCATTCAAAAATGTGGGGTCAGTAAGATTTTATTTTATAAAATATTGAACAATATTTAAATAAACATCATATGCTTTAATTCATCCAAATGCATTAAATTGATCAAAAAAATATTACAATTTTTACTGTTCTTTAGAATATTCATTCATCAAAAAAAAAAAAAAATCTACAAAAATATTAAGTACATTAATTGTTTTCAACATTGAAAAGAAGAAATGTTTCATCACCATAACATTTTTTTTCGAAATTATCATATGACACTAGACACGTTTCCATTACCCTTCAAATTGCGCAAATTGAAATTGTGAATTGATTTACAGGTTCTGGCATACGTAAAAGTCTATAATTCTTTAAAGAAGGCACGGCATTTTTGGACAGAAGATGAGACAGATTTCTTTTACATTATTTTGACATTTCTCCAAAATGACACCAAATATAAGGAGTCCATATACTTCTATTATATAATACATTTATACACACCTAAGCACCCATTAAAAAAACGTTACATAAAAAACTTTACATAATTCACAGTGTATAGTAGGCCTATGTGTACATAGTAACAACAACGAGATTGCTTTCATTTTAGACGTCAAGCTGCGACACCGAACAGGACCACGATATCATCGTCCATCGCAATGTTTTACTGTAAACATCGTCAACTGCCAATTTAGGGGACATCGCCCAACCCTAAATCACAACAACAACGTATGACAAATGAAACATGATCCTTCCTGGGTGTGTGTAGAAACAACGCGAATGTATGCGCGTGTGTACATGAATGAAGCGTGAGATCAGTGATCTGGAGCGCGCACATACACAGTTTATTGAATCAAACACTCACGCAATTACTGTACGATTTCGGTACGTCACCAAAATTGCGCTCTTCAGAAACAATCGCAGAATAAGACATAGCTCGTGTTTTTAAAGCAAAGCACACTGGAACAAACAATTCACTAAAAACTTATGTAATCAGCCTAGCCTTCTTTACATTAGCGCTGTTTTGTACTGTTTGAATTAATTTGATTACTGGATCACTGAAAACTTTCCCAGAGTTTAACAGCTTAAAATGATCACAAACAGAGAAGCAGAATCCAGTTAGAGCTAGAATGGAAATGTCCTCTTACTAGGGTTAAAGGGGCTGTAGATTCTCAGTGTGATAAACTCCTGACTTCTAACATCATCTATCTGCGTGACGAAAATAACGTTAAATGACGCAGCTTCATGTACTTCTGTAGTTTATTTGTGTTAATTGCGTTAAATTATTTTCACGTGTTAAGGACTTAAAATGAATTGCATGCATTAACGTGTTAACGTTGAAAGCCCTATTATTAATACTAACTATTAACAGAACTGAACTTGAAATGAAAAAAAAAAAAAAAGGTTTTCAATTTCCAATACTATGACTGAATGTGGGATGAGCGGCTGAAGCACACAGCAGGCCTTGGGCACCATGCTGCCAATTTGGTAGCACAGCTCATACGCCGCTTAAAAAAGCCATCACACACACACACACACCATTTCCATGTAATCTAACCCTCTCACTGCAGACTAACTGTAAAGACGTCATCTTGGTCCAAAGTATATTTTTATGTCTCTGTCACATACTGGAACTCAGGGAGCTGCCTGATGGTAAAGTGGAGCAATCATGTTTTCCCCCATTTTGTGACTAAGAACCAAGGCAATGGGCCGTCTGAAAATGTGTCTGGTGCGTTTGACTAATTTGGACTTCGTTCTCCTGCTGTAGCTGTCATGTCTGAGAAAAATAACAACATTTGTGACTGATTCATGCAATAAAATCTAAGGAGAGAGAGCAAACAACAGGAAAGGACACTACTGCTTTGGACATATACTGACATTTGTCATGCACATGTTCTGAAAGGAATGCTCTTAAATAGTCCACTCCAGACTTCAATAAACCTTTCTCCTGGTTCAGCTGGCATGTCCAAGAAAAACAACAACATTTGGGGTGCTTTCTTAGAGGGCAATCTGAATAGGAAAGTGTGACATTTTGGACATTTGCAACAGAGCATGGTAGGACTCAACACCAGAAGAATGTCTTTCCAAACCAGAGGAGGTAGAAATGCATTCAGGATGTCCAAGGGGAAAGTACAAATTAAATTCTTCACAAATTTCAATGATTTGATTCTATGACCTTGATTTCAGGGTGACATTCAGACTCTGAAGTTCAATTCAGTTCAAGTTCACAATACATATTTCAAAGCAAATAGCTTGTTTCTGTGTTATAATTTAGGAAATATTCTGTTATCAGCCCGATATGCATGTATTAAGTTGAAGGAATGTTCCAGGATAAAATACTGTGGATTATCATAGAAAATTGCTTTGATTTTGTATTAAAGTTTATGTTGTATTAAACTAGGAACATTTATTTTAGAAAGTCTTTTTGTTTAATTGTTTTGTTAAAGAAAAAACTTAAACTGAAAATGAGGTGAAATAAGCCTGTTGAAAGTATTTTAAACAGTTTTATTTATTCTGTCAGACCAAACCTCATGTCCAACTTTCTATTCATACCTCAGCGTGTGCCAGCTCTCCCCACACATTAGCCACATTCACAAACTCACACAGAACCGAATTCAATTCCAGGAGTTATTGCTTGACTGTACACAGAGAATGAATGTGTTGACCTCTGACAGATTGAACTAGTCTACAACAACCCTAGGAACCAAAAAAAAAGAAGAAGGGGTCATCGAATGTCCATTTTCCACAAGTTGGTTGATTCTTTAGGGTCTTTGTGTAAAGTCTGTAACATACTTTGGTTAAAATTCCTCAATGTTTGTGTAAAAAAACAAAATTTTTACCTCCTCAAAACCAGCTCTGTTCACAGCAACCTGTTTCAGTGTATGTCTCTTTAAATGATAATGAGATACTTCCGTGGAGTGTGTAGACCAAGCCTGCCTCACTAGTGTTGAAAACGGAAGCCAAAACGTCTCGATCGCCCCCAAGTTGTTGGTCTCAATATAGCTAATAACCCCCACCCCTCCATGTAAAAACTAAGCAATCAATTTACACTTAAAATAATTTTCCCCCAAAGGTTGTTTCTGTCATTTTAGGCAATTTTTATCAAGATGATTTTATTTCAAGTGTTCGTTTTTTTTAAATAAGTTTGGTTTTAGTTAGTTATTTGATGCTTTAAAAACAGGGGGTGTGACGTCATGATTGACAGTTGAGATTGACAGCTTCTCTGAGTGAAGTTGTCACTGAGGCACCAACAGACTTTTTTCGGTATTTTCAGGACGAGATTTTAATCGACATAATGAATTGTTCTGCATCTGAGAGATGGTGGGTGGGCTTTTGAAATCGTGGCTCTACTTCCTGCTCTCTACTGCACAGACTCCGGTCCCGAGGTCACTACTGCACAGATTCGGGGCCGCAGTGGTGATCTTGGGACCGGAGTCTCTGCAGTGGAGATATCAGAACCATATTCGGACACTGGCAGCATCACTTTTCTTCAGTGGAAGGTAGTGTGAAGACACGTCATCCATATATTTTTTACGGTCTATTTATGGTGTAGACACAAGACACGTAAAGTGCTGCCTTGGTGGACAGTGTACAACTGGCTGAGGGCGGAAATATGCTAATATGGGACAGTCCGTCAGCAGTTGTGGGCGGAGCATGAGCAATATGATGTTCTAAAATCAGAACGGCTTGATTATTGTGTGTTTAGGTTTTTTAAGGATAAAAAAAAAAGAAGAAGTGAATGGATTTTTATCATTGTAGGGTGGTTGTGTCCACACACACACTGCAAAGGCACATTTATATGCAAACACCATATAAAAGTGTATTTTGCATCCAAAGTGATCCTTTATGATCATCACCCATCTAGATGGGGATAAATATGCACTTGAAACAAAAAAATTCCCCTGAAACCAGATTCCCTATCCAGCACCAATGCAACAAAACAACCACACCTCAGACCTCGAAACCACAGCAGTGTGTTATACTAACATTTCCATCCTTAAAGTCCCCATGGCATTCACATGTGCTAGCAGCATGCAAACAGTCTGAATTTACTGTTGAAGGGAGCCGCTGCGAGCATGCATACCCTTGCAATTGCGGTCACGTCTGCCAAAGTGTGTAATGGTATACTTGTCCAATGAGTTCTGTTTCATAGGCAGGGCATCACCTTGATGACAGCTTCATTAAACTAGTTATGAACGTCAATATTGCTGAGCTATTTAGAGCAGAAGGTGATGATGACAAAAATGCAATGGTATACGAGCAAGCTAAGAAGAAACACTTGTAGTTGAAAATACATTGTATTACAGAGGCTAGATCTGCATTTGCTGAGGGAAATGGCTGTGCTTGCAAGGCAGCAAAAAAAAAATGTGTTAAAAATATTCAGTAGCATTTCTGGTGAATACATAATGCCATTGTCACAACACTTAGTATGTGTCTTGTGTTGTGAAGAAGAATCAATTCATGGCCACACAGAATTTTGCACTCCTGTCTGCATAAAGGATGTCAGAAATACCAGTAATTTGTCGATTAAAATAAAAAATAAAATAAAAAAATTATGCTGACTGACAGGTGAATACTCTAACATAAAACCCTGAAGAAAAGTTTACTTGAAGGCATGCTACTGTGTTCATTTAATAGCAATATTTAGATTATTAACTCTATCCCCGTCAGCGTTTTTTTTTTTTAAGTTGCCAGCCACCACCAGCGTTTTTGGTCATTTTCACAAAAATGTATGGCCCTGAGGTATTTTGTTGCATAAATATCTGAATATGCAATATATTAAATAGTAGTAATAGGAGAAGATCGAGTCCATCAACACCCCTAAGGTTGCACAGTCCTAGATCTCGTCTTGGCTTTCATTCAGTAACATTAGGTTACAGTTTTGATTTATATGCTGATTATTGTTAATGATTGCATTATTTTTCATATGCATCTGCTAATATGAGATTGCTCATTTGAGATGCGAAATAGTGCCCCTACCTTATAACAGTGATAACACGGAAAGCCATAAAAAACTTGTCATTGGCAGGGAAGCCTTTTCTCTTAAATGACGTGTTAACTTGTCCAAGGCTGGGAAAGAGTTAACTAAAGAAATGTGATTAACCAATCACAATTCATAAGCCTATTGGTAGTTGCAGCATGAGTCACTGCTTATTCACATGAAATGTAATTTTTTCTCAAGTCACTGGACTGTTATCAATTAACTTTAAATGGAGTCTGTAAATTTACTTTGGGTTGAATTAAGTAAAATTGTAATGTTTGAGTCCTTGCAAGCACTGTAATGAACAAGTAAAGGAGTAAAAGTAAATAACAGATATGCTAATAGCTTACTCATGTTTATTTGGCCACACATCAGAGTATAGTAGCGTGGCTGCTCTGCCAGAGTGCCTGACACAGGTCAAGGTTATTGTATTTGGCCCAGAAGCTCACAGTCTGCTTAAGACAGGAGAAGAACGTGATGCCGTTACAGATGAATAAGAGCCACATATGCTCTATGAGCAAGAAAAATGAGAAAAGACTCTACCTGACAGTTCATCGCCTGACAGAACCAGGCTGTCAACTCTCTCACTGAGCCAAAGGAGGAGAAAAATGTCTCCTTTTGCCCTTCAGTGTGAAGAAAAACCACCCCCATCTGAAAGCATGCAAGGCGACGGCTCGGAGGAGCATTAATGGTAGTCCCTGTCACTGGGGTTGGAGAACTGGGGGGGGTAAAGCGAGGAGGAAAGACACACGCACATACACTTGCACACTCATGCATCAACAAAGATACAAAACCCACAATATGCGGTCCACACCGTCATGGAAAACCTGGAAATATATATTTTTTTATATTGTGTTTTTCAGGCCTGAACAAATCATGAAAAAGGGTAAAATCCACTGAAATGGGTATCTGAAACTGCAATTTGGCTTAGTAAAATTATTTTTTATGTGCAGCTTGTCAGTGAAGCACAACTCTGTGATCAGTAGTAAATGCTGCTCCATCTGAAAGCACTGCGAGTTTGAGTCGCTTATAACATGCATTTGAAAAAGCAACACGCGTCATCTTTCCAAACATTTTATGTTTTTACTCCAAACTCGGTTCATAACGACAGTTGAGCGTCCTTCTGTGAGTTGATGTGGCTTCTTTCACAGAATAAGGCACACAACATATTTCATAGTATTCTATACAGTGATAAAGGCTATGTCGATTAGCATTGAAGTATAAATATACTTTATTTTCATAAAAATACCCGAGAAGGCTAGAAGAACTTAGATAACCATATATTGTGTTTATTAGTCATATTTAATCAATCAAAACATTTCAATCTTCTGTTTATTCAGCTACAATGATGGTATGATGGCCATAGGGACTTCCTGGAATGATCGTACTTCTGAGGGGCATATTTGGAGTTTCTGCAGGAAAGCGCCCTCTGGCTTTCAGATGGAGCAGCATTTACTACTGATCACAGACCCATGCAGCATCCACCTGCCTGTATAATGCAATGGCAGCCACAGTGAGCAAGAACATCCACCACACCCCAGCTTATTGGCGGAGAGGAGAGGCAACAGGAAGCTCGCGCTCCAGACTGCTTCAGTTTCACTTCATAAGACCTCAGGTGTCAGGAGCCACGGGTATTCATTTTGTTTTGCCTGTATAGGTTCTTTTGTCTCTCAAACACCAACAGTAGCCATTGACTCATCAAGGACCACGGTTTCAGCTGAAGTCTTCAGCTGTTCTACTAAATAATAAGTCACCTACATCTTGGATGTCCTAAGGGTGAGAGAATTAACAGCAAATTTACATTTTTGTGTGAACTATCCCTTTAAGGGAGTTATCAGGAGAAGCAGACTGTCTTTCTGAAGGAGGAAAAGATTTCTGGTGAAATGAGACGGTTCGACTCACCTTGCTGTGGGACATCCTAATGAACCTGGCCTGACTATACGTGCCGTAAACAAAGATGACAGATGAATTATTAAAAAGGGTCCAAAGACAGGACAAGGTGGACATTTCATCAATAGACTTACGTTGCTGAAATGTAAAGAGCTCAGAGGCTGGTAGACAATATTCAAAGTTTTTCTAAAAAATAGCAACAATGACTGGATTTATGTCACGCAATGTCAATACTGATTGGACTGCAGACAGTATGTTAATAAGACAAAACGTTCTGCAATAAAAACACTGGAAAAACAAAGTACAGAGAAAACTGAGGGGGGAGGGGGGAACGAAAGAGGGGGCAAATTTCACCCTCAATTTAATTCTACAATTATTCAAGGTTGTATAAATTAATAAATAAATAATTTCTCGGTTATATAATACACGGCCAAATCCCCTCAACTTTGTTTTCCCAATATTTTACTAGGTGGGTCAGGAATAGGGCATTCAATTATAGGATGAAGCGTAGTGCACTATCATTCATATTTGTGTACTGAAAATGCAACTGGATTAGCAGTCATAAGCGATTTACAATCATACCACAACACAGCAGGAGAAGAAAAAAAAGGTCTGGGAGTATTTTCAATATCATAACAGCACACGAAAAAAGGCCATGTTTGTCTGTACAGCTGCTGTATATTCAGGATTTGGGATTTACCAGCATAATTATCTCCGAGTTAGTAATCCATTGCTGACCAATCATCTGAGAGATGGGGCTTACAAAGGCCGTCTGTTACCCTACTTGTGTGGCCCTTTATGCTATAATTTGTATCTACTATGCAATCAGATTACTCTAAATCTAAATGACTTGCGTCCTCACTGGATTGATAATCTTTAAGCTTCATGTTCCAAGAACGAGTAAACATGGGGCTCCACGTTACAATAAGCACAGCAGATGATAAATGAAATAATTCAAGCATTTCATTTTTTAATTGTATTCATAAAATATCTTTCAGCAGTAAAAATTTGATGATTCATGAAAAATGTAATTTATGACAATGGCATAAACCAGCATGAAAGTGAATCCATATGACCCCTTCTTTTGAGCAGCAGGTTTTTCAAAATATTTTTTGTCCATTATAATTTATAGGAGACGACTAATGAAAAATGAACAAGCAAATCCTTAAATCACATCCGCTAACACCTGAGAGAGAGTGACCCCTGGTCAGTCCAGAAGCTACTGCGGTTCATCACATTGAGGGCTTCCTCAGTAGGCAGTAATAAAGGCTGTTTACAAAACCTACAAAACGATCAATTAGCATTATCAGTTGCTTAATTTTGAGAGTTGAAATTTTAATGATAGATAGGTTTCCATCTTAGTTTATGTGCTTATCGGATTAAAAATAAATTGAATGCTAGTTTTTATGCACACTTTTAGAATTTCCATCCAGAATTTTGTATGCAATATCCCAAAATGTGCATGAAAATAGGTGGGTCGTTTCAAATGGTACACTTCATATGCATTTATGATCTTGTGGACTTACAATGGCCGCCGTGTGTGTGAGTCCACTAAGTCTACAAGACAGTTGAGTGTCCCATTTGTCATTTTAGGAAGGGTGCTCGCTCAAAATATGTCTGGATCTTTAAGCATGACTTATTTATGAAATTTTACAACATTTTGCAATAACACTTTCCACTTTCCAATACAGTCCATTTATAACATTAACTAAGGTTAAGAAATGTTGTTCAAGTATTGTTCATTATTAGATTGTTCATTTACATTTTCATAAATTTAATTTGATAAAAATATAGTATATACTATAGTACTGTTTTTTTGTATTCTGTAATAAAGGTCAGCACTATTTTAATTGGAGTGTACTTTTTTTTCATTTAGTATCCATTTTAAAATCAGTTGATTAATCGGGTATTGGTCAGTGTGGTCCAACCTAGTCATCGTTATCAGTAAAATCCAATATTTGTCATCATCTTATTGAAAGGGAACCAATTCTTAACTGTGCACAACAAAACTTCAATCAAGCCGTAGCTAGCTACAAGAATATAATGTCCTGAAGCGAATTGGTTGATGGCATTGGTTGATGGAACGTGCCAACTACCGTTGGGTACCAGTACCAAAATTCAGGTCACTAAGGTTGCACTGTCCTATAGCTCGTTCTAGGTCGACATTTCATTTAGTGACATTAGGCGTTTTGATTTATATGCAGTTTAATGTTTATGATCACATTATTTTGCTTATGCAAGCATGCATATGTAAAATAATGTGATCATCAACATTCGCTTGTTTCTCCTTCTTTTTCGCCTGTGTTTTGATCCGGAGATTCTGTACTCTTTATATAACAATGAAAACACAGAAAGCTGGAAATTTCCATCAATGGCGGGGAAGCGTTGTCTCATAAATGACGGAAATTTCTGTCAATGGCGGGAAAGAGTTAAATCACCTACTATAAATATTAGCGATTTATGTGCTGCTGACAAATTTGATTTGATCCATTTCATTTTAAAATAATCAATTTAATTAGATTAAACAACACATTTTGAATGGCAGTCAATGTAGAAATATGATTTTTGCCCATCTTGTGCTCATCTTCCAGCAGTGGTTAAACTGGGTCATGCTAACCACCAAACCTTGACCCCTTGATAGAAATGCCCTTGAGACTCTGCCTTCAGTGTGTATATAAAGCTGCACTGAATGCTCTCTATTCAAACAGAACAAGTCATTGACCCATACAGCAGTTCTGCGCCTTCGCTAGCTTTAAGAGATATTCTGCGCAAGGTCTTCTGCATTGTGTGTTGGTTTCATGTGCTGTGGGTGTGAGTTACTTCTCTCACACTCTGGTGTCAATGTTGAAAGGATTAGAGGAGCCCTAATGTTTCCCATCTGTCACTGAGCCAAACCGTCCCTCGGCTCATCTGATCCACAAGCTGCTTCCTTGTCTCAAAATCACATTTAACAAACGATTCCTCGCTCTTTGATTTAAGTCTAGATCCTGTTTTAATCCCTTGTCCGTTATCTTAATATTTATCTAACTTTCTGGTCTGTTATAAATCTTGTTTTTTTTAACACTTTTTGGGTGTCATACACGCATATACTGTACCACCTGTGCAGACCTATAAAAAGACACAACAGCTCTGTTCCAAAACCTACGTAGGCAGCATTTTAAGGAATCATGGGCACACTCCTGACATGATTACACTGCCTTGTTAGATAAATTAATTTGGCAAAATTCAAAGGCAGCATGTGTCCTTCACGGAGAAGGCATAAGATGCATTACAAAAAGCTTAGTTAAAAAAAAAATACAGAGAAATGTTGTTTATAAATATAATGAATTAAATATTGTAGACCATAGGCAGCAAGGCAGCTGGTCTGTTGCAGGATCCGCTCTGATTGAGTTACATGCATGCCATTATCTGGGATTAGGTAGGTGGTGAAATTTCAACATGAGCTACACTTATGACTTAAATCATTAATGCACATGTTGAAATATAAATAGAGAAGAGGGGCTTTTATCAGATTTTTGCAGGGTTACATATAACCTGAAGCGATGCTAAATAAACCACTACAGTCGTGGCAGCTGTTGCAGTTCAGTTCCTCTCTTAGGTCCAATACTCAGTCCTGGATTTCAGCGGTTGGAGGAAGTTCCATCCCACTAACCACAGGTGATTGACGGGAAATCTAAATAACTTAGAAGTCTTGGTGAGGACAGACACCTCGTGCCAGTGGCCAATCAAAAGGAGATCAACGATAGCCCAGTTGAGCCGAGAGTTTTAAGAGGCAGTTCTGAGCGCAACCTGATTACAGTGGAACCGAATTAACGGGTGCAGACTCAGCACTTTACTTGAATTGCTTTTTAAACGTGAAAAAAATATGAATATAAATTAGGCATTCATATCATATGCCCCAAGGAAACATGAAAGGCATATCAGCTGCACCAATGACATCATAAATAAAAAGTAAATAAATACCGTTCAAAAGTTTGTGGTTCCTATTTTAATACATTTTATTTTAACAAATTTTTGATGCAAAGCAGATTCTTCGGCAGCCATTGCTCCAAGTGTCAAATGATCCTTCAGAAATCATTATAACATGCTTTTTTGGTGCTCAAGAAATGTTCATTATTACTAATGTTGAAAATCATGATTTTTTTTTTTTTTATTGAACAGAATTTATCAGAACAGCATCATTTGTAACATTAAATGTCTTTACTGTCGATCTAATGCATCCATGCTAAATAAAATATTACCAACCCTACAATTTTGAATGGATATATCAAAATCATAGTGAGGAAAATAAGTATTTGAACACCCTGCTATTTTGCTAAGTTCTCCCACTTGGAAATCATGGAGGGGTCTGAAATTGTCATCGTAGGCGCATGTCCATTGTGAGAGACATAATCTAAAAAAAAAAAATCCAGAAATCACAATGTATGATTTTTTAACTATTTATTTGTATGATACAGCTGCAAATAAGTAAGTATGTATTTCAACACCTGTCTATCAGCTAGAATTCTGACCCTCAAAGACCTGTTAGTCTGCCTTTAAAATGCCCACCTCCACTCCATTTATTATCTTATAATTAGATGCACCTGTTTGAAGTCGTTAGCTGCATAAAGACACCTGTCCACCCCATACAATCAGTAAGAATCCAACTACTAACTTGGCCAAGACCAAAGAGCTGTCCAAAGGTGTACAGGGAAATTGCCAAGCAGCTTGGTGAAAAAAGGTCCACTGTTGGAGCAATCATTAGAAAATGGAAGAAGCTAAACATGACAGTTAATCTCCCTTGGACTGGGGCTCCATGCAAGATCTCACCTCGTGGGGTCTCAATGATCCTAAGAAAGGTGAGAAATCAGCCCAAAACTACCTACACAAGAGGAGCTGGTCAATGACCTGAAAAGAGCTGGGACCACCGTTTCCAAGGTTACTGTTGTTAATACACTAGCTGTTACTGTTGATAATACACGTTGGTAAGACGTCAGGGTTTGAAATCAGGCATGGCACGGAAGGTTCCGCCGCTTAAACCAGCACACGTCCAGGCCCGTCTTAAGTTTGCCAATGACCATTTGGATGATCCAGAGGAGTCATGGGAGAAAGTCATGTCAGATGAGACCAAAATATAACTTTTGGGTCATAATTCCACTAAATGTGTTTGGAGGAAGAAGAATGATGAGTACCACCCCAAGAACACCATCCCTACTGTGAAGCATGGGGGTGGTAGCACCATGCTTTGGGGGTGTTTTTCTGCATATGGGGCAGGGCGACTGCACTATATTAAGGAGAGGATGACCGGGGCCGGGGGATGATACGCGCACGAGTGACACTCGCTCGCTATCTTTGTAGTCTCTGCCGTGTGTCACTATATGAGGACACGCACGCATAGACCGTCACTTCATGAGCATTTACCGTTTCATTTGAGAAAACTGTCATATCATGAACACAGACACTCAAAGGTCTTCACGGGCAACCCGTCAAAATAAAAGCTTGGTTTAACTTGACAGAATATATTAGGCTACTGTTGTACAGTAGATTTAGCTACGTAATAATAATACGACTAATAATACTTTCTATGTAATAATAATAATAATAATACGCCTCTACTAATAATAAAAATAACTATGCCTAGATCGATGCTTATTTTTCACTTGATCTTTTTATATAAACAATGTTTACTTTTAAACAGCATACAGCCTTTAAATGTTCATGTATTATTTACTTATAATGATTATCATCATAAATAATAAACTCATTGAATTTAATTTTTTAAAAAAATTAAATAGTTAAATAAAATAAAAACATTTTGTTGTGGTACCGAAATTGATACAGAGTATCGTCCCTATATATATATTAATATATATAAATATAAAATGTTTTTCTTAAATATATACATGCATGTGTGTGTGTATTGTAATAATTATACACAGTACAGAAGCATATATTATGTAAACACAAACTTTTATTTTGGATGCGATTAAATCACAAATAATCGATCTGACAGCACTATATTATATATTATACTAGAAACTCCCGACCATTTCATCTTAAATGCTATATGTTTTTGATGACATTGCCGGCTATTTCAAGTGAGCATGAACTTGTACAGATCCTCTGCTCAGTATGTTAGGAGCAGTGAATGCTGTGTAGGGACCCTGTGAATCAGTGCGCAGATAAACAGTGGGGCTGTCACCCATTATCAGGCTCGAAGCATTTTTGGCCACTCTGTCCTCCCCTTCCAGACTAGGACCAATCACACGGCCTGAAGGAGCTACTGATGTAAGCCATTTTGACATCACAGTTACAAGAGTCACATCCCAGATATTGGGAAAATATAAAAAGATGACTTCATAACAACTGACATCATTAACACTGACAATAACAGTTTAAGTGTGGTGTAAACTGTTTGAATGAATTCAGTTACCGTCAGTCAAAGAGGTACGAAAGTTAATTGATTTCAGAATGCACCACGGTGAGAAAACTGCACCTCATTTTGCTGATGCAGAGTAACATAATCTAATTGGCTGCCGTAGAGGGATCGTTTGAAATTGCTGACTCCTTTACCTTTAGATTTTTTTAGATTTAACTTTTTATGATAGAGGAGAGAAGACAATAGGGAACACGATTAGAAGTCAACTGTTACTTTTTTTAATGAATGTTTTACAGTCTTGTTGTGCATCATTTATAGGTACATGCAATTGCAGATAAAAATTATTGTTACAATACATGCACTGTTTGGTTACACTTTATTTGTCCATGTTACAGTGTACTTATTTAAATACTAAGTAATAATAATTCACTACATGTACTACTATAGGGTCATGATTAAGATTAGGTGTTGTTAAGTATTAGTTGCATGCAATTATACATAATTACTTTAGTAACTACATGTAACAAGGACACTGTAAAATAAAGGGTTGCCCTCTGAAACAACTACCCTTTTTGGGTGATGTTATGAATATCTCTTAATTTTTCGACCCCTTCCCTTAAACACCCTGGTACATAAGTCACTTTACACAATCCGATCAGTTCCTCTGCATAAAATCATCTTACTCTGCATTTTTTCTCAGTGAATAGTTTCGCTTTTGAATTACATACATTTTGGCAGCATCCACAGGACTTATGCAGTGAAGACATGATAGACACTGATTATTATGAACCTGCTACGCAAAATCTGCCACTGAGCCTGTCAATTCACATGTTGTGCAGCATTTCATAATGTAAAAGACACTGTTCGCCTCTGTATGGGGAACGTAATGTCGCATCAGTCCCTGTGTTGCTCTCTCATGGCACCTATCATCACATCCGTCTCTTGGCATTGGTGCACGGTGTGAATTGTCACAGCTACGTTACAAATATAAACGCACGAGACAAAGTAGGAACTGGCAAAATTAGCATCAGCTCGGCGGGAGCTTTACAGTAGAGCCGCATTTGACTTTGGAAAGAAAAAAAAACCCACTCACGAATCAGAGGACAATAATGATGTTAAAATATAGATGTACACAGGGACATCCACATGGAGGCTGGGGAAAAGAAGAGGCTGCAGTGTCACAGGGAAAGGGAATGAAATATTCAGAGAGTATGTGGTTTATACAGCACAACAGAAGCTGTTTCCATCCAAAGTTGCAAATTTAACTTCTGCTCAAAATTGCGATATCACATAAAACATTTGAAGATATCAAGCACAGACCGTTTCTATCCAGTGAGCCGAAGAGAACAAAATCGTCACTTCCTGATAAACTGGCACTAAATATCATTAAGAAAAATGAAGTTGTAGCAATAGTAAAAGCCACTGTATATAATCATTTCATATATAATAAATCACTTGCATCTCTGACCATGCAGACGGAAAGTAATAAAGTTATCTAGCTTTGGATGCCTGCTCTTTTGGGAACGCAGTCATGTAAGACAGTTCTGAGAGGTACATTTGATACCAAACCACTTTAATGACAGACTTTGCTCAGGCATTTCAGAACAACCAAAACAGCATTTCAGATTCTGTGCAACGAGATCAGTCCACTGGTTAATCCAATTATGCTGTCTCATCACAAAGTCACGTCTTTTTTTATTTGTGTTCCCATCGTAGTTTACGCGCATGTTTTCTTATCGGACAAAAAGTTTATACGATTTATGCGCATCTTGGTGTTTCCATCCAGCATTTTTTTTTCTATGCGATAATCCAAAATGCAAATACAAATAGGGGGATAAGAAACATAGTGATGCCCACTCTTTCAGTGGCCTTAGTTTCCTTTTTTTTTTCTAAACCATGAAACAAACCATTCAGTTCCAATTTAGGGCTGCAAAAACTACTGTATTTTCCGCACTATAAGGCGCACTTAAAAGCCTTTCATTTTTTCAAAAAACGACAGTGCGCCTTATAATCCGGAGCGCCTTATATATGGATCAAGGCGCTCTGTCAAAATGTTTCAGTATGAAAAACCAATAAAAACTATTTAATAATAATAAAATGTTTCAGTACAACTGGTAAACTACAAAGCCACACTGCTGAAAGTATTACGGCTACCGTAGTCAGTAAACACCGGTACTGTGCTTTCGGATAATGACGAGAGAGAGCCGGGCAGGTTGGATGCCGTAGTCGCCCAACTGTTCAATTCGGACACTGAAGATGAAGAATTCGAGGGATTTGTGGACGGGGAATGAACTGAAAAAGTGAGCTTTACGTGTTATACGTAACTGAACAATGTGGAGTTATGCACTAACGTTTGATTTAGTGGTATCCGACTGTTTCTTTTACTAAGTGTTTACTGAATTAAGGAAAAGTTCCCCTCCACGTTTGGGAGAAAAGTTAGCAAGGCTGGGAGATATTGTTCATATGCACATCAACGTTTGAACAACCTTACCATGGGAGTGAACGGAGTTGTCAGAACGCTTAATAAAGTTTGACTTTATCTAACTGTTTTGTTGACATTCCCTTTAGCACAGCTCAATCTAGTGGATGAATAACGCAAACCCAGTCAATCGTTTGATTGCAGTATCTTCTATTCTATGCGCCTTATAATCCGGTGCGCACTATTTAGGAAGACAGTTGTAAAATAGGGGCCATTCATTGAAGGTGCGCCTTATAGTGTGGAAAATATGGTAATCAAATATTATTAATTGAATTTTAACTAATCGATTAATTAAGGTTTTATCCGTATCTGTAAGTATTTCCATTTTGCATGAAGGCTCATCCTGACAGTGTGTGTTAAACTTCAGACTGAATATGTGTCAGCGCTTGTATGCGCATCAAACGGACGAGACGCATAGAGAGGGAGAATTAATATTCAGAGCAAAAATATTCTTTTTGCTGAAGTATCTATTGTTGAGCGTTAAAGTTATGGTTTAAAAGTCTACATGTAATTCAAGTATTTTAACGAGAGTGGTAACTGTAAAAGAATAAAAGCACGAAATTGAATATAAATGTAAGACATGTCAGTAACAGGTTACTGTGTCCAGAATTGATGTATGTGTCCCTGCATGCAGGAACATTCCTCATCTGTTAACACTGAGCTTGTGTTTTTTTAATTATTATTATCTTAATCTTTTTGTAATGCACAACAAAATGTAATGCACAAAACAAATTAAATACATATTCAATATAAATAAAAAAGGTCCTTTTAAACCTTTAAATTTTTTTAAATACTTAACAATTATTGTACTGAATAAATACATATGGAAAAAAATACATTTCCCATTTATTAGATTTTTGAAGTCCCTCAATAGTCCTATCAAGAAAATGTATACAGTAAGAGTGATTCATTACTCCCTCCAAAGAGGAATCTTTCCCCTCTCTCTCTCTTTCACCTCCCATCTTCATCCCTCCTGCTAATTACTAGAACTAGCTGACCTTCCCAATATCCTAGTTTCCCAGCCACGTTATCATTCGTTTAACTCCGCAGAGACACAAGAACTGTGGAGGCAATTTATTTCTGCCCCATTCCATACCCAGCCAGGAGCAGCAGCCCCCTCCCGGGCTTTTCAGTCAGTAAAAATAAATGTAAGGTCAAAAAAGCTACGCACACAATGACGAAGGTATACGTATATGCGTGTGTGTACTGGCTGTAATATGCATGCTAATTCAGGTCACGTTAGATGTCATGTCACAATTGCATGTCACTCCACAGCAGTCGTGACCTTAACAGCAAATGAGTTTTTATATAATTCAGCTGGTAAAAGACTCTCAGTAGTACTGCGCCACTATGACAAATGACCATTAGACCAACTGAGACATATGTTAATAGACATTACTGGCGAGATGACGGTATATACTCTGAGACAGTAGAAATGTGTCCGTTTTTTCTGCCGTTTACACCGCGGTAGAAATATTTGCAACAAAACTGAGGACGTGTCCCAGAAAATTTGAGGAAGAGCTTTTGATTATACTGCCATTTCTTAGATATTATAAAGATTGATTACAGAGACATTATTGTAGTGACAATCTAGAACCAAAAAAGCCACAAAACTAGGATCAAATTTAAACATGACAATTAATGGTCTGTTTTAAGTTAGCTCAAATAATTTGACTATTTGAGCATGCTTGTGACTGCCTCTTTGGCTCATGGATCACTTTCATGCATGATGGTGAGCTCCATAAATCACGGCAGACAGAATGGGACTAATTACCAGTCACCTATACAGGCATCTCCTAGCTTCAGGGGGGACAAGCTATACCACAAAACCAGGCTGTTGTGCAACGTACGGAAAAGATAGCGACCAACAATAGTCTCAGTGTCTGGAGAAAGAATAGAAAAAGAAATCAGGACTTCAGGAGGTAAACAATAACATGCACGTGGAGTCTGAAACAAATTACTGAGAATGATCCATGGGAGTCTGTTTACTGTAAATGCGCAATGTATTGTCTGCAACCAATATTGGGTAAATATAAGGGAAACATAATTTTCTGGAACTGTCTGTGGGAGAACTCTGTAACTTGTTTTCCAGTGATCATGACAGCATGTTGCCATTTGAAACCACTTTTATAGACATAATCTGATGTATGACAGAGTAAAAAACAGGAAATTCAGTGAAGAATGTAGGACACTAAGGACAGGACTTGATTTTGTCCATCAGGAATTGATTGTATCATGTAAAATGGTTAATATACACTGCCGTTCAAAACTTTGAGGTCAGTAAGAGTTCACACTTGTAGTTCGGTTTGTTTGGTCCGGACCATAAAAGAAAAAAAAAACATTTAGTTCTGGTCCGCTTACTGTTCACATTGGCATTTAACACCAAACCTAAAGGCACATGTTTACATGTCTTTGGTCCGTGTCCATTATAATTTAATTCGAACCGCACCAGAGTTCACTTGGAAGCGGACCGAGACCCATCTTTTCAGCAGTCTCCTCCACTATTGTTTGTTGTGCACCAGGGTTCGGATGGCAGCATTCACACTTATTCAAATGAACCGCACTAACAGAACATCAGAGTTAACCAAACATGCCAAGTGTGAACAACACACTTTAAGATTTTTGGTTACATTTAATTTTGACATTCTACTCAGTACTCACTATAAGTAACTTAGCAGGTCAACTAGCTCTCATTCATTTGCTGCTACGTGTCAACTAACTAAGAGTATTAGGAGACTGTTGGGTTAGAAGAACAAGTTGACAAAGTTCAGGGGGAGCATCAAAATAAAGTGTTAGCAGATAGTAAGCAGACAGTCTACCAATACTAAAGTGAGAGTTAGCTGACATATAGTTGCAAAGTTACTTGTTCTGTAGTTAGTCGAATGTCTAAAGTAGACCATCAAAATAAAGTACAACCAGATTTTTTTTTGTGTTGGTGGTGGTGGTTGTTGTTGTTGTTGTTTTTCAAAGAAGTCTCATGCTTACCAAGACTACATTCATTAGATCAAAAATCAGTGGAAACGGTAATATTGTAAAATATTATTACAATTAAAAATAACTTTTCTATGAGAATATATTTTAAAATGTAATTTATTCCAGTGATGCAAAGCTGAATTTTCAGCATCATTACTCCAGAGTTCAGTGTAACATCCTTCAGAAACCATTCTAATATGCTGATTTAGTGCTCACAAAATATTTATTCTTATTATCAATGTTGAAACAGTTGTGCTGCTTAATATTTTTCAATTTTAGCAGGCAACAGATCTGTTTTGCAACTGATGAAATATTTATCTGCTGAGCAGACAGATATCACAAGTTGACAAAAGCTAGTTCTCACCAAGAAGCTTGCTTCCCGATATAAACCAGTGACTTAAAAACATTACAATTCTCACACTATCTCCAAATATCCAGGGTATCAACTCCCTTTCAAATGGATCCAAAAAAAGAGTGATGGCAACTAGAGACATCATATTTGACAAACCAACAAATTACAGACAAAGAAAACCATCTGTAAACCTGCTTGAAAACAAACCTCGTTGTTGCAGTTTCATTGATGGATTCCAGTGGCTCACAAATTACACATTTCACCTTTAAGAAAATGACTTGTTCTTGTTGACCTTGGATAACTCCAAACTTCTCCAGCATTTCCTTTAAAGAAATCTATGAAATTATCAAGATGTTCTTGTTAACCTTTTATAATCATTAGCAGAGGTGGGGAGGTTAAATACTGTGCAGATAATCATTTTCTCTCTGGAATTTATAGCAGGTCCTCTGTACAACTAGCAGCAGCATGCTGTTGATTGAGATTTCATGAGCGTGATTAACAGATATTAAATAGCGGAAATGAGACTGTGTAACATACAGGGAGTGCAGAATTATTAGGCAAATGAGTATTTTGACCACATCATCCTCGTTATGCATGTTGTGTTACTCCAAGCTGTATAGGCTGGAAAGCCTACTACCAAGAGTATTAGGTGATGTGCATCTCTGTAATGAGAAGGGGTGTGGTCTAATGACATCAACACCCTATATCAGGTGTGCATAATTATTAGGCAACTTCCTTTCCTTTGGCAAAATGGGTCAAAAGAAGTACTTGACAGGCTCAGAAAAGTCAAAAATAGTGAGATATATTACAGAGGGATGCAGCAGTCTTAAAATAGCCAAGCTTCTGAAGCGTGATCATCGAACAATCAAGCGTTTCATTCAAAATAGTCAACAGGGTCGCAAGAAGCGTGTGGAAAAACCAAGGAGCAAAATAACTGCCCGTGAACTGAGAAAAGTCAAGCGTGCAACTGCCAAGATGCCACTTGCCACCATTTTGGGCATATTTCAGAGCTGCAACATCACTGGAGTGCCCAAAAGCACAAGGTGTGCAATACTCAGAGACATGGCCAAGGTAAGAAAGGCAGAAAGTCGACCACCACTGAACAAGACACACAAGCTGAAACGTCAAGACTGGGCCAAGAAATATCTCAAGACTGATTTTTCTAAGGTTTTATGGACTGATGAAATGAGAGTGAGTCTTGATGGGCCAGATGGATGGGCCCATGGCTGGATTGGTAAAGGGCAGAGAGCTCCAGTCCGACTCAGACGCCAGCAAGGTGGAGGTGGAGTACTGGTTTGGGCTGGTATCATCAAAGATGAGCTTGTGGGGCCTTTTCGGGTTTAGGATGGAGTCAAGCTCAACTCCCAGTCCTACTGCCAGTTTCTGGAAGACACCTTCTTCAAGCAGTGGTACAGGAAGAAGTCTGCATCCTTCAAGAAAAACATGATTTTCATGCAGGACAATGCTCCAAGTACTCCACAGCGTGGCTGGCAAGAAAGGGTATAAAAGAAGAAAATCTAATGATATGGCCTCCTTGTTCACATGATCTGAACCCCATTGAGAACCTGTGGTCCATCATCAAATGTGTGATTTACAAGGAGGGAAAACAGTACACCTCTCTGAACAGTGTCTGGGAGGCTGTGGTTGCTGCTGCACGCAATGTTGATGGTGAACAGATCAAAACACTGACAGAATCCATGGATGGCAGGCTTTTGAGTGTCCTTGCAAAGAAAGGTGGCTATATTGGTCACTGATTTGTTTTTGTTTGGTTTTTGAAAGTCAGAAATGTATATTTGTGAATGTTGAGATGTTATATTGGTTTCACTGGTAAAAATAAATAATTGAAATGGGTATAAATTTGTTTTTTGTTAAGTTGCCTAATAATTATGCACAGTAATAGTCACCTGCACACACAGATATCCCCCTAAAATAGCTAAAACTAAAAACTACTTCCTAATAAACTACAAAAATATTCAGCTTTGATATTAATGAGTTTGTGTTCATTGAGAACATGGTGGTTGTTCAATAATAAAATTAATCCTAAAAAATAAAACTTGCCTAATAATTCTGCACTTTGATTGAAGGGAAATTGCTTCTCCACACTTATTGAGAAAGTAAGTGCACATCAGCAGCTCCTATATTTCTAACAGAGACAGCAGGTATAATAACAGCCCTGTGAACATTTGAGAGCTCTGGGTTACAATTTTGTGCTGAGCTGAAGTACAATCTCAAAGTTGAATTAGACAGCTCTCTTTACTTTCAAAAATTGCATAGATCAGACTTCCATAATACAATGTTTCAGACTTATTAAACATTCTAGAAAGAAAGAAAGGATTTGTAGGAATAATGAAGTGTGGGAGGAAGGAAGTGTGGAAGGAAGTGTGGAAGTTTGGAAGTTTGGAAGGAAGTGTGGAAGGAAGGAAGGAAGGAAGGAAGGAAGGATGGATATGTGGGAATAATGAAGTGCGGACGGAAGGAAGGGTGGATGGCTTGATATGAGGGAATAATGAAATGTGGAAGGAAGGAAGTGCAGAAGGAAGGAAGGATGGATATGTGGGAATAGTGAAGTGCATAAGGGAGGAAGGGAGGGAGGGAGGGAAGGGAAGGAAGGGAAAAACTAACATGTGCTCTAATCTATGCTTGCTTATTTTCAGTGTGACTACATTTATCTTATAGACGGCTAGAACGACTAATATGTGTTTAAGAAAAGAAGTTTCAAACCAACCCATTTCCCAAGATGCCTTAAGACTACAACGTGTTATACTTTTCAAGGCATGATGCAATACTACTGAACAAATTACTCTTCATGAGTAAAGGACATAAGTGCTCTATTAATTATGTACATGCAGACCACACTTCAGTGAGAATATCTGAGAACCCACACCTACTGCCGTATGTTCACATTACACAGAGAGAGAGAGAGAGAGAGAGAGAGAGAGAGAGAGAGAGAGAGAGAGAGAGAGAGAGAGAGAGAGAGAGAGAGACCAATACACAGAAACTGACACAAAAAAAAGTCAAATTTCCAAAAGCTCTTTTCACATTTAACCAGGTATGGTTTAAATGCATAAACACAACACTTTTTAAGATGAATTATTGACAAGGGCAATAAACTGTTTTGTATTTTCATTTAGGACATTTCTAATATTTTCACAATTATGAATGAACAAAGGTACCTCAAAGACACAAAGGCCAGCTTAAAGTCAGTATAAAGCCCTTTAGGTTGCATATGAGGCTTACTGTAGAATTACAAATATGAGAGGATTATTTAGGCCAAGGACAAATGCAAAAATATGACATCAAACTGTGAAAGACGCTCACTGCAATCCCGTATTACTGGTGCACCTACACGCACTTCCATTCCACTCACCATCACTTGTGTGTTGTTTTGCACACATTTATATCAAAACAAAAATAGCTATAACTCACAAAGCTAAAGCGATGATGTCAGATATTTTACACCCAAAAATACGGATACATGCTGACAATGATGTATGTATGTATATTAGTTTAGGTTTACAAATATAATTTCGTTATTATTATTATTATTATTATTATAATTTCTGTTGTAATTTAATGGACTGTTTTGACCGTCGAATCCTTCTTTTATCAACTGGTGATTAATTGAGAAGAATGTTCTTTCACAAACCTAACCGGACACTTCCAATACTACTTTTCAAATGACAAGGGGGCAATTCAAGATTATCAATTTAAACTGTTCGTCCACAAAGCTGTCATATAGGCTTGACATCACACGGAAAATATAATACAGAGCTTTCTTTATCTTACTTTCAAAGAAAGTAGCCATGTTTGGCACTGTATGAGGGTAAGCTTTAATTTCTGAGTGAACTATACCTTTAAGTAGGCTATTATAAATATCCGTTATTCGGAGAAACCTTATTCGCTTACTAAACAGGTTTTTTTTTTTTTTTTGGCCGTTACTAGCGCGTCGGTTGAGATATGACGCCTATGATGCCTAGCAGGACAGAAATGACGAACAGGTAACGTACGTTAAGGTGAAAGTGTTTTGCCAAACTTGTTAATTAAACATATATGCTTACGGGGGAAAACGAAGAAGGGCGCACTTGGAAAGCAAATAAACGCAAGATTTTTCTTGACATATTTAGAGTTAAAAATATAAAATACTGGCGTGATGCTTCAAGTTGTTTTTCAGTCACTAAAATGAAGTTGTGGCGGACGGAGCGGTTGTCAATATTGAAGCTGTCAAAACGCATTTGCATTTGAATTCTCCTGAGATTCACTTACCTGAACAGCTGATGTTTACCGGTACAGTTGAACAGACTTGGCGTCACTGGGTTGCGGGTTGCACGGTGTAAACGGACTGTGAGGCGATGAGCCGCGTCCTGACTGAAGTTTATGAATCCTACTATGGCGATGGCTCCCTGTGTAATATTCATCACATACGCCTTCGCCATTGGCAGGTTCCTAAGCGACGTCAACTGGAACTAATTAATATTCACCACCAACATTTTGCCATTGGCGAGTTGTCTAGAACGTCATCGTGATGTAATTAATATTCATATTTTGAGCCTTCGATATTGGATGTTAACCACGCGACGTAAGCGCCGCCCGAGTAATATTCACAAACGGACGTCGCCATAGTATTTGTATAGAAATCGTAATTTTTCGCGTTGGAAATCTCCACGCATGCTCACCCCGATACCTCAGGGGCAGCGCTACCTGAGAGCACATACTGTATGTCCTACTTTCACTGCCTGTACACTCCCTTCCTCTCTTGCTCCCTATGGGAAGAAATCACTTTGCAATTATATGGCAATAAAAATACCCCAGAAAATGTTCTCTTCTTGCATATGAAGTCTTTGTAAAGCAAATATTGTTAGTTAATAATTTTGCATCCTCGAAAAAAAAAAAAAACGTTTAACGTTCTTTTTGTTTTACATTTACATCCACGCATTTAGCAAATGCTTTTATCCAAATCGACTTAAAGAGCCAACAATAATGCACACATTAAGGTTTATAAGACAACTAGATTAGCAAGCAAGAGAAAAATATTACTTTAAACACACTTTCAGATAAAGAATGTATTTAAAGGCTTAGTTCACCCAAAAATGAACATTATTTATGAATTTATGCTCAACACAAAATATATTTTGAAGAATGGTTGAAACCAGTCAATTGGCCCCAATGACTTCCATAGTATTTATCCATAGCCTTCCCAGAAGAGTTGAAGCTGTTATAGCTGCAAAGGGTGTGCCAACTCTATATTAAACCCTATTTAAGATTGGGATGTCATTAAAGTTCATGTGCATCTAAAGGCAGGCGTCCCAAAACTTTTGGCAATATAGTGTATCTTTCTCATATCTTTCCTTTCTGTACAGTAGTGCACAATTTTGATATATCTTTCATATCTGAAAGAGCCATTTATCAATGATCATTTATTTAATTATTGTGCTCTACTGTACAGATTGTAAAGATCTGGATAAAGCTATGATCACTGAATAACTGCCACCCAAGAATTCACTAATAAAACCAAGGCCTCAGATTCTTAAAGCAGGGGTAGCTTGAGACAAATTTGTCTTCGGTACACAAGGTTTGAATAATGTTCTAGATGTCTGCTGTGGCAAGACGGCTCGCCAGAACGTATAGACCCCTAATTGCACGCTACAGTAATAGGGATCTACAAAAATTCTATTTTAGAATTTAAAAACAGGGTTTGAGGAAGCACCCACACGGAACTCCACCCGTTCATTCACTTCCTGTGGTGACGTTGGGCAGAGCTTCCATTCACGGGGTATTTTCTTTCCAGGCATTCATAGAGCTGCCCATTCTCACACCAACAGCCATCAGCATGGGCATGAAACGCATGGGCCGCACGAGACGTCTGTAGCAGTTGGAGGTAGATGAGATTGATTTGGACCCAATCTCCACATCAATAATCCTAAATATAAACATGCATGCACAGATATTAATGGAGATGGATGCAGCCATCTCAAGCGCGTCGGATGTTGATGTCAAGTCTGTGCCACATGTCCCAGGAATGAGTCGGGTCTGATGAAAGATGCTATTCCCACATCCCTGAATGTGCCCTGAATCTCACCTCATTTCTCAGCCCGACAGAAGAAGATCAAACGCATAGTCTTGCTTAATACCACTAAATGAATAATGAAATGTTCTGAAATTGCAGCATTTGTAGCTTCAACAGTTGAGCATGGCACTAGCAATGCCAAGGTCATGGGTTCGATTCCCAGAGAATGCATGAACTGATCAGATGTATACATTAAATGCAATGTAAATCAATTTGGATTAGAGTATCTGACAGATGCATCAATGTGAAAAAGAAAAAAGAGGCGATTCCTGAGTCAGGCATGCAAATTGGCAGTTAGCTGTGAATGGAAGGGGTTCGCTTCCAAAATATTTCTTGTGATACCAATGTGTAAAATTCCTGCAAAGATGCTGGTGACGAAGAAGGAGCTTTTCTAGAAGGGACTGTGACAGTGTGGTGTCGAACGAGTTGGAAATAACAGGTCTATCTCTTGCCTCACTGATAATGAAACAGGCATGCGTTTCCCTCCAGAGCACTCTTCCGTTTCTCTTGGACAGAGAATGAAGTTCTTTTACTCTGATGCTGTCAAGAGCCTGTCTTGAGCAGGAACCAATGATAAACCAGGCATTTAAGCACAGGAAAAAACTCTTTAGTGAGTAATGTCATTGAGGCACTTGAGTATTAACACCAACTGTCATCTTTATTAATAAAAAAAAAAAAAACTGAACCTGTCAAGAATTCTATTGCGTTATATTTCAAATACTATCAAAATCAAAATAAATCAAATGAAAAACAAGATGCATTAGGGAAATGAAAATAAAATTGTTTTCATTATGGTAATGAGCATTGTAGAATTCTTTTTTTTTTTGCTTAATCTCAACCCTAAAACCAGCTTCATTTTTATACTATTATATATAAATGATATCATCTATAAAAATATATAAATGGTCTCATAATCATGAAATAATTCCCATTCACATTGTGCATCTTATTCTTCATTTCATATATTTTATTTTGATATACATTAAAGCAAACCTGGGATCCTTCTTTAAATTGACTGCTAGCTCTCAATTGATGACCTTTAATTCATATGCGTTCCGCTGCTTTACAATCCCAGTGGGCTTGTCCTGCGTCCCATTAACATCAGCTACAAAGAAAAGGGCCGTTTCTATATCAGGCTTCACTTATGCAGTCTAAGCTCAGTTACCCCTGAAGGTCACAGCAGATGAGAATTCTGTTGGGCAGCACGGCAGAAATCAGTGAAAGCAAAGAAGCTTCATGTCCAATGCCGTGCACGCTTTCTTGAAACGCATGCATTTTAGTGCATCTCAAATGAGATGTGACAGAAAGCACATGTGTGTATTACACTGGGCGCAACCCGAACACCATGTGGTCCACAGAAATGTTACTTAAGCTCTACCACTGACATGAGCAAGGAATTGAGATTACATTTTTCAATCAAAGGAACCAACATTAAATTGTCACCAAGAAAGAAAGAAATATTACATTTTCCATTCAAAAGCAGCATTTTCCTTCGGTCAGCGTTTCCAAATGATGCCACAAACAACTCGTGTGTATCAATTAACTGAAACAACGAAAGAAAATAATCAACTTTAAAAACACCATATCTGCTTATGGATGCTCAGATATTAACATTTGAATTTAAAAAATATTAAAAAGAATATTCAAAATATTAAGCAGCACAACCGTTTACAACACTAATAAGAAAAAAATGTTCAGCATATTAGAATTTCTGATCATAAAAAAAATCAGCTTTGCCATCATAGGAATAAATTACATTTTAAATAGATTATTTTTACTGTATTTTTTTGGGGAAACCTGCTGCCTTGGCTGTGAGCATTAAAGAGATTTCCTTTAAAAACAATAAAAAATCTTACAGACCGAACTTTTGAGCAGTAATGTATATATTTTATATTTCTAGCAATTTAGTTTGACATATTCGTAATTGGTTTTAAATCATAAGCAGCTTCAATAAGCACAGTAAGCCTTTTAAATTTATAGCAAATGTCATCTTTAATCTTGCTTTTTCCCAATTACTTCAAAAACAACATCAAAAATACAATTGGGCAAAGGGATCCGCAAAATACAAAATATTGTTGAACAGCCCTGTTTAAACACTGAAGTTAGTTTCAGGAACACCTGACACATCATCAGAGTGTGTATGGTACATTTCCACATGAGTCCTTTGACTGCTCAAAAACTCTATGCTTTACTGTATAACAACATAAAGCTAAGCAAAAGCACACAGGTGAAAGCCACAGTGAACGAGGAACGGCTCAAAATTGGTACACGACTATCATCATTTCATTCTTTCTTCCTTCAGGCGGCTATCTGCGTCTCCTCGGTGAGCCATCCCTGCTCCTCTCGCCTTTCCTCCTGTCAGAATGCCTGTTCTCTTTGTCCGCCCTCTCCAAGCCGTTCCTGTACGAGTCCCTGGAGTCGATCTCTTTGCGGCTCCTCTCGCGTGACTTTGACCTGTCCCGGCTCCGCCGCAGAGGCTCCTTCTCTCGGCTCTGCCGTCTATCTTTGTCCTTGTCCGCTCGGGAGTCGTTTTTGCCATCGTCCTTGTGCCTGCGTGAATCTGGCTGTCTGTCCTCAAAGTCCTGAGCGTGCCTGTGATGCTGCTGCTCCTTATGTCCTCTTCCACGCTCCGGTTCTCCTCGTTGCTGAGCAGGGGGCGACTCATCCCCATGTCCCCGGCGGCGAGAATCTCTTTGTTGTCTGTCGGGTCCACGCCGGTCCTCGTTGTTGCCATCTTGCCGGCGGTTCTCGTGCCTCTTGCTGAGCCGCTCCTCTAGAGGAGATCGCTGGTTTGCTGCCTTGCTGGACCTTTTCTCCTTGTTCTTGTCCTTGTTCAGGTTCTTGTTCTTGTCCTTTTTCTTGCCTGAGGCCTTCTTGCGCCTTGAGTCAGAGTCTGTGAAGAGAGAGGAGAATTTCATAAGTATTTCAAGGATTAGATCAAATCAAAAGTGATGTGTTCAGTTTGGAGGAGTTTATTCAATAACATGAAAAGGGAAAGGAATCAAAAGGAATTCTTGTTTGCTTCCACTACGGTTGTGTGCTAGCCTTAAAAATGCGACAAAACAGAAGTAGTGACAAATATTTTCTTCCATATTGTGATGTACATAGTGAATCAGTGAATCAGATTATCGTGAAGAAAAAAAAGGGAAAAAAATAGGACGGCACTTGGTTGTTGATTGGAGTTGTTACCTTTATTTATATAGCTCTTTATGCAATACTCATTGTTTCAAAGCTGCTTTACAGTGATCAACCGGAAAATAATGATCCTTGATGCAAACAAAACTCAATTCTGCTGTTTCGAAGCCTCAAAGTTAGGCCGTCACCATCTTGTCAGCACGCGTCACTCCCGGATAACTGACAAAAGGCAAAGGGGCGGGACTTGGCTGGATCTGAGGTGACGACTTACAGACAGCAGACAAACGGCAATCCACCTGTCACTCAAAGTGACCACGCCCTTAATTATGCAGAACTTTAAGGTTTAATTTAATGTAAACGAATGAGTTATAAAAAAATTCACCCCCTCAGTTGTCATGAAGGGCATGACAACTGATTAGCCGTATTGACCAAAAGCACAATTTGTACCAGGCTGTAAAGTCAGTTCAGTGTTGATTTAGTTTGGTTCAATAACAGTGTTAAAGTTAATCAATTATGAAATGAGTCTAGATTTCAATGCCGATTGCAGTCAGTTGTAAGAAAGAGGCGGATTTAAGCAGACAAAATTATTGGAGAAGCCCGGCGTATGTCATCAGACAAGTTTGTCATATCACAGGAAGTGTTATGATAATTTAAATAAAAAAAAACAGTGTCAAATTATTTTTGAAAAGTGAAATGCATGAATCATTCACGGTAATATCAATAGCATGCATTTAGAAAATAGGCTGAATTTCCATTTAATGTCAATGTTAAGCAGATAAAATTGCCAGTTCAAACCACTCAAACTGATTCAGTGAGTGAGTGATGAGACGATTCAAACTGATAGATTGACATTGCTGTTTTTATCATTTGTCATTTGTTAATGATTCATGAGCAATGGGTGTGATTTAGAGAACCTGCAGCACTGAATCTGGCCGATTTTTAAGTCAGTATGATCAAATCACTAAAATGCAGCATTTAAAGCCAGCATGAAACAGAAGCTGCAATAGTGTTTTTTTTCTTCACTATTGTGCCATATATATCCGAGTGAAACGGTTTCTGGAATGAGAGAACTGTGTTCAAGGCCGAGACACGGTAAGGTAACGGTTGGCAAGCGTCTGTCAGGCAAGTTTAAGCGGTGTGTTCCACACCACGGCCTTCGTCAGGCTTACATCGCGCCAGTTTGCCCAATACAGCATGTTGAATCGGCATCTGTGAGAGTGGGAACTCTGATTGGGTGTTCAGTTTAACGAACGAGTCAGAGCACGAGAATTAAAGCAAAAGTGATGAAAGAGAGCAAGTCAAGACGGTACAGACAGTGTTTGTGCAAGTATGTTTTCCTTGAAAAGAAGCAATAAACATCAATTAACATTCATTAAGCGGTAGCAGAGGAGACGAGAGAGGCCTGACATCACATCTCGTCTAAAAATGTAACTTCATTAACAGCCTCAGGAACAAATTACTGTGACTCTCACATTCCTGTCAGAATCTGCCTGTTCGAAAAATCTAATTATATTCTCTTTTTTTCACAGTGCTAAAGCCATAAAAAAAATTCTATTTGCATACAGACTGGGAGGGGTAGTGTTTATCCACCTTTTTTCAACAGCCCATGATGCTTTGTGCAAAAAATGGGAGTAACTTCCGTTAAACTGTAAACAATCAGAGAAAGGTTCGCTCTGAGCGCAATAAGCATTAAAAAAAGAAAGAAACCTGGGAACAATGAGATGACATTATTCTACTCACTGACTCTTCAACCATCAAACATTAAAAGGACATTTAAAAGTGTAAACGCATTAAATTACTACCCCAGACCATGAATATCCCCCGATTATTTCCGCAGCATTATCACAGACATGTTACTGTAGTAATATATGTCTGCATTACATACCACATTGCCTTAATCAACAATGTTAATTAACTGGAACATTGAGTGATTTCTGTATATTGCATTCACCTGCTTTGAAACATTCCAGTAAACACTGCTAATAGGGATTAAAAGTGAAAAGGGGAGACAATTACATTTTAAAGAATCCTTGGGAAAACAGACCTGGAAAGAGACATGAGGATTTGGGGAGGAAAACAAGAGATTCTTAGAGCATTCTAGTGAATTATTCATGGGATATATCATAAATTATATTGGAAGAGCAGACCACAAATGTGCAGTATATGTTGTCATTTTTCATACTGTTACAGCAGAATACAAAGGGGAAAAAGAAAATAATCTGAAGGAAAAGAATGCATTGACTGAAAAGAGCTCTTGCCATAGATATTCTTGTCATACCACGTCACATTAAAATACCAAGCGTTACATCTCTTGAAGTCTGAACATGAAAACATAAAGGACATTTTACAGCTCATTCAGTCAAGTGACAGATATGGATTCTTTTTAGCGCAACCTTAGGATTTGAAATTATTTGTTTCAGTCTTTTTGAGTGAATCTTTCCCAAAACACAGTAGGATCTTTAGTTTGTTTTGAATTGCGGCACTCCCCCACTTTTTCCTATTTATTTATGAACAATTCCTGGCTGGGATGAAGATCTGCCATAAAAAGTTTATATATATATATGTAGGATTTAAAAGGAAAATCCTAGTGGATTAAATATTTTTACTTATATTTTAACTTTAAAAAGCTGTGATTTCCCCAGGTTTTCCATAACCACAGAGATCCCAATAGCTGAAACTTGAAAGATTCTTGTCAAAATTTGAGAATTTCTGTGATTGGATCTACAAAGTGGACACTCCTAAAGTCCTGGAGTACAGGCTGGTGATCATCAGGGCTCAGGAAGGAAAGGGGGAAACACTCCATAAACAGAATAACTAAGGAAGAAAAACAAACACAAAACTGATTGCATGTCAAGTCCAGACACTAAAGGCATGAATAATTAGGCATCAGGCCAAAGGGCACACTTTTTCACATTTCATCAAGTTCTTTAAAGTTAAATTGGAAAACCGGATTGTCCCTGCTCTTGTTCATTACGAGAGTTTGGTCTACTAAGGAAACTCACTGTAATGTCTGTAATTCAAAGCTTTCAATCCAATCTAAACCATGGGACATTTAGTTACGGGCATCATAACACCACTTGCAATTCAGGTGAGAATTGTAAGTAGGGCAATCAATATCGTAATATGGCTTAGTTCAATAGTGAAATCGCACATTATTATAATATATGCGCTGCCAGTTTCTCTGACTCTGAAACACATGGTATCATGAGCTGCATCTGAGCTGAGTGTAAAACAGATCTGTGCATCATTCCAATGCCGGCAAAGCATATATTTATTTTCCGGCAAAAGAAAAACTAGATGGTTTTACATTTGAAAGTCAAGAAATTATGACATATATAGTTCTTGTATATAATAGTATTGTAATTTTACAGAGTACTATATTTTTTGTTATTGTAATTTTATAAAATACAAAATGTTTTATTTTACAATATAATAATTTTTTTTGAAAAATATTTGAAGAGGTTTGTTTTTTTTTTAAACCCTGTTTACTTTGTGGTTAAAAAAGGTTGGAGTTTTGAGTTCTTAGAAGGAGTAATATTTGTACAGAGAAAAAAAAAGTCTTCAGATTAAAAAGTAATTTTTCTGATTTTTCTGAAAAATGAAAAAATAATTCACCTCATTCTAGAATGATTATTATTTTCCACCGCAGGCACTTTCCCTGGGAACTAGGGACTTTGGGGTGGTACTCGGTGAGTTTCGACCACAGGAACCAGGGTCTAAATGAAGTTTCCACCTCAAAACGGCCCTGCTTGCGAGTTAGTTCTTTTTCAAAGCTCAGGAACTTTCAGGGGTGGGACTTGGGCGCTGAACATGCTGAGTGGTTGAGCTCACGGAGCATTTTATTTCAACCTAAAAGCCTGTTACAGTGAAATCAACAATGGAGTTTAAAAAATATGACAGATGGACCGACAATGAGGTTCAGGCTTTATTATGCTTATTTCGTGGAGGACGAAATCCTGTGGTCTCTGGAAAGTCACATGCAGTCCGGACTAATCTTTGCGGTACCACGATGGAAACGCAGACAGCAACGGAACTGAGGGAAAATGAGTTCCAGGGACAAATTGTTCCGGTTAATTTTGGTGGAAACGGGGCTCAAATAGCTATTCTTGTAATTTTGAGAAGAGTCCTATTTTTCATATCACAATATATAGCAGAAAAACAAAATATCCCTATGTCAGTTTATCCAGTTTTTAGCATCCTTAATTGTAAGGAACGTTTAACTAATTTAATCTATTATGGTTCTGATTCCACTTATTGATCCCTTTTCCTCAATAATTCCATAAATGATTCCCTTCAGCGCAAATACGTTAGCCAACCATTACACATGATTTGAGGGAGAAAAGAACCCTTTTATACTAAACTGACGAGTGTTTTAATACCTGAAGAGCTGTCACTGCTGGAGGAGGAGTCCGAATCGCTGGACGAGTCAGAGTCACTATCGCTGCTGTCACTGTCAGATGAGGAATCTGAAGATGAGGAGTCTGAAGAGGAGGAGGAGGAGGAAGTATCAGATGACTCCACGTCCTGATTCTGGGTCATGATCATCTTAGGAGCATTCTTCAGATGTTCTCTCAGCTCATCCCTGAAAGAGAAACAAAAAAAAACAGTTTGATGAGCATTGGTTTATAATTGAAGCCGACCCAACAGGGGATGTTTCACGGGTTCTTACGTCAGTCCTCCAAGGCCGATAGATGTGAAGAAATTAATGGCAAATCTTGTGTTTCTTGGGTTATCACGTGGGAACAGACCCTCAAAGAAAGGCTGAAGAGTCCTGAGGAATAAAGAAATGAAATGGTCCATTATACGGCTTCATTATAAAGTTTATTACGAGTTGATTTTATTTAATGAAGCAGCACAGTACACAAAGAAAAGCACTTACATGTCCTTCAGTCTCTCGTTCAGTTTTGGCAAACCCATGTAAGCACAAAGTTCCTGGAACAAGATCTTCACAAAGATTCGACTGGAGGACGTCGTTGTGTCTTCGCTCATTTTAACACATTCAAGGACCTGCGAGAAAACACTGCTTTACTGCATCAGGAAACCAATAATGTGTCTGGCCGTATTGATGAGATGTTGCCTAAAATGTAATTACAGCCTGCAGGGTGCATTCGTTTATAAGCCACGTCTAAATGCTGATGTGGTCAATTTAAAGGAGGAAGTAATAAAAGTAACTCACACTCCATGGAACAGAGTCTGTGTAGAGGAGATGAGCAAACATTCGAGCAACGTTACGAAGTTTGTTGGTTTCAAGCCGATGGATGGTTTCATACTGCTCCTGGAAGATGGCCTCAAAACTCTCCATGTATTCCTTCTTCAACAAGCAAAACCTCTACATAAAAGATGAAAATGTCAGATGGAGAAACAAAAACACCAGTTGCAATATCTAACCCTAACTCTTAACAAAACAAAATCAAATAAACATTTTAAATGTTGTCATCTTATATTTAAATTAAACAAACAATATAAAATCAGTTTTTATATTTATTTTAATTATGGTAATTTCTACGTGAACGCAGCATAACAGTGTCAGAGGGAAAGACTCACCCCAGCTAGGAGACCAAAGAACTTCTCGTATGTTCTTTGCTGGGCACAACAGTCCAGGATCATGTTGCACAGCTCTTTCTGTGGAGAGAAACAGATGCACATGAGGGGAAAAAAAGTCTCAAACGCAGACTGAGCAGCAGCTGTTTGCACTTTAAAGAAACAAAATCAAGGTGAGGATCTGATCATCCATTCCGAGCACTTCTCCACTAATGTGTATTGATTTCATAATCTTATATCTGCACCAAGAAGCCTAGGATTCTGAGACAGACATAGTAACAGTCAAGATCAGGATCAATTTAACAAATTATACCTGAACACATTAGATGTGCTGATCTAAAAATAGTTCTGGTAAAATCTCATGGCTCTTTCCTTCAGCTGGAACAGTGGACTTCAATCCAGGCACATGAGGTGTTAAGCACTTGAGATATGGATTGATCATTAAGATGTTTTGTGAACCCATTAATAACAAAGCGATTATATGGCATAATGCACAGATCTTTTGACCATTTTAATTTTTTTTGACCACCTGTTTACATTCACTTAAAACATGACTCATATCCATTATCTGCATTTACATGAATCCATGCCAATACTAGAATGATTTTATTGGTGATTGCTTTCAGCTACATGGTTGACTCTCAGGGTTTGAATGGCTGTATATAAAAATGAATTCACGACAGGTGGTTCTTTGATGTGATTATCCTGCTTATACCACAATCTCTTGCCAGCATGGTTGAATAAAATTTTATTCAGCATTAATATATTAAATTAGTTAAAAGCGACAGAAATCTTTTGTAACATACACTATAAATGTCTGCACTATTTCCAGTCTGTTCGTTACCAATAATGCGATTAAGGTGTTTACATGCCTGTTTATTGCAATTAAATAGTAAATAGAAAACTATGTATGCAACATAGTTAAACGGGAGTATGGTTACTACGATTATGAGCTTAAATCACATTAGTTTGAACAAAGTATTTCATTTACATGAGGTTTAATGCCTCATTCAATATTGCCAAAATCCCATAAATCGCATGTGCATGTAAATGCACTCAATGATAATAATAATAAGAAGAAATGTTTCTTGAGCATAAGCATATTAGAACGATTTCTGAAGGATCACGTGACACTGAAGACTAGAGTAATGGCTTTTACAATTAAAACTACTGTGATCCAAAAGTACATAAAAGTAAAAAAAAAAAAGAAAAAAATCCAGCCTTGGTGAGCATACGAGAAAAAAAAAAATCGGACTAACTTTTGAACAGCAGTACATTTATGAGCAAATCAACAAAAAATCTTCATAGAAAAACGGTGGCAAGTTCAAGATGCTTGGAACATCCTATCTGCAAACTAATAATAGTTATTTATCAATACACTTCTATTAACTAAAATCAAATAAGTATTTAATATAACCACCTTTTCCAAGGTGGTCTGTGTGTATTTAACATTAAATACACACAGTATTTAATGTTGTTTCAAACAGAAACTTCAAGTTTGCAATGATAGCGGGCATGCAAAGAAAACCTATGGTGGAGAGATTTAATTGATGTGATGTCAGGTAATACTCTGAAATCCCTTAACGAGCCCATCCTCATGCCTGGACTTGATGTGATCCTACCTACAGATGCCCATTTCTCCCCTCACAGGAAACAGGAAGGATTCTATGCTCCAAACAGCCATTTAGCTTTTCCCACTTCACACCTGCGGCTCAGCTGAGCTCCATGGCCCCTCACACACAGCAGGTATAACATCTCATCTTACTGCATGAGCTGGAGCACTTCTCTGCTTATACTCTATAACACTACATAAGCCTATTGATTTCATGATCTACCTCAAATATATTCACCTGGGAGCTCAGGATTATGAGGAAAAAAAGGCATGATTGTGATCAATTTAAAAATTAAACCCCTAACAAGCTTCAGTCTGGCACCAAATTAGAATTGAAGCTGAAAATCACATGCAAAAGAAACCAACGCTGGATATCAAGAACAGTGTCCAGGGCAGATTAAGTACTGAGCACAAGGTACAGAGATGGTATTATGCCCTGATGAGATCATTTTTGATTCTTCTAACAGGTGCCTGCAGGCAGCGAGCCAGACGCTCCAGGTGTGACGGTAAGGTGTTCTGATCACAGGACAGTTTGAGAGCGAGTGTGGCTCAGCCTTACGGCACAAGTCTCTCATTTATATATTTCAGGGATCTGAAATCCTACAGGCTGTGCTCGATTACTGATGAGAAATATAGGAAAAGTTCAGTCAAAAGTCAAACCTGACGTGATGCACCTTCACTTTCCAGAAGCATGAACGTGATTTGAACTACAGAGGAGGGGACAGTTTTTTTTGTTATTGCAAAAAATGACTTTAATTTCAGAAGATTTATTAGCACCTTTAGGCAGTATTCTGCCATTTTTGGACCTTGACAAAGGTCCCATTCATATTTGTGATATGACAGAGATGACTATATATCCTGCAAAAAAAAAAAAAAAGTTTGGGGTCAGAAAAAAAAGTTTTTCCAAGAAATCTCTTATACTCACAAAGGCTGCATTAATTTGATTAAATACAGTAAAAACATAATATTCTGAAATACTATTAAATAACTTTCCTAATTAGATTTAAATTAATGTATTCCTGTCAAGGCAAAGCTGAATTTTCAGCATCATTACCCCAGTCTTCAGAAATCATTTTAATATGCTAATTTGCTGTTTAAGAAAGATTTTATTATCGTCAATGTTGGAAACAGTAATGCTGCTTAATATTTGTGGAAACTGTGATGCTTTTTTCAAGTTTCTGATTCTATTCTATTCTGATGAATAGAAAGTCCAAAAGAACAGCATATTTGAAAAAACTTTGCGTGTTTACCAAAAGTTTCTGTTGCATTTGATCAATTTAATGCATCATGAAAAGTAAAAAAAAAGAGAACCGTAGTCAGGTTCTCTGACTCAGCTAATACTTGTTCCTCATGTATGAACAGGGAAATCCCTGCTAATTAAACTGTTCTACAACACTAGCAGCATTACTGTGCAGCAGACCAAGCAGCAGCACAAATCCAGGCTTCAGCATTGGTGAATCACTCCCTGATTCACTCATTAGCATCATCCCCATTGCCTCAAGCAACAAAAACCATGGTGGAAACTGAAAGATTCTATCAAGGGAGATGTCAGGTAAATCTTTTCAGCCCAAAGGGCCAAAAACCCACAGTGACCCTTTGCGGCGATCTTACCCACACAGCAAACCAGAGGGATTACATGCTCGAAGCCATTTTTAGCACTTCTCTCTTTAGCACCTGCGGCACAGTCGAGCTCCCGCATGCCCTCACTCTAAGTGCAGCTTCTCATCCCAATACACTCTGCTTTGGCTGCTTGGATACATTATAGCTAGACTAGGAACTACAGAATGATGGACGGATTGTGATTGACAAGAAGCTGATAGAAGTTTTTCCCTCAGCACAGACTAGTAATTTTTGAAGAGTGATATGAGACGAAGAGAGCGAAGGAGAGCATCCGTGATGTGAAATCTGTAATAGTGCACAGCAAGACTGTAGCCACAGATGACCAGCCATCTGCTCTGCAAAGACTGATGGAACAGAAATGATGAAATGTCATTAACTTTTATTAAAGCAGCAGAACATGAAGAACAAAAAGAAACAAATGAAGGGCTTTAACCATTTGAAGTAACTTCAAAACCACGCCAGCCTATTTCATTTCCTCTAAAGAAAAATTGGCAGAGCTGTCAGATCGAACAAACAACACAAGGACTGAAACCCAGACTCACACCCAGACAATCAATAACCACTTACCGCCAGTATATCCACAACACAATAAAACTTCTATATTGAGAGCAAAAAAACAAACGCATCACTTCTGTTGCTAACGCCCAACCAAAACCTCACAACAAAAAAAAAACGTCTCGACTGAATCATTGCCGCACATGGGACATTGAGTGAACTCAGTCGGACGTGGAGGAGCATTACCAAAGTGCAGTGGGCTCGGCATGATGACCTTCTTTCTTTGTGGATAAGTACAGCCGAGTTTTACGCATTTACCACTGTGGGACAGGCAAAGAAATTCATGCTGAAGATCTGCCATGTAAAAGAACAAGCTGGAGGAACCATTCAATCAATAACTCCAAGGAGTGAAAGTTCAGGTGAGGAGCACTGTGCAAGAGAAATGTATTTTCTATTACCCCCGTATCGGGTGTGGAGCATACTCTGCTCATGCTGAATAAATGTTGTATGCCATCTCAAAGATGTCAAAAGCACAGGCACACTGGTACCATGTCAATCAAACAAGAAAATATATAACCACCTAAAGGATTATTAGGAACACCATACTAATACTGTGTTTGACCCCCTTTCGCCTTCAGAACTGCCTTAATTCTACGTGACATTGATTCAACAAGGTGGTGAAAGCATTCTTTAAAAATATTAGCCCATATTGATAGGATAGCATCTTGCAATTGATGGATATTTGTGGGATGCATATCCAGGGAACAAAGCTCCTGTTCCACCACATCCCAAAGATGCTCTATTGGGTTGAGATCTGGTGACTGGTGGGGGCCATTTTAGTACAGTGAACTCATTGTCATGTTCAAGAAACCAATTTGAAATTATTCGAGCTTTGTGACATGGTGCATTATCCTGCTGGAAATAGCCATCCGAGGATGGGTACATGGTGGTCATAAAGGGATGGACATGGTCAGAAACAATTCTCAGGTAGGCCGTGGCATTTAAACAATGCCCAATTGGCACTAAGGGGCCTAAAGTGTGTCAAGAAAACATCCCCCACACCATTACACCACCACCACCAGCCTGCACAGTTGTAACAAGGCATGATGGATCCATGTTTTCATTCTGTTTACGCCAAATTCTGACTCTACCATCTGAATGTCTCAACAGAACATCGAGACTCATCAGACCAGGCAACATTTTTCCAGTCTTCAACTGTCCAATTTTGGTGAGCTCGTGCAAATTGCAGCCTCTTTTTCCTATTTGTAGAGGAGATGAGAGGTACCCGGTGGGGTCTTCTGCTGTTGTAGCCCATCCGCCTCAAGGTTGTGCGTGTTGTGGCTTCACAAATGCTTTGCTGCATACCTCGGTTGTAACGAGTGGTTATTTCAGTCAAAGTTGCTCTTCCATCAGCTTGAATCAATCGGCCCATTCTCCTCTGACCTCTAGCATCAACAAGGCATTTTCGCCCACAGGACTGCCGCATACTGGATGTTTTTCCCTTTTCACACCATTCTTTGTAAACCCTAGAAATTGTTGTGCGTGAAAATCCCAGTAATTGAGCAGATTGTGAAATACTCAGGCCAGCCCGTCTGGCACCAAAAACCATGCCACGCTCAAAATTGCTTAAATCACCTTTCTTTCCCATTCTGACATTCAGTTTGGAGTTCAGGAGATTGTCTTGACCAGGACCACACCCCTAAATGCATTGAAGCAACTGCCATGTGATTGGTTGATTAGATAATTGCATTAATGATAAATTGAACAGGTGTTCCTAATAATCCTTTAGGTGAGTGTGATATCAGTAGTAACAACTCAAACTGATACCCATGACATCTTTCAAACACTAATATATGAATATAAGCTCAAATTTCTCTGCCAAGAGAGCTTCCACTTTGCAGCATAACTTTTACTTACTTTTGGGTATTGAAAATATGTGAAATTGGTTTTGGTTTAACTAGTGCTCATTCAGCAGGTTTGTGATTTGAAGACTTAGTACCTTTTTTGTTTTTTGAAAGAACTTATACTTTTAGCCAGCAAGGGTGAGGTTAGTTCACCCAAAAATATCCCATAATTTTACTCACCCTCAAGCCATCCTAGGGGTATATGACTTTTTTCTTTCAGCCAAACAAAAAGTTATATTAATAAGCTTTATAATGGGTGTAAATGGTACCATAGATTTTTAAGACCAAAAAAGTGCATCCATTCATCATAATAGTAATCCATGAGCGGGGGTTAATAAAGGTCTTCAGAAGCGAAGCGTTTTTGTATGAAAAATGTCCATACTTTATTAACTATAATAATCACTGGTTTCCGGTAACAGCCGTATGCAAGTCGAGTTTCGGCAGAGGAGTGAAGCTAGTTATAAATATAAGACACCCCAAATTAACAAAATGAATGGTCATCCATATCCCTCTCTGCACTTAATGCATTCTCACTCTGTCACTCCGTGGCAAAGGAAATGGCAGCAGCAGCTCTTTGTGAAATGAATCATCATTCGATTAGCGTCTCATGCAGCTGAATTATCTATCCGCTAACTGAACACCGTTGTGATTCAGCTCGATGCACTCAATCCATACGTTTGTACTCCATGTGGCTGAGGCGGGCGGAGGCAGAAATGTGGCTGAATAATGAACAGGCCATCTGTAAAGTCCCATGATTCATTCCGCACTTGTGATGTGTTTATTGCTCACAAGACTAATAATCACGCCATCAACTCCACTGCCAGACAGCGGCTGCTCCGCATCAATTGTCATTGCCTTTGCTAATTTTCACTTGAACCTCGTCGAAAGTGTGCACTGTGAAACATTTTACAATCGTTTTTTTGGAGTGGAAACTTTGATGTGTCGACATGGAAATTATGAGACTGGCTGTAAAGTTTTCAATCCTTTCAGCCCTCCACACTTTTAAATGTAAACATCTACACAGCAAGTTAAACTATTTATATTTTCACATGCCAGGCTTTGGCCTTCACTTTTCCGAGGGTGAAGTATTAAATGATCCCTATAAACTGAAGGCTGAATAACAGTGAATCATCTCAGCTTCATGGACCTTAGGCAGAGTAGACAGCATATTTAATGTGATGTGAATAATAACGAGGCTTCCTAGTTTTAAAACCCATGTTTTCTAGAAGTTAACGGAAAATACATACACTACTGTTTAAAAAGTTTGGGGTCATTAAGATTTAAATTCATCAGAAGTGACAGTTAAGTTATATTATCATTGGTAACTGATGCATACAACCAACAAACTGGACAGGTATTAAATGCACAAGGGACAAAGGATGTATAGAACTTTGGAAATGATGGAAGATCCTATTCCAAATGAGTTCTGTCAGTCTTCATCTTTGTAATGCGGTTGTCAATGTGTGGAAACTGGAAACCAAACATGTGGTAGACTTCTTGCTGCAGACTATAAACAATCTCCACCCTAACAGAAACACCTGCCAATCAGCAGCAGCTGTACAGATTTTAAAGCAACATTCCACCTTTTTATAGCAATCTTTAAGACATGCAGAAGCTAATGACCTCATCCAGAGGAATTTTTGTAAAACAGAATGGTTTATCTTATTAATGACAGAAAACATTCACCACAAATGTCCAGCTTGGAATTACAGCAATGACGGTTGGACAAATGGGGTGTTTTGCATGAGTTTCTTAAATCAATTAATGTCCACTAGAATGAATGAATAAATGAAAATGAATTAAATATATATATAAAAAAATCTAATTCACTAATAAGTCTTTCAGACTTGTGGCCAGTTTAACAAACTCAAAAGAATGATCCACTCACAGCTGTACAATATTTTAAAACAAAGAAAATCTAGAAAACTACAAAAAAATCAAGTATATTTACTCCATACATGTCCATGCCTTACAAGAGTTGATTATTCCATTGCTTTTGCAGGCCTGGAAAAGCGTTTGAAAATTCCCTTATATTTCCTGGTTTTCCATGACTGTGGAAACCCTGCATTTAGGAGCAAAGCCAGATCACTGGGCAGAAATTGCAATAACCGAAGACTCAAGGACGGTTTATTCTGGTACGACAACTCAGGAGGGACAAAGCGCAGTGGGTTCCAAGGACGTGAACCCATATGTGTGAAAGAAACACAGTGACAGCTCATACCGCAATGTTAAAACGCGCTCTTAATAAGGGACTGCGTTTGTTGCATCTCATTAAAGGCTTTTAAAGATAAATTCCCCACAGAACATCAATCATACAGCTAAAAAGAAATCAGGCTGACATATCAAATCAGGCCAAAATTATATGTTTTATGTTACATTATATGTTAATGTCATTGAGATGCCTATAAAAGTGTACACTTAATTGGCTGAATGAAACCCCAGCCAAGCCTTCAGATTCCCAGTTTCAGATGTCTAGTTCCAATAATAACTTATTTATCAAACAGCGATGTTAAGGAAACCAGAGTAGTTGACGTGTTTCCTCATGTTGCACATACACTAGGGGGTTTGAGCCAGGCACAGGTGTGTGTGTGTGTGTGTGTGTGTGTGTGTGTGTGTGTGTGTGTGTGTGTGTGTGTGTGTGTGTGTGTGTGTGTGTGTGTGTGTGTGTGTGTGTGTGTGTGTGTGTGATGACGCAGAGGACAGTGGTAGGTCTGGATGGGAGCCATGTTCTGCCAGTTCTGGCTTCAGCGAGAGATCTGAAAACTGGCAAGCACAAGCACTTCCTTACAATGAGGTAATCATTTATACATTGTGCACATTACATTAAACATGTTTGTGCTTATATATTAATATGACTAATAATCATTATTCTTGCTAAATACAAATATTAAACAAAATAAGAAATATTATTATTACAATAACATTTCGGTCACAACTGTTAAACTGTCAACTTAAGATTTGAATCCGTGGCGGAAGGATGTAGTTCTGTACAAGAGCTGTTTTTAAAGACACTCTATTGTTTCTTATTTACACACTTGTGCCGTCGAACTGTTGTATAAACGCAGTATCACACTTGTAGCAGTGCGATATGCCTGTATATCAGCACGCAGTGATTGCCTGCGGCCTCGTGCCTATGGCCAAATCACAGCCGTGCTGATATACAGGCATATCGCACTGCTACAAGTGTGATATTGCTCATTTATAGAACACATACATACGTGTGTGTGTGCGTGTGCGTGTGTGTGTTCATATGTATATGCGATCATATGTATATGTGTGTAAAGATATGTATGCGTGTAAATGTATTATGTACATAAGTAAGGATTAAGGATTACTTTATACATTTTTAAAATAATATATTCATAATATATTAATTATATTTTTCTTACACAAACACATCAATTCCCTTCAGAAGGCCTTTATTAACCCCCTGGAGCCGTGTGGAGCACGTTATTTGATGGACAGCTGCATTTTTTAAGGACTTCAATAACAGAGAAACAATTACTGCTATTATAAAGCTTGGATTAGCCAGGACTTTTTTAATAAAAAAAAAAAAAACAATGTTTTTTCCCGTCTGAAAAAACAATGTCATTTAGATTGACTTCAGGTTGAGTAAATCATGGGATAATTTTCATTTTTGGGTGAACTATACCTTTGATTTATTCTAGACTTAAGATTAATCCTTATTGGTGCAAACAATATTATTAAATATTTGCAAGGGAAGTGAAAAACCGAACTACTGGCACAAACAGAAACAAAATAAAATAATAATTCCTTACTTTTGAGCCAAAGACATACCAGATTTGGAGATGAGAGTAGGCGGCTATAGTGATGTCACCCACACCACAGCTGACATATGTTTGTATGCTGGGGAACGAGTAGATGCCTCTCCCCCCTGACCTGCTCCTAAGCCTGTGTTGAGAGCTGGAGCGGCGCGATAAAGTAGACATTTGTAGGATGCTACCCCTGTTACACAATCTCCCTCAGGCCTACAAACACAATGTTTCCATCTTGTGCACCTCACTGGCTCTTTTCTCAAATGGCCAAAAGCAGCAGATGTGGTGGTGGGGGTGAGGGGGTTATTTTCTATTTCAGGACTTTTTACAATCTCATCTTATTTGATACAGTTCGTCTTAGTGGAAGTCATTTCAAAAAGGGGCAAAAAACACAAATGATCCCCGCCTTCAATGTTGTTGACATTACATATATGCTCTGGGGACAACATACAGACTTATCTGTACTGCACCAGCTAAAAAAGACAGTCCATATTTGGAATAAGGCGGCAGAGCAGACCCAGGGGATCGAATCCGGTTATCCTCATCTCTCTTAAAAGGTCAAACGGACTGATTAACAGGCTGAGAGCCAAGAACACCAGTTTGTTCAGAGTAAGGCCTGAATATATAGTGAAAAAGAACATCTATCTCAATAGTCTTCAGACTTTTTGATGACATTTGATATAGACCTCGATATTAGCGTATTTGTTCAGAAACTGAGTATTTTTTTTCATTAATATACGAAAGTCACATACTGACAGACGGCTGCTTTCAAATGCTCATCTCCTTTGTGAAGAGGGCTCGCGGCTCTGCTCAACTCTGTGTAAGTGGTTAAATGCACTCGCATCTCAAAACGCTTTTATGATGTGAAACTAATGTAAACAGTCAGTTAAATCTGTTATGGGATTTAGCAGAAAGGACAAAACATCTGATATGTAAAAATAGATCTGTGCATTAGTGTGAATGCAGCCTATTAGATCCCCCACTGTCTATGATGGCATTAGTAATAACCGAAAAGCAGTGAAAAAAAAAAAAGAGTGAAAGAAAATTTTTTTTTTTTAAATCACACGCTGCTCTTGCCTGGATAATTAAAGCACACTTAGATACTGAAATCACTATGATTATTCCTTGTAATAGGTTTAATTATTCCTACTTATTATTTACTATTTGTTTGTATGTTTTAAAGCTATATTTAAATTTAAATTCAAGTCCCAGTCACACTTTCCCCCGGTTTCACAGACAAGGCCTAGTCCAAGGCTAAAATGCATGTTTAGGCAGTTTTAACTGAAAGCAATTGGCACCTAGCTATCTTAAAATATGTCCGTCTCATTGTTTTGTCACAAGATGCACACCAATAATATTTTTTTCTAAGGCACATTTATAAAAGCTACTTAAATGCCATAATGAACGAAGGCCTAATCCTGTCTTTGAAACGGAGCCTTAATGTTGACATGTTCCTGGTTAAATAAACAATACATCAAAAAAAGAGAAACCAAATACAATTATTTTTGTACTCTTTAAATATATCATCTAATTAATGTTCTTTTTAGTACAATCAAGTATAAATCTCGTCAGGTTAGTGTTTTTAAGCATTTTTACATTTATTCCAAAATAATCAGTAACAATTTAAACAAGAGGAGGGAAGAGAGACACGGTCTCCTGCTGTAACTTCATCTGCTGGTGTCGCTGGACAGTGTTACTTTTAAGAAAGAAGGATTTACACATTTTGTAATTTTGCATTGCTTTATTTCTGTTATATGGCTTATTTTCTCCCTTGCCTGATACATAAATAAAATGTATATGTATTATTTCAACTTTTTAAGTCTCTGCTTTGCTTAATTAGCCCACATTTGTTTAGTTTTTTTATTTATTCAATTTTAACACTGAACATTCAGATCTAAACAGCAATTTTCAAATATAGGTATGACACACCTTCACAAACTTTTATTATCATTATTTCTGCATTTCAAATATTCATATTATCACTAAAGTACTCCCAGTTGGGCCAAAAACACTGATGTTTACGGTAGCGATGTTTACGGTAGCGATCGAAAAAATTATTTGGCTTCAAATAACAATTGTATTGATTACATCTTTACACCAGTAGGTGACGGTGACAAGTGCCTATTCAAAAAATATATGCGTGTCATTCATTCATTCAAGAGATTAATTCAAAGGTATGAAACAAGTGAAATATTTATGTGTCATTAATTCATGCAATCAAACTGATTAAACATTTTAAATAGACTGGAGCAATTAATACTGTCAAAAAATAGAATACAATTGTGATTCTTAATTTATCCAGAATCGTGCAGCTAGATAATAGATAGAAAGACAGGACAAGACAGATAGACAGACTGACAGAAAACTTTAGAAAGCCAACATCCATGAGAGAGCTACAATTGTCAAAACTGTAAATCACAGACACCAACACTAAAATGCAAAAAAGATCACATGGTGTTAGGGCTGGACGATATGGCCAAAACTGATATCACAACATATTTCTTAATTTTTGTCGATACGCTATAATTCCGATATTGATATGACCTATATAAAAGCCTTAGAAAAACTTCCAAGAATGCCCACAATGGATGTCTGTACCTATAAACTCCTGAAAAATTTGTCTATGAAACCTCCTCCTATAAAACTATTATTAACTAACTATATTTTAGAAATACAAATAAATGAATGTTCACCTTTTATTTGTATTTAGCCTTCATACAAGCAAGAAATGTAAAATCACCATCAAATAAACATAAGACTCTCGCTCTCTTTATTAATATTAATATCTTTAACTTTCAAATATAACGTAGGCTGATTATATTATTCTTAATATAGATTAAAACAAAAGTGCTTCAGCCAGGATAAAGAATATGAAAAGTGCTCAGATTTGCTGAAACAGAATCTTCATCTTCTGACTCTGAGAATATTCTAGTGGGTGGATCTGCTTCAGATGGTGGAATCGATTTGATGTGTTAGCGCTGCTAGCTGGCACCAGGGGTGTAAATCAGACGGTTCATCACGATTCATAACCGCAGTCACTCTGACTGGTGATGTCACATCCATACTCTCAATACAGAGCGGCACAAAGCACTGATGCGCATCCCGTGTGCAAAATGATGGGTTTGAAGCAACACAGAGTCACAGCGTGCAGCGCTCCTATGCCACAGTTTATTGAGCATTTCCTTTTAACAGTTAAACATTTCAGTGTGAAGAACGATTCATAGCGCTCTATTCTCCTTTTATGCAAAACCAGACCTTTATCTAATGAAGCAAAAAATAAAAATAAAAGAAGACTCAGTGGTCTATTTGTGCTCTGTTTGAGATGAGTGTGCACTGCTTTTAGGCTTTAAACACGAGCAAATGATAAACTTTCGCAAAGCACTTTCCGAGTGCTTTTCTCAAGCTCTGAAAGGTATTTTAAAAGAAAATGAATGCATTGACGATAATACATTGACTGACAATGTGTGAAAATGTGGCGAGTGTTAAAACAAATGTGCCTCTTAAATATATTAATAGCCTACAGGTATCGATTTTTAACACATTGATGCATTGTTACCTTGCACCCCTAGCTGACACCACTCTCCAGCATATTTTGCAGCACACTGAAACTTGAAGTTTATCAGATCTTAGATAGCCGAACCACTTCCACACCACTGAATAGTCTTTCCTCTCTTATCAACTATTTCTTCTGCTTTCTCCTTACTTGTGGAAGCTCGTTCAGTCACATTTGTATTGCGGTCAGGGGTACTCATTCTGTAGCTAAAACTTGCCGCGTTGGTTGCCTGTCTGTGGTGTACGTCATCACGCAAGCAGCCAATCGTGCTCTGCTCTTTCTGACGGCTGCGCCTTCAACGTCAGTCAGTGAGAAATGCTGTAATATATGTGTATCGAAATATCGGAGATGTGTTTAAAAATCATATCACCATTAATGAAAAAAATTATATCACGATATATATTGATATTGAATTATTGTCCAGCCCTACATGGTGTCATGAAAAAAATGGTGTCATGGTGTCATGATTGAATTTTCAACTCATAACCAAGCCCTAGTCCAGCACTTGCCACAAATGTGCTGACAAATACAAGGCTTTCCATCAAGCTGACGAGATGCTTGCACAAAATTCCAGTTTGATTCGTAAAACAAGCAGGGTGACAATCACAAACGGGCCATTTCTGGAGAAAGGCATTTGATCAGTTAAAACAGGAGGGAACACCCAGATGTCATTAGCCAAAACAGCCCATTTTTTTCCCACTGTGAAACTGCAAAACAAGGATATTAAGATGACAAATGCTTCCCAAGTGACCACAAAGGCACAAATTACCTCTGAGACCAAAAACAAATATTTAGATGAAGTAAAAAGCTTCCAATAAACAGCTGTGTGCAGGGAAACAGAAAGCAACACAGATCTGCAGGATTTTAGAGAGAACAGCAGTGTTTATTTACGTACCGTCTGGCTCTCGGGGAAATCCATTTTTATCAACTTGTGGGCGCATTCTTCGAAGTCCAAGCTGTGAAGAAAAAACATGAAAACGTCACCTTCTGCAGCTCATGTGCTAATGAAATTTAACACATTGAGTTTAACCAGATCCCATGACATGCATATCATTTTAATATATTACATGCAACTGCACCACATAACAATTCAAATGTAATATAGATTAAATATGAACCAGACCATTAAAATTAAGCAAATCAAAGCAAAGCATCTGTTGAAGGTTTAAAAGGTTAACACCATGATCAGAATAATAATACAGCCACTCTAAGGAGAAATGAGGCTTGCTATCTTAAGAAGGCTGACCCTTTTGCCTGCCCTGGGACTGTGTTGGCTCTCCAGTGCTTCATTTAAGGTCAGCCCAAGATTTTCACTTTAAAGCATATTTTAGACACATTTTAGGCCAATTTTTACTGTGGAGCTGCTGAATCTGTAGCAGCATGGATAAAGACATATTACAGCTATGCTATGAATTTGCATTCTAAATTTAATTTGATGTTTAATGTACCATGTACCACCAAAAAATAAAAAAAAACATTTCTATTGTGTTCAGCAGGATATCGTGATTTACACAGAATTCTTTATAATGAACCAGTCAAGATGTGAAACGTCTTGTGTGTTTTAAAAATTATTGCTTTCTCAACTTATGAAACAATATCGATTCCTAAATCTCAACAATCCATCTTTCAATCTTTCAGACTGAACAAAGTCACAAAGTTACAAAGTCTTTGATTTCAAATTCTTTCTATTTTATTATGAAATTCCAACAATAAATACCCTTTTGCCAGCCTTTAATGTGGTGTGACAGATTGCTGTTGCCACCTCAGATCAAGCAGACCAGCATGTGAATAGACAATTCTTCTGCTTTACTACTAATTACAGCACAAAACATAAACAAACTAACTAATTGAAATATAAAAAAATATATTATATACTTAGTATAATAACTTTATTATTTTAAAAACTTCCTGTAATTTAAGTGCTTGTATACAAATTATATTATAGTAATGTAGTACCAACTGACTCCATGTATAGTTTATAGCATTAGCTGTTTTCCTTGAGAAAATGTATCATAAAATTAATTTAATCATTAAATTACTATTGTTTTGTTAATAAGTGCAGTTACTAATAATATTACATGTTTGTTGTAATTTTTGGAAATTTAACAGTGAAGCACTGAGCTTGAATTGATATGCAGATACAATGTACTTTTATTAACAACAGTTAAAGTGCAAAAAACAAATTTTTATAGGGAAAATGTTTTTTTAATATTCTACTCTTATTAAATATACCATTGATCTTTTATATTATCATACTGAACTGTCCGACAGCTTCAGTGATTATAAAAGGAGCGCTCGTTACTTGTTTTCTGTGTAATTCAATCACAATTTGAAGAAAACATTTTTTTTTTCATAAGACTTTGTGACTTTTTTTCTAAGGCAGAACGATTTTGGAAAATAATCTAATTGCGATTCATTTTAACCAATATTGCGATTGCAATTAATATGCAATTTTTAAAAGCTCCTTATCTTCTGTATTATTCAACAAAGACAAGCAATAAATCATTGTATGGAAGGGTTGGGAATCTTTAGGCACCTCAAGATCCGATCCGATTCCAAAACGATTCTTTATCTTTTCATTCTTAAAACGTAAAATGTAATTAAAACACACAATTGCATGATTAGAAATGTAAATATATAAACTAATATACCAACAAAGAAGCAAGTAAATAATAAAGAGGAACCAAAAAACACATGTAGACTGGTTATTTGGGGTATTTAAGTGTAGCCTGGTTATCTGAACGTTTTCTATTCATCTTTTTTCTTTCTTTTTTGCTGTTTGATCATTATGATGGCATCATAGACTGCGGGAGATCTAATAAGCTGCATTCACACTAATGAACAAATCTCTTTTGAATCATAAGATGTTGCTTGTCCTGTCTATGTAATCCCTTAAGTCTTGACATAACTGACTGCTTTACATTAATTTTGCATCATAAAAGCATTTTGAAATGCAAATACATTTAACCACTTACACAGAGTCTCTCACAGCCACATGCGCAAGTGTCAAGCACTTGAAAAGTGCTTGAATTTCACTGTCAAAAGGTTGTCCAAACCCTGAGATGAATAAAGAAAAAAAAAAGAAAAAAAAAACATTCAACTAATTCTTCCACAATACCATGGGTGTCCTTAACTTAGCTCAGCACAGTTTTAAAAAATGTAACGCAGTTCTGTTCTGCTTTTGTTTCGTTTGCCATTTGATGTTTCTCATATGTAACAGAAACGGCAGCTCTTATCAGCTGGGAAACGTGGTGTGACCTCTAACAAAATTTAGTCCCACCAACAGGAAAAAAGGTCACAAAATACGACCATTTGTTCGCAGTCTGGAAACCTGTGACACAAGATGACTACACCCATTATGTTTAACTCAATACTGGCATTTTAAGGAAATAGGGTTTGTTTAGATCGAAGTCTGTCAAGGCTGTCAGCGCAAAGCAACTAAAGCAGTGGTCATGAGCCTCACATCTCTTTCAGACATTTTTGCCAGAATTCTGCATCTATCAGTTAGTTTCACAAACTGCTGACAAACACATTCATGTGATGCCCACAGATACTAATCACTCCTGCACACAAACCAAAACAGCATGAGAAACCAACTCTTAGTCATGGAGATTCTAGTTTGGTCAGACTTAACCACACTCCCACTCTGTAAACTATTTTATTTCAGTTCTAAATAAAGTTCACTCTGCTCTACTTCTTTACTGTTTGAATGTTGTCTATTACCACTTCAAAGGGCAAGGGCAGCCAAAAAGAGAGATGTGGTGGCTTGACACTACAGGTCCCATGGTGCAGTTAGCCCCTAGGACAAAATCCATATAAATGTCACTCAACACAGTCCCAATTCACATCAACTGAAAGACTGGACAGTTCAGCAGTACACAGTGAGTACAGCACTATACACAGTGCACCACTGAATCAAACAACAGTCAACAGTGTCACACTCATGTCATTCCTAAACTGTATGACTTTCTTCAGTGGATAATGGATATTTTGAGTAACCTCTTTTTTTTGTCCATACAATGTAAGTCAGTGGTAACCAACACTTCAAATATTTTTTTGTGTTTTATTAAAAAAAAGAAAAAAAAAGTCAGTCATTCAGGTTTGGAACAATATGAGGTAAATTATGACAAATTACATTTTTAGGTGAACAATCACTATAAAAATTGACTATTTACTTTTTCTTAATAAACATTCCTAGTTATAGACTACTGTTCAAAAGCTTGAGATAAGTAAGATTTTTTTATTTTTTGAAAGAGATTAATATTTTTATTCAGCAAATATGTATGAAATTGAATAAATGCTGCCAGAAATGTCCCTTTTGTCTGGAAAAACTAAACCAAAACTATTTACTTAATAAATGTTCCTGATCACACACTATTGTTCCAAAAATTTGAGAGCATTTGAGATTTATTAAGGGAATTATTAATTTATTTATTCAGAAAATATGTAATAAATTAATCAAAAGTGGCAGTAAAAACATTTTTAATGTTATGAAATATATATTTTTTTTAAATAAATGCTGTTCTTTGAGGACTTTCTATTCATCAAAACATCCTAAAAATGCTGTTTTCAGCATTGATAATAAAAAATGTTTCTTAAGCATCAAATATTTTGATCAATTTATTGCATCCATGTTAAATAAAAGTATTAATTTCTTTAAAAAATAATAATAATAATAATATTGCAGACCTCTAAAAGTTTGAACGGTAGATCATAATAATGTCAAAATAGACAAACTTACAGAAGCTGTTCTCTACTCTCTCCTCATCTCTATATAAAAAGAAAGAAACCCCACTACGGGAATCACAGGGTTGTGCCACAAACCGAACACACTTGATTTCAACAGAAAAATAGCTGGGATAATCTAATTTCCTACTGGGTCATACTTTTTCCTGTCCATACACGAGCCGCGCCTTGCCTTCGGGCGAGGGATTTGTGGGCCAAATCAGTTTCATCCCGACCTCAAAGGCAGTTTGTAGAAAGGGAAAGTGAGAACCATTGTTGTGCCTCTCTCTTTTATCTCTGCCCTTTTTCTGCACTCAGGGCAGTTAAGAGAGAGAAAGCAGCACCAGGCGACCCCACACTGAGCTGCAGTAAAGCGATGTGAGACACCAGATTTGTTTTAAGAGGTGAATCCAGCTGCCAGCAGGCAAGTTTAAAGACATCAAGAAAGCCAGTAGACTCCCAGCTGGTGAAATATTTAAAGACTTGTTACATATACAGAAACTGAATGATAGAAGCCTCATCACAGCCACATATTATGTTTGAAATGGTACCATAGAGCTGTGATCAAATACAGCGTGCATTCGCTTAACAAAAAAAATGGTTAAATAAAGCTAGTACGCATGCAAAGCGTGTTTTTGAATGCTAAGTTCTAAATACAAAAACAGCCTCTGCTGCATCTTTGACGTGCGAGTGCTCAGAAGCCTCGAGGCACTGAAAGGTTTAGTGCTTTGCACGATGGAAGCCTTTTTAAAGCTTCAGGTCAATAGAATTGAAAAAGGGAAGCTGTGAGGCTGCCTGGAGTCCAGAGCCACGAACACACTCACAGCGGAGTAGGGCTTGGCGATATGATGATATTATTGTATACTGACGATGTCTCGCAGGTGTCGTGATGTAGATTATAACAGTCAGTTAAATTATAACATTTATTCACATGCAATAACATTGGGCATAGATTAATTTAGGAATTAATCTAGATTAATCTAGATTAAAATGGCTCATTTGAATTCTGCCGAAAGCATTCAGAATGTGTGTGCTACTCAAATAATGACTGGTGCTTTCACACTTGGTTAGATTGCCTGACCGAACCCAAGTTCGAATGTGATTTACTGCAAATGCTCTAAAGAACGCTGACGACGAGCAGAAAGGAGATTTACTGCATAAAAAAATCCGCTAAGTACATAAAATATCTTATCGAAATCTTGAAAAAATAAGCAGCGTTCTCTGCTCTCAAACGCTGGGGGTGTGTCTGTTGATCGGCGCCGAAACCACACCCACTCGCGGGAAAGCGGCCGTAAACACACAAGACAACAACACTCAAGTACAGCTCACGAGTCACGACGGCACCAGATGTCAGTGGGACGGGAGGATGAAGGTCGGGGCGGGAGATAGTCGGTTCGGTCCTGTTCTGCAGCGGATTATCAGTGAATCCCAGTTGTTGCCGATTAAAGTTTGTAAAACTATCCGGTGTAAAGACACTGCAGAGGCAGGTGTTAGTTGTGATCGTCAGCACTCCATCAAAGTAGCTGTTCACAAAATTAATCCACCTCTTCTTGAGATAGTCTTTTTTGTTGTTTTGTAGGCTGTTTTGTAAGTTGTAGGCTGTAGTAACTAACGATACTGACAGTAACTCGCAATCTAGCGGGTGAACTGATGCGAAATTGTGAATGTACTCTAGTTTTGGGGGAGGGGCCACATTCCAAGCGGCTCCAGTGCGTCATCGAGCCACCGTTTTAACCCCGCCCAAAAAATCCAGAACACAGCAATGGTGAAAAACTTCTTAACGGTCTAACTTCTGAATTCAGTACTACATAGTTCACAGTCTTTGTAATGTGTTTCAACAATACATTTCTAACATTTCTAATGTGTTTAGAAACAAATCTCAGAATTGTCTTTACAGGGACTTTAAGGTAGTCCCAGGCTAAAATGCATGTTTGATCTTTTTTAACTGAGAAAAAATTGGCACCTAGATGTCTTAAAATATGTCAGTGCCATTGTTTTGTTTCAAGATGCACACCAGTAATGATTTTTTTTCTAAGGCACGTTTATAAAAGCTAAAAGCTTAAATGTACTAATTTAACTACAGGCTTAATCTACGCCCTGTCTGTGAAACTGAGCCTTAATGTTTCAATAATTAATTTAAACTGAATCGCAGGTAATCATTAGATAAAGTGCAGCCAAACTCAACATGATGTGTGTCTATGGTGTATGTCGGCAGTGTTGTCTCTGGAGGGGTGGGGGTAGAGTGTGAAGGGGATAGGGCTCAGGTAGACAATACAATCGGATTTCACTTTTTTCAATTATCAATCAAATATTATTATTTTACAAAATCACTAGCCCAACGTCCGGGGGCTATACTATCTTACAACTGACAGGCTATTTTAAATTGTGAATAAAATTCCTTTCTTGCTTTGCGTTGTTGACTCTCGACTTGTTATTTGAAGGAAAAATATGATCATGCTGATTTGTCCACAATGAAGTTTAGGGATTAACAACGATGTATGTGCGTATATGTGAGTGTGTTCGTGATGAGCGCATCATGGTTATATCCGCGGGTCAGGCGGATTTCGGGTGGATGAGAGAAAGAATGAATGTATTGATTTGGTCACTCTTACACTTTCGTTTTCAAAACCAGCGTTTCTTCAACGAAAACATAATATGCAAAGATAATATGCTTAGAGCACCTCCTAGTGGACTTAACAGTTTTACCTAAAATACACTAACTTAACAGAAATTATTCTGATAAGAATTTTTCAACATAATGATTGTTTAAAACTTTTTATTTTCTGCAGGTATTCATTTGCAGAATTTACCAAATTAAAAACAAAAGAAAGGAAAGTCAAGTAATGGCCCTGAAGCGCTCTATGTATATGATAAAAAATGAATAAAGCCTATAAGCCTACAGTGGAGAAAACTGCGAAAGACGCTGTGTCTGCGTGTGTGTGTATGTGTGTTAAATGTTGAGGCGCATAGTTGTAAGTTACGGTTTCAGTTCTATTCAGGGAAAAAGGTCAAGACAGAAATTCATAGTAATTTCAGTTTCAGTAGAACTAAATGTAGAACAAAATCCATTTGTATTGATGATTGTAATTTAATTATTTTATATGCCATTGTTGATATTAGTGATTTTGAAAATGGTTTTGGTTGATGTTTCGACTCCCATTCAATTTTCTACATAAAACTTTTTTTTTTTTTCAGGCTAGTTAAAAGGCATTTTTTATTGCCTGCCAAAGGGGCTACCAGCGATTTTGAAATTTTGCGACCTGCATTTAGAGAGGGTGTGAAGTTAGATGTTGTACTAGCAGCACTAATTTAAACTTCAGTAGCAAAAATGTTAAGTTCAAATCATTTACATGAATCAGTTGAAAAGGTCCATGAGTAAACTATTTTCTTGTGTCATACATAAAAACATACAATATAAACAAGGCTCTGTGTTTATTCAAATGTTTTAGTAAAAATATAGTGAGATCATTTTGAACTCTGATCCAAAAATTCACTCGCATCATACTTAAAAATGCATGATATAAACATGCAATTGTGCGTTAATTATTAATGTTTAAGTAAAAATGTAAAAAAAAAAAAAATATTCACCTCTATTAAAATATATATATATTCATTCTTCCTTGTGCTCATTTGATGATTGCACCTATATTGCTACATTTATCTTATACCCAGGGCTTTGAACCGGTTCAGGGAACTAAAACCGGAAACGAACGAAATTTTAACAGGAACAAAAACAAAATCAATTTGAATCGTTCTGAACAGAAACGTTTATTTGAAGTGACCATTAACCCGTTAATAACGTTATTTTATCGTTCTCTTTAATATTTTAATTTGGCAGTGACCAATCATTAATTGAGTAATACAGCATGTGATGTTGACATCAAGCGTGAGTGAAATGCCCGGGCACTGCGTGCAGCAGTCATCATACACTACTGGTAACGAACGTCAGTGTGTAGAGAGCGCATTTTCATCACTGAGGTCTTCAATGAATGCGCAGGTATTGGAGGATATTCTTTTCGTACGTTTAAACAAGCAGTACGCACTTTAAGCTCAAATAGACTGATTTAGACTAGCTTGTGGATTTCGTTTAAGCCTATCCAGTACTAGCAACTATCGCACATTTTTCCTATAGTCTTTCAGGTAGCCAATACAGGACAGGTCAGTGTTTTCTATATAGACTGTTGATGCTTTGTATTAAATGTTAGAAATGTTATATTGCATTAAATAACCAAGCTTTATTAGCTGACTGAATTTGATTATGTGATGCAAGGACGCGTTGTGCAGTATTTGCTTTGAAATTAGTTGACGGTGCATTATAAGAGCAATGGTTATCCAGTTTACTTATTTTTTATTCATGTCATTTTCAAAATCAGTCATATTGGAAAAAAGTTATGTACAAAGAATGTTATCACTCTTCTGAAAAGAATTAGACATAAGAGGGCCACTTTCGATTGTCTAACGGTCCATTAAAATAGGTCTATATTTTTTCCAGCTGTTTATGCTTTGTAATTAATGCAGGAGATTCAGCTGTGGTTTTAACAATGTTAAGAAATAAATGTTCAAGTTTAATTATCACATGTTATCTTATTTTTGAGTGAAAATAAGTCTTTATTTACACATATTTGTTTAAAGTATAGGCTAAATCAAAATAACGTCATTAACCGGTATTTTTTCAAATCAAACAGTAATGTTTAATGATGAACACAAAAACGGAAAACACTAAAATATTGATTCTGCTCGGAGTGAACCGGAGTGATTGATATTTTTTTTTCGTTTTAAAGCCCTGCTTATACCAATATTGCTTTTAATTATACCGACCTATTAAAAAGGCACAATATGTAAGATTTTTGGATTAAAATATCCAAAAACCAGTGTTATAGATTTTGTTGACTTGTGTAATTACATTATCCCAAATGTTTCCAAGAATGTTAAAATCCAGAGAAATATTCAATTTTAACGATGAGTGCATCGCCTATCAATTTCATCATACCCGCGTTACCCTCGATTTCGATATTTTATACCTAAGACGCTTTAATATATTGTGTGTCTTATTAGATAGGTGAGCAACTTTTTGGATAGATTCATCGACAGAAAAAAAAAATTGTTATATAGCTCAATACAGTTAGCCTTATTGTTTAAATCTTGTTTTCTTGATTTACTATGAGTACCATGTTTTACCATGCCTAATGGTGCGTTCACACCGGACGCGAATGACGTGATTCGCACGAGTGATTTACAGGTTAAGTCAATGCAGAGACGCGAATAGCCATTCTGCGGCGCAATTTGCACGAATGAGGATATTCGCGCGTTAACCAATCAGGAGCTTGCTTTAGTAGTGACAACAATCTGGTTGTCAAATCTGGCTTATATTAATCATATATTAATATCTGGTTCAGACAAGTGTGCATATGACTATCACTGTGATAATATTAAATTACATGAAACACAACCCAGTGTCTTTTTGTTATTTGCAAGTTTATGTATGATCAATAATACAAGTAACTTAAAAGGTATAATAAGCTATAATAAAGCGAACAATTCAGTCAAACATTCAAAGTCAGTGCTAGTACAACGGTAAAGTTAAATAGCCTAAAAATAAAAAAAGTAATAAAATTTCACTTTGCCCTCAGCCTAAACGATTTGCCAGGAAACAAATTATAGATCCATGAGACCAAAGATCGCCCGTTACATACACACAAGACAAATTATAGCTCGAGACACCACAGAGACATCAGAGCCAGCGGCAATGTCTGAAAGACTAGCTGAGGAAAGGCTGCTCTCGCCAGGGTTAACGAGCGCTGAGCACCGCTGATCCACTTGAGCTCACAACTCCGAAAACGCAAAATAAAATGCTCAAATAGGAACTCTTTTTATAAATAAACAACAGATTTGAGCTTTAAACAACTACATTATAGCCTGAAAAAGTCTTAAAACTACGTTGTCACATATTAACAGTAGAATTTTAACAAAAAAGACGTGTTAACAGACCATGTCAGCCATTTCTCAATGAGACGAACTGCCTGGCAGAAGCCCCTCCCATGACGCGAATTCGCGTCTGTTGTGTAGTAATTGTCACACACGCGAATGAAGCGAATTTCTCGCGTCTTTCGCATCCAGGGTGAACGCACCATTAGAGTAGCATTATAACATAACTAAGCACACTCAAATACTGTACCTAATATGATAAAACGGAAGCGGTCATCTGTAGCATAATAAAAGCTCTGTGAAAACAAGGCCACGGCAAGCTACGCCTTTATTTTGAATAAGCGACCTCTAGAGGCAAAACATTACATATTGTGGCTTTAATTGAGAGACTACATGGAATATTTGCACTTATAAAAATGTATCTGTCACACCACAGAATTATTTAAAACTAAAGCAAAAAGGTGAACAAAAACTAAAAAACCTAAATACCTTAAATTAATATAAAAAAACATATTTATTATTATTAAATGATGATGATTGAAAAAGCTCATGTCATGCATCAACAAGCCAAATATCAATATCAAGACATATATTAATTAAATATCATCAAAAAGCTGAAAAACTTGTGAGGAAGAGAGTCATGTGGTCCTGTGATGTCAAGGGAAACTCAAGCTGCCTTCCTCCTACTCTCGTCAATCAGCCCCTGAATTGTTGTTTAAACCATTTTTTTTAAACACTCTTGATATCAAAGGATAGCTCATTTTGAAGTCTTTCACCACAGCAATTTCTGATCTGTGATGGCACTTCTGCTGCTCTGTGCTGGCAAAATTCAATTAAAAATAACTAATCTGAAACATTATTAATTTAATCTGCATGCTGGGGCCCTTGAGGAATCAGGAGCTGTGGTCTCAAAAAACAAGAAAAAACAGCCTCATCTCTTGCACATGGGATCTCAAATGTGGGTTGTTTTTTAATTCCAGCCAAAATAAGCCTTTGCACAGACTATTTCTGGTGTTTTATAGAGCTGCTCCCATTCTGCTGACAGAAGCAAGGAAGACGAAAGAGTATCAGCGGATCACATGACACATAGCACACACTCACCTTGACTGGATGGCGAGGTAAATCGTTCGACGGAAGGCGACCAAGTTCACCTCTGTCTGGTCGAAAATGGTGACTTTCTCTTCTTCTAAATAAAGAGGAAAAAAAAAAACTTAGTACAGTTCAACAGGAAAGAGAGCCAAAAAGATAAAACAGGCTGGCTTAAGTTTGTCATATGATATGTCTCCCTCCAGAGGTCAATAGTACTTGTCATTTTAATTCACAGGCTCACAGCCATTTTTGATGAAGCAATTAACAGAGCTAAGCTCATCTGATCACAGGAACAAAACAAAAGAACAGCAGAGAGAGACACAGCTTACACTCTCAATGACAAGGAGCGCTTGAACCCTTTCATTATAATCAACGAGACGTCCTACAGAAGTGACAAATTCAAGAACATCTAAATACAGAAGAACGACAGATGATATGTTTGGTGCAAAGGAGTCATCATTTTCTTTAATCTTGTTTTTTTCAGGGGTCAACATGGAACATTTTATACATTTCACATTTACGTTTAGTTTAAGTTGAAATATTAAAATAACTAATTTATAAATACTAAAACTAATACAAGTGAACAAATAATACAATTAAAGTGAAAACACAAAACAGAATAAAATAAATGTATTTGAAACATTAAAAAAAAGAAAGTATATCAATAGCCCTATTCAGATGGGACTAGTTTCCTAAACAATGTTTGAGTTACAATTCTTGAGTAAATTCTTGTTGATTTTATGTACCGATTTGGTCGTGACTAACATCTCTGTGTTTAGGAGGCGGGAGGTTTTTTGGTTTTGGACGTGGGCGTTACAGAAGGTCATCTGCTGTGTTCACGTGCATTATGTATGATGTATACCTTTATTATTGATATAACCTGACATTGACATTAAAATGGCCAGTTTTCGTGATTTGGCTCTATTCATTTTGTAATAAAAAAATGTTGTCAGTATATTGGCAAGCACAGACATTTGTGCTTCCGGACATGATTAGATGTCTCAGAGGACCGTTGAGTTTGCTGAATTTTTTTTTATTTAATTTGCTCTGGAATTATTACTAAGGTTTTGAGAGTGTGTGTGTGTGTGTTTTTTTATTGTGGCGCACATGTGGGAACTGTATCAATAACAGCGAATCGTTAGCCCAGCCCTAACATGAATGACTGATGCAACATTAAAGGGTTAGTTCACCCAAAAATGAAATATGTCATTAATGACTCACCCAAAGTCGTTCCACACCCGTAAGACCTCTTTTATATTTAGTCAGAGAGCTTTCTGGTCCTTCATTGAATGTATGCACGGTATACTGTCCCTTTCCATTGGTGATTAGGATCACCAATGTCACGTGACTTCAGCAGTTTGACACGCGATCCGAATCATGAATCAATACACTGATTCCTAACCGTTCGATTTTCGAAATGTATTTTCGATGCTTCAAGAAATTCGAACTAACCAACTGATGTCACATATGGACTACTTTGATGATATTTTTATTTTCTTTCTGGAAAGGGGCAGTATACCGTGCATACATTCAATGGAGGACCAGAAAGCTCTCGGACTAAATATAACAAAAATCTTAAACTGTATTCCGAAGATGAACGGAGGTCTTACGGGTGTGGAACGACATTAGGGTGAGTCATTAATGACATACATTTCATTTTTGGGTGAAGTAACCCTTTAAAGTTTGCAAAACAAATCTTGCTCCAACCTTTATCTGATAGACACTCTGCATTAATAGACACAGTTTTAGGTAATAGTGGGCACACAGCTGATCTACAGAAGTAAATCAGTAAGACAGTAATAACACGAGTTAGCCAGAGACCTACACGATATGAAACAATATGTGCACAATAAAAGTGGACGAGCAATATGCTAATGTTTCATCTTAACGTCACAACGAAACGGCTCACGATTTGTTTTTTAAAAAAAACAATTCGATTAATTGCCTCAGACTGGTCGACTCTTATTTTTGAGAAACAATAACTTTGTATACAGATGTTTTCATTCACTAAGAACTAACGTTACACACTACATAAAAAAGTACTTTTCAAAAATCCATAATAGGAGCACTTTAATAAGAGGAGAGTTCTAACAGTAAGAATAAATACATTTGACCCTTTACACATGTCCTAACTATACGCGACACGATAAGATTCCAGTGACAAGAAACTTGTCTGTCCACACCAGATGCGACGCAACTAGAAGATGCAACAAATCAATAAAAAACAGCCAATCACAACAGCGCGTGGGCGGACTCTCGCGGCAAGTGTAGGCTATGGCACTAGAGATTAATCTTGATGGCACTCGCAAGGAAATGGATAAGTACATAATCAAATTCACAAATACTACACTATTTAAACATTACTAAAAAATACATACTGAGTTACTAAACCAATCTTTGTCATAGAATATTCTTGTTTGTTCAGTTTGAACTGGAATTTTTCCATTAATTTTAATTTGCTGTGCTGTGAGCACTAAATGATAATCAAAGTCACATTACACGCTTTTAACATTAAATAAAGCACAAACTCTGCCTGAGATTATCATTGCCATGTTTTGTGTTGTTGTTGTTCCTGTTCCAGGCGTGACGTCGCAGAAAGAGAAACCATTTATAAAATAGAATCATTGCGTGTCGCAGTCGCAGCAAGTTAAGACAAAAACACTAACAAAGAAAAGATACCTTTTATCAGGTGTCACAGCGTTGCGAGTAGTCAGGACACGTTATTAAGATCAAGGTTTTACAATTGTAAAAATTGTATTGTTTGTGTTAATGAAATAATTTATATACACACACACACATGTATGTGGTCCCCATGCATGTCCATCACGTGGCCCCTTTAAAAAAAAAGTTTGGACACCCCTGCCTTATTTGGTCAGTATTCTCAGTCAGATCTGCTACTTTCATGACAGAGCGTGAAGAGAATATTGTTGAAGTCTACATGTTTATAGCAGCTACTTGAATAAGACATAAAAGTAACCATCACCCACTTGCATACTGAGGTTTGTTACTGGCGCGCATTGCCCGAGCATCTGCATTTGCATTCTTCCGTAGAGTATGTTCCTGGCCTAAAACTAAATTACAACTGTTTTAAGTGCAAGAAACATTGTTAGTGGACCTTTGGGAGGGAAAAAAAGATGATATTTTCCCTTTAATGCCTGAAACACAATGTGCTACACTCTGGAACAGGCAGTCTCCTGATGGCCATGGTGTTTTATGCAGTTTTCCTCAACACAAGGACCCACGGGACCATATGAGCAGGATTATCTAGGGGAACTAATGCAAAGCATTGGCCCCAAACACCCGCACTTGAATAAGAACTCAGAACAAGGCTCATGAATGAGAGGATAGCGCCACCACACTCAGTCATATAGTAACACTGAATTTTAATACAAGTGTGCCCATTTTTCTCCAAGTACAGTAAAGAATGTGACATGATGAATATTTAAAATAAATACCTTCTCCAGCAACCTCCTCTTCATCTTCCTCATCTTCATCTTCATCTCCACTGCCGCCAGCATCATCTCCAGAATCGCTGCTTCCTTCATCAAGAATTTCTGGGGTATGAAAACAAGACAGATCAATTACACTTTTTAACTTGTAATGTTTAAATCATTTTTTTAATTATTAAACACAGCAAACTTCATGGTTTGGTAACTTAATATGTTGGTCAGACGCAGGGATACTAGTTTCATTTTTCTTTGTATTTTGGTTTACATTTTCAATTGTAAACTGTAAAGTGAACCCGACTTAATGCCCATAGCTGTCACAATTTGTCTGTCTTTAATAAAGAGCCAGACAAGTTCCATTAGTGTAGAGAAATCCAGTGCTGTGTAAACATGGATTAAAATTTCAACCTACTTGGGACTTATTTGAATTGGACTTAAGGAAAAAGTGGCAAGCGTAACAAACACACTCGTCTTTGCAAAGGTCTCCAGGTCTTAGGGCACAACTATGTTCTGTCACTTTCTCCACTGCTGAAGGATTCCATTAGCTTTGCTTCTCAAGCCGAAAATGGAGTAATCATCTCCGCATCAGAGAACAAGCATCTCCAATTGTTGCAATCAAGGGCCACCATTTCAGCTTCCTGTACCATATGGCTGTCTCCAGTCCGTTGTACAATTAGTAGTCAATTAAAATTCAAATGCGCTAGCAAAGATGGAGCATCTCTTTTAATAGGCGGTAATGAGAAGAGCAGAATATGCGTATAGCAAACGAATCATTAACTCACCCCGTTTAATTGCTTTGTACTTCTCCTCATTCTCCAGGAAGTTGGGATCCAACTTGAAGACATCTGCAAAAGGAATATTGTTGATGTAAAGCAGACATTCGTTTGCAATTACACGTTTCGCAGCAATTAAGTCAGTACCAATGAGATGTAATCAGAGGCAATTACCCATAAAGAAAAATTTGCTGTGTATTAGTCGTATTACATAAAAAGAGCTTAATGTGATAATGTCTGTTCATGTTCCCCAAAGGCCTGCTTGTATGGATTTTCAATTAGCGCACTTTGTCTCAGAAGCCTCAGAAAAGATGCTTATCCGTAAACATCAGTACAGACAGTGGCTAAATATGAGAACTGAGAGAGCAAAACCCTCAATTATGCACAGACAGAGCAGGGACTGCAGCCTCTGGTTTGAGCATGCGTTCCGTCGTGGGTGGTTTTAGAGAGAAGGAAGTCATCCATTATGATTGTACCAAGGTAATTAGCTGCTAAACATGAGAAATTGAGGCCTGGCAGGTTAGGTGAGTAAGGTAGTGAATCTTCCTCGATGAGGCAATGATGAAAGCAAGAACTGTTTTTTTTTTTAAAGCATTTGTTTCACCATGACTGACACAGCTAAGAATTAAAACTACACTTCAGTTCAAATTTTTGGAATTTTTTTTTTTTTTAAATAAAGGTTGCACTGAATTGATTGATAGTGACAGTAATAGGGTTGGGCGATGTCCCCTAAATTGGCAGTTGACGATGTTTACAGTAAAACATCGCGATGGACGATGATATCGTCGTTTTTTTTGTTTGTTTTTTAAATAAAAAAATATAATTTACTATATCTGTTTTTTACTATCTCTTTACATGAATACTATTTTCTATTTCGTTATTTTGCTAACCCAAATAAGGACTCGCACGTGAGGGGAAACAAAGTAAAGAGTTGTGCACTTTTTATTTTAATATAGCCCCCCAATGTGGAGCCCCAATGATATCGTCCATCGGCACAACCCTAGACAGTAAAGAGAGGATTTCCATTTCAAATGAATGCTGATATTTCAAACTTTCTATTTAAAGAAAAAAATGTTTCATGGTTTCCACAAAATATTTAGTATAATTGTTTCAACGTGGATAATAAAGGTTTCTTGAGCAGCGAATCAGCATATTAGTATAATTTCAGAAGGACCATGTGACACTGAAGACTGGCGTAATGATGCTGAAGGAATACATTACACTTTGAATAAATATGTTATTTAAAATTGTAATATTTCATAATATTACTATTTTTACTTTATTTTTGACCAAATAAATGCAGCCTTCGTGAACATAGGACACTTATGAACATTAAAAAAAATCTTACCAACACCAAACTTTTGAATGGCAGTAACTGAATTCATATTCCTTAAACCTCAAATCAGTACTTATTGAAATCCAAAATCAGTAGTTTAATGGAATCTTAAAATCAGTGTTTGCTAAAAATGGCAAATTTACAGTTAACGATTTTCTTTACTGAAAGAAAGGGAAAAGGTTTAAACACACTGAAATGGTGTGAATAAGTGCAGCTGATCTTACTTAAGATGTCCTCTGTGTTGTATTCGTCCTCCAGAGGAAGCATGTGCGTGAACTGGTCCTCCTCCTCCACTAGGTCAAGCCCGTCTGGGATGATGGGGTGGTCCTTAAATCCATCCTTCCTAATGGCAAACATCACCTCAATCATGTACTGTACACGCTTATCTATCTCTGACTCATGTAAGATGTTCCTCAGACGTTCAAAGATGGCTGAAAAAAAAAAGTTACAGTGAAGATACAATGCAAGATAAAATCCATTCAATAATGATATCTAGGAAAAATAGTTAAGAATGTACCATTGATGCCTCGGGGTGAGACCTCTGTCAACTTGAGACCACATTCTTTTAAAAAGCTGATGGCAACCTCCACACTGTCATCAGTGGGTCTTTCCAACAGCAGGGTTAACATCTCCAGGCACAGGACTTCATGTGCCTTTGGGACAAAAAACAATCAAACAATAATACAGTACAGTACATTTAAAAAAACCTACTTTACAGTCTTAACAAACATCTGTTAAAGCTCCAAAAAGACATACCACATTCTGGTTGATGAGATGAGCCACGAACTTGGACGCTGTGAGACATTGTTGCTGAAAAGATAAAAGATAAAAATTTGAACATTATTTAAATCAGTGCTCCATTTAGAATCCCAGAGCCAGATTTATAAAGGCTTACTTTATCATTCCTCCTGTAACCTTTTCGGAAATTGAGGATAAGTCTCTTGAGGATAAGTTCTCCGATCTGAGGAAACTTGGAGTTGATGATGGCTAGCACTGCAGAGTACACATGGGTGAAGATGGGAGAGGCGGCCTGGGCCTGAAGTACAGATCTAGCCAGAAGGCCCCTGGAGAGAGACACATCAATGTCAAACATATGCTCTGTTTAAAAACACTGCCTTGCTCTTTACAGCCTACACAGGGAGCCTTATAAGTGAATTAGGCATCTCCATGGGCAACAACTCATTCACCATACGGATAACGCTCCTCATGAGAAGCACACAAAACAATAACAATAACTGATTTCAATGGAGTTTGGTGTTAGTATGTTGCTAAGCTAACATATAGCATGTACATACACTACCTTTCGAAAGGTTGGGGGAAAAAGTATTAAACTGATCAAAAGTGATGAAGAGATTAATAATGATACAAAAGATTCTATTCCAAATAAATGCTGCTCTTTTTAACTTATTATATTCATCAAAGAACTTTGAAAAAAATTGATTGGTTTCCACAAAAAGTTAAGCAGAACATCTGTTTTCAACATTTATGATAATAAGAAATGTTTCTTAAGCAGTAAATCAGCGTATTAGAATACTTTCTGAAGGATCATGTGACACTGAAGACTGGAGTAATGATGCAGATTTCAGCTTTGGCATCATATTTCTATAAAATGTCATTTTTATTCCTGAGTTATTTTACTTTTTTTCACAATAGTACAGTTTTTCCTGTATTTTTCAAATCAAAAACATTAAAATATATTATCAACATCAACCTTTTGAAAAAAGATTGCATTTTAAGGTAAAATAATCCATTGTGAATCACACTGAATTGTTTTTATCGATATTATTCAAAACTGAATGGGTTATACATATGTATATAGAGTGTAAACGGTAAATAATTGAAGAATTTGTATTTGAACTTATAATCTGAATTTTTCGTTCTGCAGTCGCCATCTTGGATGGGTTTTTATCCACTGCACTTAACATGCATTATGGGGTTAAGAATTTGGCCAAATGAAGCTATCTTAGGAGGTAGCATAACGCTGCCCATGTTCTGAAACAGACTTCAAACTGGGATTGTGCCAATGGCATCTTTATATGCTTCCTATGTAGACACCACTCTAGGAACAAACCCATAGATCAATAAAGCACAAGATCTGTAGTTTTTACCTGCCCCTCACAATATTCTCCTGCAGAAGCTCTTGAATAATGTTGGCAATGTTGGAAACGTTCACTTTGTTGATCAGACCGTTGATGGACTTCTTCAGGGCTTCCCAGCTCATCCTCTGATACTCAAAACTGTGGAATTAAAAAGAAAAGAATGGATGAAAAACCAACTAAACTGATCCAAATGACGCTGTATCTCTTGAAGGAGACACTTTAAGCCTGTTAACACAGCAGTCATCTTGAATTTCTAATACATGTCTTTAGTGCCCCATAACAAACCATTTTAAAGGTCACAGTTTGCACAACTGTAATGGCAGGACAAAACACTCAACGCTTTCTGCTTTCCAGTCTGTACTTAAGCACGAAACAGCCTACATGGAAAATGCTGATGGTGAGGAGTTTTGGAGCCATACGTGGATTCTTTGAGAAGAGCCATCTTCCCCCCAACACTAATTTCCTGCCCTTAGCTGCTCTTGAGAATGAACTCTGATGTATTGTCTCTATCCCCTATCATCCAGTGTCTGGCCTCAAGCACCACTCCACTATAGATATCCCACATCCCTAAGGGACACCGCTATATTTCCTGGCTGGTGACCTCAATTCCTCTGCATGAGGAAAGTTAATTGACCCCTTCATTGAATTCAGGTGGATGTGTTTCCGACCATCAATAAATCACAATCTATTCTTATCACAATGTCTGAAAAGACAAAAAAAAATCAATATAATTCAAGATGGATCAACAAAGACCACATATCTTACACAATGATCACTCCTTATTGGAGCTGGGCAATAAATCTAAAAATTATTTTGACAGCATTCAATTAATACTTCTGTATTTGCTCTAAAATGGCTTAAAGGCTTGATCATTATTAGGCATTCAATTAAAAAAGAAAAGAAGCAAAAAAAGGTAGTCATATTCTCCCCAGCTTTCCACCAGGGAAATTGAACGCATACATTTATTTAAAAACACCACAATTACAATACTAAGTAAAAAACATGTTTTACCTACATACTACTGTTCAAAAGTTTGGGATCCATAAGATTTGTTTAAAGGGGTCATGAATTGAGCAATCAAATCAGACAATGAGATTACATGAATGAATGAAGCAACACACTTATGTGAGTAAAAAAAGTGTTTAAATATGATAGTATTGCATTGTTACAGATTGTTTGATGTCTATTGATTATGTGTACGTGTCTGACAGAACATAACTTAGCACACTGTCAAAACCTGAAGAATCCTTTATTTGAGGTGTTGTTGGTTCAATGCGATTCGTGATTAGACTCGGACATTAATGAGCCAGGGCTCACAAAGCCCGACGGGCCTGTGTTTTCCAGACGGGCTACCAAAATGTATCACCGGCCTGCCGACGGGCTATCTTAAATAGTGAAATAACATTCCTTTCTTGATGTGCGTTGTTCACTCTCTTGACTTGATATCTGAAGGCCGTGTGTTAGTGATGCACAGTTCGCGGTTATATCCACCGATTGGGCGGGCCAAGTAATTTCATGTTAAAAATAACATTACAATTAATTGCAGGTGGATGAGAGACAAATCATTGTGTTTGGTAGAAAATAGGCTATTACTTATTCATTATGTTTTTGAATGTAAAAGCCACGAGAACGTCATACGTTGACCTCAGACAACAGTATATATATATTTTTTAAAGACAGTTCATGACCCCTTTTATGCTTATGAAAGAAGTCTCTTATGCTCAATAATACTATATTTATTTGAACAAAAATACAGTAAAACAGTCATATTGAGGAATATTATTAAAATGCAAAATAAAGTTTTCTATTTTGATATATTTAACCAATGTCAATGTCTCAAACAGTTGAGCTGCTTAACATTTTTGTGGAACTTGAAAAAAAATACTTTTTATGATACTTTTTAATCAAAATTCTTTGATGAATGGAAAGTTCAAAAGAACAGCATTTATTTCAAATGGAAATCTTTTGTAACATTATAAAGGTCTTGTGTCACTTTTTGATCAATTTAATGCATCCTTGCTGAACAAAAGTATTAATTTATTTTAGAAAAATCATACAGAGCCCAAACTTTTGAACGATAGTGTATAATAGGAATAATTATGTGCAGTTGATTCATTGGAATGGACAGTTTGAAATTAATTTAAATCTACAAAATTAATCTACAAAAAGAACTGCAGAATAAAAGTGAAACCAACCTGCTCTTGTCAGTGATCTGAGCCTGCATCATACGCAGTTTGGCCGGTGGGATGTAGGCCCCACCGGTGCGGGTCAGGATGGGGTCCAGCACTTCCTTCCTCTTCTTCACTGGAGGCTCCTCGGTGGGAGGTTTATCATTTTTGTCTGGGGAGGCTGACCTTCCCCTCCTCCTGTGTTCCCAATCCCTCTCTCTGCTGGAGCGCCGCTCGTAACGATCCCGATCCCCATAGCGGTCTCGATCACGCTCACGCTCCCTGGACCTGATGCGAGGACAGCAGAGAAAATGTCTGAAAGGTGCGATTTTTTACATCAGGACGAAAAAGACAACAGCAAATCTGTCAAGAACATAATCACCCATTTCCCTCACCTACGACCCCTTCCGTAACGTTCTTGAGGAGAGTGAGATCTGGAGCGAGATCTAGATCGAGATCTAGAGCGGGATCTTGACTGTGACCTCTTTCTATCCCTGAAATAAAGACAGACAGCTACGTTTTTAAGAAAGGTCTGAATTCTACATAGATTTTGTTAAAACAAGACTAACACAAGACTTACCTCTCAGGTGAGGAGCTGCTTTGTCTGTTTTTGTTCTCATCATCAGAGGCACGCTGAAACAAACACAGGCATTTTTATTGGATAGCACTGTAAGGTACATATAAACTTAAGGTATATAGAAACTTAAAGAAAATTTCAGAATTGATGATTGAAATATATGGCCAATCGATCATTTAATTAAATTAATTAAACTGATCAATTCAAAATCATGATGTAAACTACATGCAACCAAGCTCCAGGTGACAGCGGGATATTTTAGTATTTATTTACTATTATAGTATTTATATTTTGAATTAGCTTTTATTTTTATAATTTTAATTAAATTTTAGTTTAAGTGATTTTGTTATGCTGTTTTTTAATTTGCATTAGTTTATTCAGCTCTATTCAGCTTTATTGTATTTTTATTTCAGTTTAAGTCATTTTAGTCCAACTTATTTAATTCAGTTTCTAAGGCAGCATTTCTAACTTTCATTCAATCTTTTCCCACTGAAGTTGAAGTTTTTCATCTAATATTTATATTTAATAGTTTTTTTTTAATTGGTTTTAGTTTTACAATAACAACACTGCTGTACAGGCAGTGTTTTCTACTCGCATGATTACATTTATGATATCGATTAATCAAGAATGGATCAGCTCAACGAATTAAAGCTAGGGTAAGCAATTTGCTAAAGCTAACAATAGCAAGCTAGCCTTGAATGCATAAGATCCCACCCTCTCTTTAAAGTGTCTACAAAGCCACACCTCCAGAGTCAATAATAATGAACGTAAACAACATATACCACCTGACTGCTCACTTACTACTACTACATTTATTTTGCATCATAGGAGGACTTTTTGGCCAGAGGCTTAATACTACAGCCAGTAGAAGGAGCTATTTCTGCATGTTTTCAACTAGCCCATGGGGGGTGGGATCGCACTTACAGCGCTCAGCGGGCATTCATGTAAACGGAGTGGTGAGTGTTTCAAATTTTCAAATAAATTCCTATGAAAGTTAAGCTTCCATTTGCATGATCTGGAAACGCGCCAGACTGAACACGCGCCGTGAATGTATGCCGCGCCCACGCTTACCTCGCTCTCGTGATGAATGTAATCTGACTCCTGCTCCGTTTGTGCTGTGAAACTCGTTCAGCTCACTGCCTCTCTCACATTATATTGTACAGGACACGTTCAGATTTTAATTGTAGTGTCTGTTCTCTAACTGAATTAAATGGTTTTATTTAGGGGTACACTGAAATTTCACCCACTAAAAATGGCAATATTCCGTTTTTGGGCCGGAATAAAAAAAACAGCCGAAAATGTAAACGGAAAATGAATGTGACACCCGCCTCCTATCCGTGGTGCAAGTGCTTAGGTTTCACTCAAGGTCGAGCCACAGTAACTGAGGAGAATAGCGGCCGGCATCCTAGCCTGTCAGCGGCGTTACGCGTGTATCTCCACACGGACCACAGGTCACTCTGCGCTCCTTCCTAGACCCCATATTATATATATATATATATATATATATATATATATATATATATATATATATATATATATATATATATATATATATATATATATATATATATATATATATATATATATATATATATATATATATATATATATATATATATATATATATATATATATATATATATATATATATATATATATATATGTATATACATACAGGAGTGCAGAATTATTAGGCAAATGAGTATTTTGACCACATCATCCTCGTTATGCATGTTGTCTTACTCCAAGCTGTATAGGCTGGAAAGCCTACTACCAATTAAGCATATTAGGTGATGTGCATCTCTGTAATGAGAAGGGGTGTGGTCTAATGACATCAACACCCTATATCAGGTGTGCATAATTATTAGGCAACTTCCTTTCCTTTGGCAAAATGGGTCAAAAGAAGGACTTGACAGACTCAGAAAAGTCAAAAATAGTGAGATATATTGCAGAGGGATGCAGCAGTCTTAAAATAGCCAAGCTTCTGAAGCGTGATCATCGAACAATCAAGCGTTTCATTCAAAATAGTCAACAGGGTCGCAAGAAGCGTGTGGAAAAACCAAGGAGCAAAATAACTGCCCGTGAACTGAGAAAAGTCAAGCGTGCAACTGCCAAGATGCCACTTGCCACCATTTTGGCATATTTCAGAGCTGCAACATCACTGGAGTGCCCAAAAGCACAAGGTGTGCAATACTCAGAGACATGGCCAAGGTAAGAAAGGCAGAAAGTCGACCACCACTGAACAAGACATACAAGCTGAAACGTCAAGACTGGGCCAAGAAATATCTCAAGACTGATTTTTCTAAGGTTTTATGGATTGATGAAATGAGAGTGAGTCTTGATGGGCCAGATGGATGGGCCCATGGCTGGATTGGTAAAGGGCAGAGAGCTCCAGTCCGACTCAGACGCCAGCAAGGTGGAGGTGGAGTACTGGTTTGGGCTGGTATCATCAAAGATGAGCTTGTGGGGCCTTTTCGGGTTGAGGATGGAGTCAAGCTCAACTCCCAGTCCTACTGCCAGTTTCTAGAAGACACCTTCTTCAAGCAGTGGTACAGGAAGAAGTCTGCATCCTTCAAGAAAAACATGATTTTCATGCAGGACAATGCTCCAAGTACTCCACAGCGTGGCTGGCAAGAAAGGGAATAAAAGAAGAAAATCTAATGATATGGCCTCCTTGTTCACCTGATCTGAACCCCATTGAGAACCTGTGGTCCATCATCAAATGTGCGATTTACAAGGAGGGAAAACAGTACACCTCTCTGAACAGTGTCTGGGAGGCTGTGGTTGCTACTGCACGCAATGTTGATGGTGAACAGATCAAAACACTGACAGAATCCATGGATGGCAGGCTTTTGAGTGTCCTTGGCTATATTGGTTTTTGTTTGGTTTTGAATGTCAGAAATGTATATTTTTGAATGTTGAGATGTCATATTGGTTTCACTGGTAAAAATAAATAATTGAAATGGGTATAAATTAGTTTTTGTTAATTTGCCTAACAATTACGCACAGTAATAGTCACCTGCACACACAGATATCCCCTAAAATAGCTAAAACTAAAAACTACTTCCTAATAAACTACAAAAATATTCAGCTTTGATATTAATTAGTTTTTGTGTTCATTGAGAACATGGTTGTTGTTCAATAATAAAATTAATCCTCAAAAATACAACTTGCCTAATAATTCTGCACTCCTGTATATATATATATATATATATATATATATATATATATATATATATATATATATATATATATATATATATATATATATATATATATATATATATATATATATACATATATATATACACTATATATATATATACACTATATATATATATATATATATATATATATATATATATATATATATATATATATACGCTTTTTAAAGAAGCCATTTTCGGCTCCAGTTTCTGTTTTCCGCCAAGTGCTTTCTAAATTTTCTGTTTCGCCCAGATTTTTCATTTCAGTGTTGTTTCTAGTCATGAAACGGGTTTGTGTTGCCTGATATATCTTCGGCACAGTTTGCATTGCAGACTGTAGTATTAATAATATTACGTTTTGTCTTAGAAATGCACATTTGACAGTGAGTTGACAGTAGTAGTAGCAGCTTGAGTTAGGAGGATGCAGATGTACATGTATGGTCATTAACAAAAACATGGACATCTGTAAAAATTGTAACAACGTCATTTCTATATGGTAACATTTTAATATTCTGAGTTCATATATCAGGTCCATATATCATACATTTAGATCATGATGATAACCACAGTTAAAACCATGCATATAGCTCTTCACTACCATATTTAAATGTATATATTGTTTATATGGTATTTGTATGAAAAACAGTAGCCTAAAAACATTTAGTAGCCTATTAATGCACAAATTCTATAGCTAAATAAAAAAATACTGTAATATTCCATTACTCCTTTAATACATGTCTACATTACTAATATAATACAATTATATATGAATATTCTACATTTCTGCCACAGATGCTGCAGTTAATATCACCACAGTAAATCCATGGTAAATTATGAAGATTTGTAGATGGAAAATCCTTCTGACTGTATCATTGCGCAGTGTTTAGTGTTTGACAGCGCTGTTTTGTCTGGCTTTAAAGTAGTTTAAATCACAAAGACACTTGTTAACGCGTTTCTCACTGGATCTCACAGCACTGTTCAGTGACCGAGACCAATCAGAGTAAACGGATCTGCTCGCGCTGCGCTGCCGTTTGGACTTTGACCCGAGCGGATAAATGTAGTCTGTGTGGCGCGGTTCAAATCAGTAACTGATTTCGTCCTAGCTTTTATCGACAACTTCGTCATCTTCGCAAGGTTAGTTTCACTTTCATGTTCTACTTTCACCGTTCGTCACTGTTTCCACTCATTTTGTCCTTCTCGTGTCAAGTTTTCTTTGCCAGTAGAGCTTGTACTTTGACGTGCAAGCTAAAAGCTGCTGGCTGTTGTTGCGTTTATTTCTGCCGTGTGATTGGTTGTTACATTAATCCATTTCGAGTAAAAATGTCCAGAGCTTATCATCGTTATCGAAATTTGATCGCGATTCGATATGATATCATTTATCGGCCCAGCCCTACACAAATTAAAAAATAATTTCACATTTCTACTACATAAATGACCCCGTTTAAATACACATTCATCTTCCCAACGCTGAAGTACCCCTTTAAATATGGTAATTACAACGAGGTATAAATGCAGCAAAAGCTTGTTGTTTTGGTTCAGGAGGAACTGTAAAAGGCGACTGCTGTTTGTGGCGCTCTGTGACTGTTGTCTACAAATCTACATAAGCTTAAGGAATAGTAAAATTGCTTTCGGACTAAATGTATTGAAAGGACAAACATTTTTTGGTCCTGAGATTTCCACAGAAGATATAAATAATTTATATTATCGATTGCCACCAGGATGTAAAAAGAGTTTCAATCAGTATAACAAAAAGGCCTATCTCAAAAAACAATCAATCATTGTTTAAATATGAATACCCATAATATAACCAGCATATCTAGAAACTGCATCATGAAAATGCTATTTAACTGTAACTCACCTTGATATGTGTGACACTACTCCTTATTTTGTGCCATACACCATCATCACTGTCGTCCTCACTGCTGTCACTGTCTGAACCGCTGGCCCTGGATGATGCCCTCGCCACAGGACTGCCTGCCCGTGGACTCCCATCTCTGAAGCCAGAGCCCTCAGGTTGAGTGGAACCAGAGCGACCCTCATGTCTACCTGCTTCAGGGTTACACTGGCCATCTGAAAAACGAAGCATTAAAAGGTTTTCAGACAGCTGCCATCACTCAAAATAAACCACAGTGATGAACAAACAAAGATGATGTTGAGAGAAAAGAGGGTCTAACTTCTTTTAAAAAGAATGTCAAAGAGGAGTACAACAATCAATTCCTGTTCATGTACTGTGTTGCACAGTAGGTATGCCATCATAACGCACAGGGGTGTGTTTCCTAAAAGCATCATTAGCCATCTATGGTCATTAAAAGTTCTGCATAGTTCAACGATTCGAGCTTCCCGAAACTATTGTTCCAACATATGATAGTTGCGGCAGGGGCTGAAAACAGAGCGAGCATCACACGTGCTTCAGTGTGAAAGTGTGTGTGTTAAATGAAACGGTGCGTCCATACCATTCATAAGCGCACAGACACGAAGAACATGCAGGATTCATATTTAAAGTCTTTTTTGCGGTTTAATAGTCACAGACACTAATCTATATAGCCAGATGAGTTCTCAGGTACCCAATCCTACAAAAAACATTCATAAAAAGCATTGCAACGCTGTGTGGTTGGAAATATACCTTGCTAGTTTCTGCAATGATGCATCATTCTGTTAGGGGTTAACAGTTTAGACCTGGAGACCAGTAGTGAAGAATTAAGACCAAGAGTCAGGAGTGCACCGAAATTTCGGCTGAAAATTGCATCATCGGTTTCGGGCCGAAATAAAAAAAACTGTCGAAAATGTAAAAATGTGAAATGTGAAAATGAATGTGACACCAGCCCCTCCCATCCGTGCGCAAGTGCTTAGGTTTCACTCACGGTCAAGCTATTGACGCGAGGGGCAGCGGCTCGTCCTATTTAGCCACGATAACTGAGGAGAATAGTGCCCGACATCCTAGCCTGTCAGCAGCGTTGTGCATCTCCATTCGGAACCGCAGGTCACTACGCGCTCCCTTCTAAGACCCACGAGTACACCAGCGTGTGCATACACGAGGAGAGAGAGACTATAGTCTCCTGAGAAGAGGCGCGCTTGGAATTTATTAGGGATGCACCGAAATCCAAATTCTTGGCCGAACCCGAAAACCAAAAAAGAGGAAACCAAGGCGAAAGCCGAAAACAGAAATAAATTATGCCAATTACATAAATTAATATTTACGTTTCAAATAATACATTCATTGCAAATTATGCAAATATTTATTTAGCATATTGCAACAATGTACAGTATAAAATAAAATTCTAACTAATTTTATACTATTGTACTGGCCTGCAGAAAGGTACAGAAATTTAATAAAGTAATCAAACGTAAAATAACTGCATATTTAACTGTTTAAATTAAAGATTAACCCTTTTTAAACTTACAAAAGCTATTCAATCAAGAGCAATGAGTGATGTCCTTATCTTTTGTTTGAGATTAAACAGACCGCAGTAAAGGCTACTGCCCCTTTAAGAGCTAATGCAGGGATATGCGTCGTCTTTCTCGACTGTATACTGTGTTTGACACCCTTCCGCCTTCAGAACTGCCTTAATTCTACGTGGCATTTATTCAACAAGGTGCTGAAAGCATTCTTTAGAAATGTTGGCCCATATTGAGAGGATAGCATCTTGCAGTTGATGGAGATTTTTTGGGATGCACATCCAGGCCACGAAGCTCCCGTTCCACCACATCCCAAATATGCTCTATTGGGTTGAGATCTGGTGATTGTGGGGGCCATTTTAGTACAGTGAACTCATTGTCATGTTTAGGGCTGGGGCACCGAACGTCGATACTTTTATGGTATCGAACGAAAAACTTTGATACTATGAGTATCGAAAAATTATTTATCTTTCAGTGCCAAATTTCGGTTCCAAAAGCCAAGCGGCTGTGTCTGTGTGAGCCTGTAGCATACTTGCATGCAGTGTTACCCCTGCGAGAGCGAGAGATCGCACACGCGGAGCTACAGCGCGTCAGTTGAATGAGTGACGGTGGGCTGTGATATTAATCTTATTTTATTTTCGCTTCTTTTATACAAAGAAGATATGAGGTAAAACTATTAAAAAATATAACCGTGTTCCCTCTAGCGCAAATTCCTTCCCTTCTCAGCACGCGCTGTCATGTCTTCCTAAACATTAACTTAACGTCAGAGTCGGCACAATGAGTGATTATTGTCAAATGCAGTCTCTACTTTGGCTAAATTGGACGCGTTTGACAAAATTAAAAGCACTATATAATACGCCGCGCAACAGACACTGTTTCCAAGTTCAGTGCGTGTGTGTGTGTGTGTGTGTGCACGCTGCGAAACAGACCGACTTGCACAGTAAGCCTATGCGCGACTAAACAATCAAATTCACAACAAATAGCCTATATGTCAAAATGGCCGGCTTGGAAAATATTCACTTAAACACAGTTTATCTTAAATGGGCGTAAACAGTTTGGAGAAATCAATGGGAGAATGATATTATTAGATCAGCATTCGGTCTTAAATGGGCAGCGTCTAATAAACCTGCTGACGATTGAGCCATTAATGTCAATCAAACAACAAAAGGCAAAGAGAAAATTACTCGCAGCACTTGTATGAACAACTTTAGTTTTAAGCATTAATCTATCAATATATACAGTGAGAACTATGCAGTGTTATTTTACATTTCATTACTTTTTTTAAAGATTCTTTTAATTAATAAAAAGTTAAAAAGAATATGCAATAATAGTGTCTGCTGGCGCACCCCTATCCAAAGATTTTGAACAATACCCAGCCCTAGTCATGTTCAAAAAACCAATTTGAAATGATTCGAGCTTTGTGACATGGTGCATTATCCTGCTGGAAGTAGCCATAAGAGGATGGGTACATGGGGGTCATAAAGGGATGGACATGGTCAGAAACAATGCTCAGGCAGGCCGTGGCATTTAAACGATGCCAAATTGGCACTAAGGGCCCTAAAGTGTGCCAAGAAAACATCCCCCACACCATTACACCAGCACCAGCCTGCACAGTTGTAACAAGGCATGAGGGATACATGTTCTCATTCTGTTTACGCAAAATTCTGACTCTACCATCTGGATGTCTCAACAGAAATCGAGACTCATCAGACCAGGCAACATTTTTCCAGTCTTATATATATATATATATATAAGTGGTGGGCCGTTATCGGCGTTAACGTGAGACTCTAATTGGGCGATAAAAAAAATATCGCCGTTAATCTATTCTCAAAATTGGGTTGGGAGCTGGGTCTATACTACACAAGCTATGATGACTTTCACCTTGATATTTTTGCGCGGATGTATTCCTAGCCGAGCCGAATTGCACTGGAGCGAGAACGAGTCTTCGAACCTGCGTGTATGCTGTGAAATTACCACATCAAGCGTGAACGCTGGCATCCGAACTCGGTGGGCACCCGCGAACTGCACTCGAGTCCTGACGAGCGTGACTGATGTACTGTAAGCATAGAGCTGTAAATCTCATTTCTGCTCATCTTCAGCGTTCTTTAGAGCATTTGCAGTAAATTCGCGGCAGATAGACGCAAGTGTCATTACATACTGAAGCTTTGGTAACAAAACCAACGGTTCAAAAACAAAACTATATAAAGTTATGTGAACAACGCTATTCATTTTGCCACCTTCTCGCTCGCCTTTGTTGCCAAGCAACGGGGTAAACAGCTGCTGCTCTGATGACGCAAACGCACCCTGGTTCAGACCCAAATAATATAATATGAACACGGTCCAGCAGGGGGGGAGCAATCGAACTTGGGTTCGGTCAGGCAATCTAACCAAGTGTGAAAGCACCAGTCATTATTTGAGTAGGACACTATTCTGAATGCTTTCGGTAGAATTCAAATGAGCCATTTTGATCTAGATTAAAAAAATTAATCTATGCCCACCTCTAATATAAATATATATATATATATAGGTCCAGTTTTGGTGCATCACTACAATTAATTAAAGAAAATTTTACAGAAGAATGGTTTGCAGTTTCATCAGAAGAAGCCAGCTTCAAGTCTCACAAGGAGTTTGTAGGCCACGCTCCCTCTCTCGTCATACCGTACATACAATTGTCCCAAAAGTTATACTGTTTTCAAGATCTAACCACGTCATTATTGCAAGGTGCATGAGTCTGATTGGCTCAGAGAAAATGCACAGTCATGGTAAATTTCCACACATTGTCAGTTAATCAGATGCACGTGTCCATACACGTCACCTGTTGACGCTTTCAATGACCCTCCAGTTCTGGAGCAGGTACCAGCTTGTCCAGAAAAACAAGTCCACCCCATCATCTTAGGGTGCTCATTGTCCACCTCCAATACTGACCTGTAACACAGATATACAATCTCTCCAAGGTTGGAGCTGGCTAAGCTCCAATCCAAAATGTTCCCCAAAACAAGTGCTTTCTCTCAGAGAGAGGTACAGAAAATAGTACAGACTTGATTTTTTTGTGTTTCATTAAAAGGAAATATAAAATTAATAAAATATAATAAAAATGTAAGACAAATCCATATTTAATCTCTGGAAGCAAGGCTAAGTGAGCAAACACTGTTACTGCACTCCCAGCATGTTAAAGGAGTGTGATACCTCCAAAATCCAAACACACAACAACATGTAGCTATCAAGTATTTAGTGACACATCACACAGCCCTACGCCAGACCCTCAGTTGCCACTTGAAAACCAAATACAAACTTTAGAAAACATAAAGGAAGAACCAGTGATTCTATTGATTAAGTAAAATCAACTGGAATAAATCATTAAAAATCATCCTAATACTATAGAAGGATAAACATTAATTAAGGCTTTGATTATGAATTTGATTAGGATATTAACAGGTATATTGAAGCGGCAGTGAATTCCAGAATTTACTCTTTCAATACCATGGTGGTTAAGCAGCGACTTATAGTGGTGTACAGAAAACACACCCCATCCGTGGAGTCAAATGATGATTTACATTTCCATTTAATAATGATTTAAAGGACAATTCTTTCAAACCTGAAGTGACATTCAAATCAACATCAAGCCAGAGCTCTATAACAGAGCGTTGAATCAGTGCCGGGGAGCATAAAAGCCCATGAAATAATCATAAAGAGCAGATCATTCTGCCAAGCTCACGACTGGGCCTATGACTCAACACCTGCTGTTCTTCCTTCAGATCTCTTTGTCAGTTCAAACACAAGCACCAAATAAAGAGAACAAAAACAGTGAAGATTTTATCAATGCAGTTTTCACACTTCCCTTCGAAGACATTTTCGATAATGACTTATCACAACACACACAACAGTGCAGAGGTTTAAAAATGCATGATGGGACGATTATTGTTAAATGATCTTGAAATGCGTAATTGCTGCAGTCACAGTGTGAAGAGGCTCCCAGTCATCTGGTATAACTTCCTAGCCTGGATGCCAGCCAAATTTAGCCCTGCCCACAACATTTGCGGTCGGGTATTTCGGTCTGGACTTGATCAGTTGTGGAGTTATTATGCCCGAATAGAAACTGGTCAGACCAATCAAATTGTCAGGGCAGGCTTTATAAGATGCTGGGCAGTACGCAATCATCTACGTCGCCTCTGGCTTGACTTGCTCAGTTGGGGACACAATTTTTCAACTAAATTTCCAAATAAATCTAATTATTAAACTAAGTTAACCATATAAACTAAATTACTGATCTAACTACTGATCTAAAGCCCACATTGTAACTGAATGATAATTTAAATATTCTGTTACATTATTTTCCTGTTTAACACTGTGAAGTTGCTTTGAAACAATCTGTATTGTTAAAAGCACTATATAAATAAAGCTGACTTGACTTATGTGAGAGTTGTCTCAGAGAGTGGTTTGTTCATTTTGTGTTGACTGTGCAGGCGCTACAGGCCATCGGTTCTGTACAGGATCTTCTGCACTCAGCCAGTGGGGCTGTGAGTTGGTGCTCAAATGACTTGAGAGGTGAACTAATCAATTCTGTTTTCGGGACTGCATGCATTGCTTATGGGGCTGTCACGGCCCAGATCAGACACTGATGACGGAACTAAAACCCGAAAGACTCAAACGCAAAGACAGGTGAGGTGTAATGTTACTAATCTTTCCAAGGAACAAACGTGATTAAATGTGATTGAATTGACAAAAGAAAGACTGTGATTCGTAGGTGAGGTAGACCCAGGTAAGCAATTAATAAAACATTTTAGTTTGGCCTTGGCTGCATAAGCTTAACATTTTTTAATTCCAAATGTGATCAACGTTTGCATAAGTACTAGATGTGCTGGGGAAGTTAACATGTGACATTTGAATTATATTAATTCAGCTGAAATTAACAAAATGACTTGAAAAAAGATTTGTTCATTTTGCTGAACGAGATTAAAAGATCTGAGTCTGTAAAATGATCCGAACTTCCCACTACTATGCGTCGCTCAACATTCATCACTTACTCCTAAGGGTGTCATCAAGTCACCGAAATCAAGTCACAATCTCGAACATCGAATTAAAAAATGGAATCGTCGATGCTGCCACGCCCCCACAACACGCCCGGTGTCTTGCCAAGCAGGAAAAAAACACGTGTTGAAGTGCTCCGAGTCAACCTCCTCTAACCTAGCTACAGCCACTCAAAAGATAGCATGGCAACTGAAGATGCAGGAGGGTCCAACACGGACCCAGGAGACCCATCAACATAACTTGAACACCCTCCAGTTTCACTGAAGCAGTGTTTATTTTGTTGACAAATAATTTTGTCAACAACCTTTTTCAGACGAAAACGAGACGATAACTAAATAAAAACTAGTGTTGGATGACAAAAAGCTATGACGAAAATCTACTGTCATTTTCATCAACGAATAAAAACGAGACAAAAATGTTAGGTAGGCACAATTAGGGAAGACATCCAGTCAGAACTGATATCATGTATAAAAGATGCGCACATTTGAACTGTAACGTGCGAAACTAACCGCGGGGAAACACGCATCCTTCAGACTCACGCATCTCCAATAGTGCTTCAGAACGGCTCAATCAATGAATAGCTCATATTTATGCCAGGCAATTGTTTAAGAACGAATGCTGATGAATAATGACAATGTTTACCATACAATGTTTATATTATACATTTTAGACTGTTGTAACAATGCATATTTTATCTCCCTCATCTGAACTTGAACGAGCACCCTGCAACTGCAATAGTAAGGCACAGACATTTCAAAATAAGAGTCAATGTGTATTTAGGCATTTAATTAGCGTGCCAGAACTACTTTAAGAAATCCCAAGTAGAACGCATCTCACAGCTACGGTAATTCCCTCCATGTACAACAATGTAGGAGAAATTTATTGAAGGTCTGAACAGCACACATTTAGTTGCCTTGACTAAAGATTGCTGGGTTATTTTGCTTAAGTTTTCAAATGACTGAAGATATAAGTTATTGTTGCATTATGTTGTTTAATATTTTTTATTTTTTATTTGACAATGTAGTGTGGTACATTGCGAACAATGGTCAGATATTATATTGCATAAAAGTCTAGTCTAAAAATGGCATAGCAACCAGTGCTTTAAAAAAATGTATGTAAAAATGTATGTAAAGCATCGAATCGAACCGTGAGCTTAGAATCGAAAATGTAATTGAATCGAGGATTTGGAGAATCGTGACACCCCTACTTACTCAGTTGCACTGATTGGTTGTAGGTCTATCCAATTGAGTGCAGAGGCATTTTCTTTCTTGGTTCGGATGAAACGGCACAATAATCACAGCCCAATAGAGCAGTATCAAACTCATATTCTGACTAGAATTGAGTATGACGACATCAGGCTAATAATTTCCCAATATGTAGTTCAACCTCCGCGGCAGCTTCAATCTTAATTTAGAGCACAAAAGTGTGTGATTAATCACGATCAAACAATTTTATATACAGCCCTGGGGCAGTGGTGGCCTAATGGTTAGAATCGGACTTGTAACCCAAAGGTTGCAGGTTCGATTCTCAACACCGGCAGGAAATGACTGATGTGCCCTTGAGCAATTTTGGTGCCCTTCCTATTGGAGACATAAGTCAGATGTGACATTCTTGCTGTTTTGTTTTTCAATATTACGTTGGATAAATAAAAATAAATAAAAAAATAAAAACACTAGTGCTAGCTGTGCCTCAATTTCATGCCAAATGTGAAATGTGCTGTACAGATATACATATTGACCACTGAACAACACAGCTTCCAAAATAGGTGACATGTGGTCCTGGGTTTTAGAAAGACTCTTATGTGGGAAAGTATCCTTGTGCAAGTGTCAGGAGGCTGAAGGAGACTCGTGTTGCTTTCGCCTGGGCAGATTTTGGATGTGCAACAGCTCAGCAGAAGGGATGATTGAAAGCATTTTATGGATGATAACGTGGACTATAAGAGCTAGTGAAGTGAGACTGTTAGTGATGAGCTCCAGAGACCAGGGAGCAATAGATCAGATAAACAGGCAGGACGCAGGAGCGGCGAGGTTACACGTGTCCGCAGCGCTACACTGAGGCCGGATGCAGATGAGCCCTGAGATAAAGAGACATCTATGGGAAAACACTGATTATTGACTTGACATTAACCCATACACTACCGATCAAATCTTGGGAGTCAGAAATATTTTTTTTATTTTTTTTAAAGAAATTAATACTTCTATTCAGCAAAGATGCATTAATTTGATCAAAAGTGACAGAAATCTTTTGTAACATTTTGTATATATTTTTTAATAAATGCATCCAGGAATCCTGGAAAAAAATGTATGACATATATATTAAGCAGTACAACTGCATTCAACATTGATAATAATGATAATAATAAATAAAATATGCTGACTTTCTGTTTCTTGAGCAGAAAGTCAGCATATTGGAATGATTTCTGAAGGATCATGTGACACTGAAGACTGGAGTAATGATTCAGAAATTCAACTATGCCATCACAGGAATAAATTATATTTTAAAATATACTAAAATAGAACCATTATTTTAGATTTAGTTATTATATATTTAAAACAGTTAGTTACATTATTTAAAATAGCAAAAATATCACAACCTAACTGTTTTTACTGTATTTATGATTAAAAATGCAGCCTAAGTAAGCATAAGACTTTCTCTTTTTTGAATCATACTGAGCCAGATCTAACATGAAGTCACTTAACAGTAGAATTGTACTTAACAGTAGCATTTAACAATAGCATTGTAAAGTAATACATTTCATAACAATGAGCATAAATATATTTACAATTTATGAATCTTGATTCTATCACAAAAAGGAAAGGCTTGCATCTAAAACTGTAACGATTATGAAATTTTGGCTGACAATGCATTTTTATTTCCTTTGACACTAAAAGCTAATATCCTACAGGGTAGATTGACATGAATAAAACTCAAATTTCCTTGATTTTTTAAATGTACTTTCTGAATAAAAACATTGCCTAATATTATATAAAGCAGGACACTCCAATAAAATACTCTTTACAGTCAAGAAGGACTTACAAAATCACAAATGCAATTCTTTCCTTTTCAATAAATATACACAGGTAAGTCTGGTGTGACCAATTCAAAATCTCATATAAACAGTAAACTAATTTCTATTTTCAAAATGAAAACATAGGTTAGGACTTTCATTTATAACAGGATTCAACTCATTTCATTTTTTGTGGATACATTTATCCAATTTCTTTGCCACCTTTTAAAATCAGATCGGTATTTGCCATTCTGTCTTCTCAGATGAAGGGCTTCCTTAGCCTCTTTATCTGCCTTTTCATTACCAGCAAGACCCATGCAACCCGCTATACAACACAAAGCAATATTAAAAACCTGTTTCATGAAATATCCCCATAGAATGTGTAAAGCATCATACAGAATCTCTATTTTAAGATTTTAATCAACATAATTGGTATAAACAAGCCTTTTGTTTGAGGTCATTTTTCACATCAACTGAAACGTTCTAGCAACACAAACCGTGTTCACCCACAACAGGTTCGTCTACAGTGAAGCATTACTTTGTCACTGTGTTTGTCCTTGTGCTGACTTAGGAAATGTTGGAAGTAGGTCTCAGCTGTGAGAAAACAAGCAGGCTTATGTGCCAATTTAGTGCTGAGGCAACAGTATTCCGGTGATCAGATATACGGTTTGTTCTACTGGAGCTAAACTTTGGGTTATTTTTAACCATAACACAGCCAACATTTACTCACCTTTATATCATTGCAAACCTGTATACCTTACTTCTTTTATACAATGTTGTCATTCAGTGAACCTTTTATTTTACCTGCTCAAAGAAAACACGCTTCTTTAATGTTTCAAACAAAACTCAAGTCTGGGCACAGAAGACAACAGCAGTATTTAGCACAAATACACAAAATACTAAAAGCCACTTCAGGAGGTGGTCTGGGCCACATTACAGTCAAAACTAAAGTCTAAATGCATCTGGTTGTTGAAACCACATATTTAAATTTTACTCCTCGCAATAATGCTAAAACAATTTACGAGCGAGAGCGTGTTGTGGGCTATATGACTTGTTATAGCCCGATATGACAGCGCAACTGAAGCATGCATCGCCGCAGACGAGCAGCTGCATATCTCTTCATCAAGCCAGCGCACAAACTACCGAAAGTAAGTTGCAGATGCTTAACACACAACCATACTCATTAAAAGTAAAGAAACTTGATCTTACCAGTGCTGTCGCAGTGTTCTCTCATATTGCGTTCTTTGATTTTGAAAAAACCAGATGATCAATAAAATGCAGCTCATATCTGTTGTTTTCAGTGACATGAACTCCAATAAATCTGCATATAGTGCGGGAATTAAAGATCGGATTTATATCCATTTTGCGGAGATACATTTATGTGCCAAAGTGTAAATGAAATCATTTTGATAAATCAGATTTGTTTTACACAGAGCATGTGTTCTCCAGGTTGTGCTTACCAGGTGGTTCATAAAAGCTGAAATGTGCCAAGATGTCGGCTTTTAAAGTAGTTGTAGCATTTTAATTACTCACACTCGTGTCTCGCCTCCCTCTGCCATTGTATGCTACCAAGACAAAGCATACACGTGACAAATGACGTCAGAAAATAATCATTACCCTGCATTATAATAACAATAACGAATTGTCCTTGTCTGCTTCGCGATCCATCAAAGAAACAATTAATTTTGACTCTGAAATTCCACCATGTAAAAGTTGAATCCGCCATGGTGCAAGTGCAACTGGCTTTTTAAGGAAATGGCGGATGAGACTCTGATTGGTTTACTGCATGTTACACCTAAAACACACCCATGACTCATTAAAGGGGTACTTGGGGTAATGGAGGCTGCATTCATAATGCGCACCATTATAAATGACTGTGTGGCTGTGCACATTATACTTTAACTTTAAAATTAGAGCGAATTTGGGAGCGAATTGCTTTAAAGGTTTGTTCAGTATTATTCTAAACGAAAAACACAAAAACAGAACAGCAGCCAATAATGACAAATTCGCTTAAATGGGCACTTTTACATTTAGCTGTGAAACCAAATCTTCCGCCGTCATATTGTCAGCTCCTCACTCTTGTGATAAATTAAATCTGATTCCTGCTGCTGGTCTGTACTCATTTCAGTTTTAATTGTAACGTCTGTTCTCTAACTGAACTAAATGATTTTTATTAGGCTACTATACAAAATCAAAACGACGGTGGGAAAGAGATGTAACTGGTGTAACACAGACTATTGCAACAAGCCTAGATAACAGCAGCACGCAGTAAGGAAGAGTTGTTTATGATATATCATACAGCTATATCTATAACAAAAAAACATTTACAAGTCTTGACATCACATCCGGGAGATAAGTCAGTAAATAAAAGTAAAATCACAGGCTTTGCTTATCCCGTGCGAATGCGCCATGCAAAATTCAGATGTGGGGGGGTCATTTCTAAATTAGACAAGGTCCCCAGATAATACTAATCCCGTGAGAATAGGACTTCATACATGTAAAAAAGGCTAACAATGTCAAGATCAATATTTGTGTATCCTGCCTGACACGGTATTTTCACAGACTAACAAGTCATGTCTCTGGCATAGACTACAGTATATAAAATAGCAAATATGCATTAGTTATATCCTCAATTTAATTTACAGAGCAACTCCTGCAAAGTTTTTAGGTTAACTATAGAGAAGACTAGGATTAGTGTGTGTCACACTCGCAAGGCTCGCAACGGGGGATTTGGCATCACGATGGTTGCTCTCCATCACAATGGACAATGATATCCACAACCCTAGCCCTTAGTATGTGACTATTGCCCAAATGCTACAGAACCAAACAAGATCAAAAGGACAAGCTTACCAACAACCCTCCTGCGTTCAACATCACGGTCTCCATCCTCAGATGAACTTGTGCTGGCTTTCCTCTGTCGCTGCTCCATTTCTCCTGGGCTGGGAGGCTGGAAGACAGAGAGAGGACATGGACTAAGAACTAGTGCTGTAAAGTACAAGTACAGTAGGTCTAAGTGTACGTGTGTGTGCAGTAAGAGCAGTGTGCTAGAAAAAATGGCAGAAGAATGGATTTCTAAATAAAGCCCAAAATCTGTGTGTCATTGTACAGCCCTGATTATACCTTGTACATTTGTCTCAGGTGATCGGACAAGAAGTGAAAAATATTACTATTTACATCTTGTATTAATATGCATGCGTTTCCTGTGACCGCTTGAGTTTGAATTTTGAGTTGAGGGTCTCTTAAGAATAATATCTACATAAGTATTGTACAAACGATTATTCTAACGATTATTAAATGGGGTATTGTGGAAATTTGATTAATAATGGAGAAGGAAAATAAAATGTTATTTAAAAAAATGGTTTCTTCAAAAAAATATTCTTCTTCAAGATTGTTATTGCTAATCCAAAGTTATGTATTGAACAAAACTGACTGAATTTTTTTAATATTATAGAAAAACTCGAAGACAACAGATTTAGAAATGTTGCCTTGGCAACTGACTGAAGTAAAATAAGTTTAAGTTACAAAAATTAGAAAAACTGAAATATATAATAAATAAATTAATATATATATATATATATATATATATATATATATATATATATATATATATATATATATATATATATATATATATATATATATATATATATATATATATATATAAAGGGATAGTTTCTGACATAATTGACTCAACTTCAAATCAATGACTTTTTCTTCTGTTAAACATAAATATATATTTTGAGAAACACTTTTTTCTCCATACAATGGAAGTCTTCATTGTTGTTCAAAATATCTTCTTTTGTGTTAACATAAGAAAGAAATGCATACTAGTTTGGAACAACATGAGGGTGAGCATATGATGACAGAATTTTCTTTTTTGATTGAACTTTCCCTTTAAGAATTGTCCAGTTGTGACCAGAATAACTGTTAATATCATGCATAAACAAGCATTATTTTACAAAATAACTAAGATCAAATGATAGCATCTACTGCAGAATCAGAGGTCATGCAAGAGAGATATACAGCATTCTGCAGGAGAAAGGAACACTTCAATTAAAAGAAGCATTGAAAAATGATCAGACAGCAGGTGAGCTATCAGTGAATTAACATCTGGAGCTGCAGCAAAGGCCTGCTTCTTTTCCAGCAGCCGTAAAGCATTGCTCTCTCAATTCGATTTCCCTGAATATGTCACTCACAGCTGCCACTGCCACCATTTCAATCAAAATTCAATTTGCTGTTTCAGCAGGACGGGCTGTGGGCAGAAAACAGATGTGTGTTTTCTGGGGTGTTGATAATGCGAAACTCAACATGCAGTCCCTGCATCGGACAGATGCGGGACACTTAAGAAATAGCCACGAGTTTGCTTTCCTCCATATAAAAAAAAAAAAAACCTGTCCCGCTCTCGACATCCTATCGGTCCCCATTGAGCCTAATCCCAGGCCATACGCAGTGGGCGACACAAGTGATTTCTGCAGGCTTATGGGAAACTGGTCTTTCAAACATGGATCTGCCATTCAGCAGGTAGGCAGCTGGTATTTCAGAGTTACACATACACCGAGAATGCTGAGCGCACGAGGAATAAATCATTCAGAAACACAGTGCCTGTCTGAGGACAAAAAAGGATAAGTAGTGAGAGAGGGGAACGAGAGCCATATCAGCACTTTAAAATAAACCCAAAAAAGGTGGACTGGAGTTTCTTTTGGTGCCAATGACGAGCTTGATATTATTGCAGGAGTAAATAAAAACATTAGCAAATAATCATTAGCTGGATCATGGATATACTAGGGGTGCCTAATCCTGTTCCTGGAGGGCCACTAGAGCTGCATGATTAATGGTTAGAAGATTGCGATCTTGATTCAAACACCCACGCAATCTTATTTCTAAATGACAATAACATAAATTAAACATAGACAGCAACAATTACAATTTTGTCAACTTCTAGTACAGAGGTTTTCAAACTGGGGTCCTAAGTATAGCCAATTTAAGTTTGAAAACAATGTTGTATTTATAATGTCACAATATTTATCAACAGTTTAAATGTTTTTTCATACATAAAAAAATGTATAGATGTATTTTAGGAAGGGGGTCCCTCATAAAAGGTTAACCATATTTGGGGGTCCTAGGCATCATAAAGATTAAAAAACAATGCTCTGGTAAATCATGTTATTTTGTTCAGAATTGGGGTCTCTGTTTCATCGATTGACTTTTCAGATCCAGAATTGTGCAGCTCTAAGGGGTGTTCAGTAGGTGTTCAAGTTCAGCTCCAACACAGCTAGAGATCTGAAGACCTTGGTTAGCTGGTCCATGCCTGTTTAACTGGGGCAGGAGCTAAACTCTGCTAGAAGGAGGCTCCTCCAGGGACAAGATTGGACACCCCTGCTTTATATCATGTTGGTACTAGGGATTACTTGTAACCTGGTAGAGCAGCAAAGAAACAAAATCTAAAAATACAGAGCTAGATGCAACCTAAAAAGTCAAGAAAGATAAGGAGAAACTTGTTCTTAAAGGTTTAGTTTCCCCAAAATTGAAATATCTGTCATCAATTACTCACATTCATGTTGTTCCAAACCCATAAGACCTCTGTTCATTTTCAGAACACAAAGGAAGATATTTTTAATAAAATTTCTGTCCCTAAATTGAAAGTCTATTCACCCAAAACTCTGATGCTTCATAAAGAGCTTGTAAAAGAAATCTACGTGAATAGAGCAGTTGAATAGAGCAAGTCCAAGGTCTTATGGGTTTGGAACAACATAAGAGTGAGTAATTAATGATAGAATTTTCATTTTTGAGTGAACTATCCCTAAGGGTTGTAAAGCAAGGTTAGTTTCATCAAATTTACATCATATAATTAATTTTAATGTTTCAAGTAATTTAAATATCATTTATTTATAAATAATCTCATTCAAAAACAGAGAGAACCTGAACAAAATGAGGTGAAGTAGTCAAGTCATCTTAATTTAAACAGCGCTTTATACAACAGATTATGTGTTAAAGCAGCTTTACAGTGATAACAGGAAAATTATGCAAGTCAATTTAGCATTGAGTCAGTTCCGTTTTAAAGATTAGCAATTATTCAATTAGTTAATTTCATCGATGAAGCAGTTCTGCAAAAAAATTATGTCATCGTCCAGCCAGTTCAGTTCTCATACAACAGCGTCAGAACAGTCTAATAATACTGCTGAATGTTAAATGTAAAGCATTGGTCAAAGGGTCAAGTTTAAGTATTTAATTAACCGGATTAGACATTACCACATGAATATTTAAAATGTTCTTTCATTATAAATAACTATATGTGCACCACCATTCAAAAGTTTGGAGTTAGTATGAGGTTGCTCGTTGCTGTTTTTATAAAAAGAAAATAAATATTCATATTTTTAGTACAAATTAAATTGATCAAAAGCTGCAGTAAGGACACTTATGATACAAAATAATTAATGTTTCCATTAAATGCTGTTTATTATTTTCCATTCATCAAAAAAAGAAAAATTACCAGTTTCCACAAAAACGTTTTTTGTGCAGCAAATCATCATGTTAGAGTGATTTTTGAAGGATCATTTGACACTGAAGATTGCTGTAATGAAGCTGAAATTACATTTTTACTTTTTTATATATATATTTTAAATTGTAATCAAAAATCTTAATCTTAAAATGTTGTACTGTAGCGTTTCATTACTGTGGCAAAATAATAGTCATGATGTGACATAAGATGGTCTCACTGTGGATCCCTAGCTATCTTGATGTTTTTAAGAGCCCTAAAAGAATAGTGTACAAACAAGCAAAAGCAAACAATAAAACACTTTAACAGTTTGCGCGAAGTTAATAAATAAGGGCATTCGGTAGTTTGTTAATCACATAGAATAAGGACAATTTAGTCGATGTTTAATATTCACATGCAAACAGACAGTTGTCAAGTCAAGCCAACTTTGAAAAGACATGAACCCTCAATAAGTAAATGAAACACTGCATGGAGAAGTGCCAGGAAAATGTAAGTACGTGTGCATGCATAAATGGATCTTCTCAAAATAACCACAATCGTTTAAAAATACCAATTATGTCAACGAAACCTTCCATAATCTTCTACGATTGTAATCTGCTTATTTTCGAATAGATGTCCACTATATATTATGAAATTAGCCCTGCTTGATAAATAAGATGGCTATGTGCTGCAATAGAAAACACAGAGCATGTATAATAGAATAATCTGTATTGGTTCTATTAAAGTTAGTCTAACACTATTATTAGTAATAGTTTATAATCGTGTCCTTTTAATAACTAGTCTAAAAAACTTAATTTCACTTTAGAGAGAATCAAGAGACTCTTAAATGCCTGGTGTGTAGCTGTATGAAACAATATAACGTTACGTGTTTATTATTGGTTTATGTCAGTGTGTATACCCATGCTACACACAACTGATCTCACACAGACTAAAGCAACGCCATCTGCTCCATGTGTGCGGGCCTTCCTCGTAAAACCCAGCCAAACACGTCCATAACCCGCTTTAAACTGTCCTGCGCAGTAAAACATACAGACTATTGTTTAAACGCGGTACGATAATGATGTCCCTACCTCATTTATGGATGTAGGACTCATATTCAATACCGTCTCGGTCTTGTTTAATTCGGCTGCCATCTTTCCCGCCGTCTTCCGGAAGTGATGCTACGGGTGCCCGCGAGGTTCCAACGAGAAGCAAAACGCGTTTTCCGTCTAGTGTCACGCTGCATTACTGAGCATATGCTGGATAATTATCACTGATGGGAAACAAAACTACTGAGTTCCAGGAAACAGATGTCTTGAAACTATTTTACATTATATTAATGTCTTGAGGCTAATTTAATGTGTTGTGCAGGCCAGGGAAAAGTAACTAAAATATAATGATTAATGAGAAAAAATCCTTTTCTTTCTTTTGTTCCCCCCTCCCCTAATATTGCTAATACTGTTATTGTTTTCCACATTGTTATCACTGGTGACTACTTCAAGTGTTAATTCATTTATCACACATCTCAGCTAGAACAACATTCAAAAAGATAGGGGATAGAAAATACGGTTTGTATCCCTTCGGTATGGGGACAAAATGTCCTCACAAAGATGGCAATATCCAAAATCCTTGTCCTTGTGGGGACATTTTTGTCCCCATGAGAAAACATCTTATAAATCAAACTAAGTGATGTTTTTGAAAATGTAAAAATGCAGCATGTTTCCTGTGATGGGTAGGTTTAGGGAAGGGGCAGTGTAGGGGATAGAAAATACGGTTTGTACAGTATAAAATGCATTACGCCTATGGAATGTCCCCATAAAACATGAAAACCCAACATGAGCGTGTGTGTGTGTGTGTGTGTGTGTGTGTGTGTGTGTGTGTGTGTGTGTGTGTGTGAGTGTGTGCGTGTGTGTGTGTGTGTGTGTGTGTGTGTGTGTGTGTGTGTGTGTGTGTGTGTGTGTGTGTGTGTGTGTGTGTGTGTGTGTGTGTGTGTGTGTGTGTGTGCGCGCGTGTGTGTGTGTGTTTGTGTAGTGTGGTTTCTTAATCCAAATTCTCAATAATAATAATAATAATAATGAAAATGATTTAATGCCTATAATCCGATTGTGAAGTGAATATTTATTTCTACATTTAGGCTAATTTACCCTTTACCCTTTATATGCCTTTTAAAAAGTCACAATAATATATCAAACCTTTTAAAATAAATGATTTCCTTTAAAATCGAATTGACGAATCACACACATTGTTTTTCATTATAAACGTATTATATTGGAATTAACTATGTTCCCTTTTTCTTTCTTTTTTTTTGCCTTACCAAGAAAACATATTGTTATACTTTGTAAATAAGTAATAAATGCATCTGAAGCTTAAAGCCACTGCGCACACATTTTGTGAGGTATTTTTCCTATAAAATTCCCTTTTCAATTCCATTTTTTAGGTCACCTTTGCAAATCACATTAGGAAGTGCTTTCTCACAGATACATCACTGACCTGGTTCATTTCTTTTCTCTCATACAATAACACATAAAAAGTCCCTTGAGCAAAATGCTGTAAAAAAGTGTAATTTTACAGACCATGACACAATGCTCATATTTTCCACAGGCTGTACTTGTACTCTATTTACTTGCAAAATGACAATAACGTTGAATATAATATAATCTAATATCATAGTTTACATGAATAATTGAAAAGGTTGCATTATACAGATGCATGCGTTTATTGAAACTTTCCACACGCTCTGTAAGCACAGCTTTCGCACAGACTCTGTTGATCCATCAGATAGATGTTCACATACATGAGTCATGAATACAGTAGCTGGTGCTTTTAAAACACATGCTTTCAAACACTGTAAACATGCTGCATTTATAATGACAGGAAAGACATTCATAAATAACTAAGCATTCCTGCATCCAGATGGTGTAAAGGTGAAGACAGTGGTTTTGTTTAAATATTATTCCGTCCCGGAGGGGTTTTATTTTCCCTCTTTTTTTTCTTTTTGTTTTGTTTAAGGGCTTATGTGACATTTTCTTTAACCAAAACGACACGCCTGTTGTGAAGTGACCTGAACTGTCTCCCTGCTGCTGTTGTTATTTCCACCTCTGACTCTCTCAAAGCACTTAGTCTGCAAAAGCGTGAATCTCAAGGGACATAAAATATCCGTGCCGAGCTTCAGGCTACTCAAGACATCGCTGAGCATTTCAGAATGAAGTGTGGGAGAGGGCATATGAAATAAGAGAGCTGTAGGGATTATAATCACACTTTTTCATGTACAGTAAAACAATTATAAGGCACAAAATAATTTATGACATAATAAAGGATAATATGTAACAGGTAAAACTGTGCCAAAAAATCTCAAACCATTCTTTCGGACAACAGATACAGCAAATCATAAACTATTTGTATTTTTTTCAATTATGATTTTCAATTAGCAGCTTTCTAGACAAATTATTATGTTGATAATACAGTTTGTTTACAGATAGGTAAAATGTACAAAAATAAATAAATAAAATAAAAAATAAAATAAAATAAAATCTCAAACAGTTTATTTGGACAACAAATAAAGCAATTTAGTTACATGATTAAAAAAAAGTGTTGTCAGCAAAATAAACTGAAAAAAATAATATGATTTTTTTCAGTTAACATTTTCATTGAACAACTTTTTACTCAATTTATTATGCTGAAAATATAAGTCATATCAACATACATTTTTACATGGCTTTAACTCATCAAAATAAGTTAAGCAAATTAAAAAATTGTATAGGTTATACAAGATTGAACAAATTTTTTTAAGCCAGCTCAATACAATGTAAGTTGAATTGACTTAAAAATTCACCATGCTTTTTGTTTTTTTTTGTTTTTTTACAGTGATAGCATTTCTTAACAAAGGTACAAAAATATAACACACAAAAAAATCTTAAACCATTATTTTGGACAACAGATGGTTAGATGGTCTTGCTTCCATTGAAGAAAAATACTGTCATTTTTTAACTTCTGCACTCAAATTACTTTGCTGATAATAACATCTGTTAAAGGGACAGTTGACCCAAATATGATTCTGTTATCATTTGGGGGAGGGGGGGAGATGTGGAATTCAATGGGGTCCATCAACTGTTTGGTTACTGACATTCTTCAAAATATGTTCAGGTTTGGAACAACTTACGAGTGAGTAAATGATAACAGATTTTATGTTTATTTTTGGGTGAACTATGTCTTTAGATAAAATTATACCAGAAACGTCAAACCATTATTTCAACAACAGATAAAGCAATTGATCAACTATTTACTATGGTTATAAAGTCTTGCTTCAATCAAAAAATGCAACATTAGTTAACATTTTGCTTTTCACTCAGATTATTATGCTGATAATACAATTTGGAAAGACATTATTTTTTTTGTATTAAATTAGAAAAGACTGCAAAACAGAAGCAGTGAGTTCAAATGTTTTCCCTCTATTTCCATACACATGAATTGAATCTGTGATTAGTAAGACAACACTGCCATCTACTGGTACCTCAAACAATTCATTGACTCTACTTCATACATCTCATTCAAAATTAGAGCAGAAATAAAGTGCCCAATTATTTTCAGCAAATAAATATTAAAATAACAGCATTCAAAACATTATGGACCACATAACTATCTTATAGCTGTATATTACTGCCACCAAACAAACTCATCTCTGGCTGATAACAGGATAGGTCTACTTGGTTTGTAACACTGAAACATGCCTTTACTGTGATAAAACAATATGTATTGTGAAAAGCGTAATACAAATAAACTTTGTATGGTTACAAAAGTTTTAAAATCCAAGCAGAGGGAGAAGTGTGGAATAAAAATAAAGAATACAATTAATAATAATAATTAATGTATACATTTGTAAGTAATAATCAGCTTCTAATAGTAAGTAACAAAGTAACAATAAACCAGTCTGTAACAAAAATATATCTGAGTAAAATAATATTGCCAGGAGAGTAAAGGAGGAGAAGAAGGGCCCTATATGAGCGAGATCAATGCATGAGCTTTGCCAATATTTATGTTTAGATCAGATCAGGAACGGGTGCTAATCATGTCAAATATATATTTTCTAAGAATCAGCTCTGGCCTCTTGGTATTACATTCTGCAAGTGTAGCTAAACATTGTGGTTTTAAAACTATAGAAATAACTATACCATGTCTGGACTTTATGCTAAACTCATGCAACTCATGCGACATTTAATATTAAACCGGAGGCCAAACTTTGAACGTGTCTCAAAGAAGTGACAGCAGAGTACATTTTCAGAGGGTGTCTGAATAGAGCATATTAATATGAGGCAATAATCACATATTAGCAAAAGTTTTGGGACGCCTGCCTTTACATGCACATGAACTTTAATGACATCCCATTCTTGATCCGTAGGGTTTAATATGGAGTTGGCCCAATTTGCAGTTAAAACAGCTTCAACTCTTCTGGGAAGGCTTTCCACAAGGTTTAGGAGTGTGTTTATGGGAATATTTGACCATTCTTCTAGAAGCACATTTGTGAGGTCAGGCACTGATGTTGGACGAGAAGGCCTGGCTCTTCACTCTAATTCATCCTAAAGGTGTTCTATCGGTTGAGGTCAGGCCAGTCAAGTTCCTCCACACCAAACTCGCTCATCCATGTGTTTATGGACCTTGCTTTGTGCACTGGTGCACAGTCATGTTGGAACAGGAAGGGGCCATCACCAAACTGTTCCCACAAAGTTGAGTGCATGAAATTGTCCAAAATGTCTTGGTATGCTGAAGCATTAAGAGTTTCTTTCACTGGAACTAAGGGGCAAAGCCAACCACTGAAAAACAGCCCCACAATGCAGTCAGGCAAGTACCATTCTCCTGGCAACCGCAGACCCCAGACTTGTCCATCTTATTGCCAGACAGAGAAGCGTGATTCATCACTCCAGAGAACACGTCTCCACTTTGGCGGCGTGCTTTACACCACTGCATCCGATGCTTTGCATAGCACTTGGTGATGTAAGGCTTGGATGCAGATGTTCGGCCATGGAAACCCATTCCATGACGTTCTCATATGCTCTTTTCTTTATGTCCCAATACTTTTGGCAATATAGTGTATGAGTATATGATATATTAAAATATACAATGAAGTGTAAAAAGTTGCTGTCTTAAATTTTTAAGTACAGTCAACTTGGATGTTTAAGTAATTTCAATATAAATTACGTTAAACTGACTAATGAGTTGAATCTTGTCAAACTTATAAAAAAATGTAAATCGCTTAACTTATTTTGATGGACATATGTTGTTGTCATAACTTATTGATCATATATTCTTTTACAGTTTGAAAGGATTAATCATAGAAATGAAAGTCATACAAATTCTTTATTTTCTTATACACCAGTAAAAGGTAATACATGTTTTTGATTTGATTTGATTTTTGATTTGAAGAATTTATTTCACACACTTCATCATTTTAAAGACAAAATTAACAATAGTTACAGAAAGGAAAAAAGTGAAACCCCAAAGAAGCTACTGAAAGCTTTTAGGAAGGGGCCCAATAACACAATACAACATATAACAAACAAGAACAGAAGCTCAATCCATAAACACACATAAATATAAATACAACAAGACAAACACTACAGCAAACAGACGATCCCAGCACAAATGTAACACTTTCAAAATCATCAAAAAGTATATGTTAAAAGCAGTTTTCCTTAAGGTTTTTCTTGAAAACGGAGACAGAATGCAACAATTTAAGGTTTTCCTCAAGCTCATTCCAAATCTGTGGACCTCTACAGACTGCACTCAGGCTTGTACATTTCAATTGTCATATTTGACCAGTAATTAAATGTTTTCCCCTTGTGTGATATGTATGCTGGGGTCGGCTGATAGGGACAAGTTCACACAACCTATAATTTAACTTATGGAATATCATGAAGGCATTATGAAAAATGATATATTCAGTAAGTCTTAATAGACCTTAATATACATGTTTTCTCAATTGAACAGACAGAAGTCTACAGATATGTTTTATAAAAAGAAACCTTTTAGAAAGCTCAGCCTTTTAATAACACATTTTGCTTTCAAACATCTCCAAACTTCATTAAGATAGAAGTTTAATTCATCAATTGAAAAAATGTTCATACTGAAAAGATTTATTCAAGTCATTGTCTTGTATTTTAATGTAATTTAAATAACTCAATTTGTCAAATGAGTGTCCTGTCATTGACCCTGAACACTTTGAGTCATATTTTGTTTAACAAGTAAAAACTCTTTATTCTATCCAGAGCCATCAGAAACGGCAGGCATAGAGCTGCTCACATGCAGCCAGAAGATTAATGCTCAATACAACTCACATTTAATGTTCCTTAAGTGCTGTTGAATGTGAACTAAAGGATAAACAAACGGCATACTGTAGGTTCCTTTAATGTATCTGCATAAAGAGCTGATCTGCTACACTTTACCATTGCATAAAATGCATACAAATGTGAGAATATAATTGAATCTATCGTTCTTTTGTATATACACTGAGCAATTAACAGAAAAACAAGAAAATTACACGTACAATTCAAAAGTGGTGAGTAAGATTTTCTTTTAAAATAATTAAGAACATTTATTATTTTAGTCTGCGAGGATGCATTAAAGGGTTACTTCAGCGATTAAGCTTTGTATCAGTAGAAACCCGGGAGTATATTCAAATTATGGTACTTTCCCCCCTCATATGACCCTGAGACAAGAGAATTATGTATTTTATTTCTGGAAAAATTTTGCGGAGGAGTTTTCAGCCAGAGGCTAAAGACTACAGCCAGCAGAAGGCGCTGTTTCCACATGTTTTCAACATCACACTCACAGCACTCGGCTCGCGGAGCTGCGGAGATTCATGTGAACGAAGCGGTGGAGAGCAAAGTGAGTGTTTTAACTTTTAAAATGAACTTCCTATGAAAGTTAAGCTTCCAAGACATGAACTGAACACGCGCCAGACGCACCAGACTGATCACGCGCTGTGAATGCAGCCGCAGCCACGAATCCCGCTATTACCTCCGCTCATGTGATGAATGTAGTCGGACTCCTGCTGCGTTTGTGCCGTGACGCTCAATCGGCTCACTCGCATTATATCGAACAGAAACGTTCAGTTTTTAATTGTAGTGTCTCTAACTGAACTGATTTTCTGAAAATGAACGCGGTGGGCAAGTGGTCCAGTAATCCAGTAGCCGACTAGCCGGCTAGAGTAGGGCAGTGAAGCAGTGCGTTCTGGGAATTGTTGTCCCCATGAGACAAAAATAAATGTTCTGTGTTTTCTCAGTCTAGAAGGCACCAAATTCAAAAATAATTTCAAATTTCTACTACATTAATGACCCAGTTTAAATACAGATTCATCTTCCCAGCGCTGAGTTGATCACAGTGAAGACATTTATAATGTTACAAAATGAAATGGTGCTCTTTTGAATGTTCCGTTTATTAAGAAATCCTGAAAGAATTATCACTGTTTCCACAAAAATATAATAAGAAATATCTATTAAGCACAAAATCTGCATATTAGAATGATTTCTGAAGGATCATGTGACATTCAAGACTGGAGTAATAATGCTGAAAATTCAGCTTTACCATCACAGGAATAAATAAAATGTTAATAGTAATTAAAATAAATAGCAAATAGTTATTTTAATTTGTAATAATATTTGACAATATTATTATTCTATTGTATTCTTGATCAAATAAATGTTTTTCCTTTGCATATTTTTGCGGACAGACAGTAACGTTGTCAAACGATCCAACATAATCGCAAGAAAGTGTTCTCGCAGTTAGGCTATCTATTTATCGTGCAATTTATTCGCAAACATGCGGGTAGGATTAGTGGTGCGTATTATATGCACGTAAAAAAATTTTTTGCGTACAAATTGCACGATGAATACAATTTGTGCTATTGATATGTATTTGCAAAAAATTACTAAAAACACTGTATTATTCATGCCAGGCCATAAGTTGGCGATATGACTTTGTAAAGTAATACACATGTGCATGACATTTTCACAGAGTCACGTTTTTGTGGTTTACATGGAGGCGATAGTGGTATCGTTTTCAAAAACATAAAAAAGTTAGCATTTTCAGGCCCTCAAAACACTGCAGTCATGTAAATGAACGACCAAAACGCATAAAACGTTTTCCGTTTTTAGTTGAAAGCGGTGTCATGTAAACAGCCCCTTAAGATACTGTGAAATTATTTTGAAATTCATTTTAAGCACCTAATTCTCTTTACTGGGAATTACAAGTAAAGCATTCAGACACATCAGAGCAATGAATTTGGAGCAAAGTGCTCAATTGTCAATTTTCCATGAAAAAAATGCTGCTTATGGGGCCGTTTACATGACATTGTTTTCAACTAAAATCTGAAAACTTTTTAAGCGTTTTGGCCATTCATTTATACAACAACAGCGTTTTGGGAGCCTGATAATGTAATAAATCCTTTCAAAAAGTCAAAAGGTTTGTTATAAAAAGAAAAATGCACAAAATAGCCAAGCAAATACTTGCAGTCTGGATAAGGGTAGAAATGTTATGACACAGCCTTAACAGATTCAAAATTGTATATTCATGCCAATCCACCAGTGACTTCACAGTTTACAGGGCTCCACGTAGACACAATAGCTGAAGTCACAGAATGTGACCCAGAACAAATATCCACGGGGTGTTTGTAGAAATGCTTTCACAGCACTGCAAACACAGATTTCAGATGGATATTAAAAACAGAAAGGGTTGGCTGCTTTCTAAATGCAATATCACATTGTCAAATCAAATAAAAAAAAGAGGTTTGATTTTTTTTTTTTTCATGTAGTCCACGGAGGATATGAATAAACGACTCCCCCGTTTTATCTCCTTTCTGTTCCATTAAGTGTGACTAATAGGTTTAAGCTGACACAGGTTCAAGCCATTACCACAGTCCTGCCATGATGTTATGAGACACAATATTGTTTAGAGAGCAGGTTATCACAGCTCGGTTTTTTATATGTTTGAATGTAAAATCTCGTATTGGTTTCAACACAAGAGACAGGAAAGATAACAAGAGGATATCACAGTATGGAGAGAACAGCGAAGAGCTCTCTAAAACCTTGTGTGCTGCAAGTATTGTGCATAATGACTGTTCCATAATTATGCAGCCTTCTATACCCAAAAATGCAGTGCAATGAGTGGGAAAAGATCAATATATAATATAGTGGACAAAGCAATCATTTTTTTTATTTTAAATATACATATTGCAACTTTTTTCAAGACTACTTGGGGTTGTGTTTTTAGTTTAATAGCATATTGCACATTGTGTTGCAATTGGTGTAAACCTGAATTATATATTATATATTTATTCAGCGTTCACTCATAAATCATTCAGCGTCAATCAATCTTAGGTGCAGAGAAACGCGGTTGAAAATTTTAATTACCACCTAAACAAACTATTGTGAATATTTGCTAGCTGTCTGTTCTGTGTGTGTGCTGAAAATAATATTGTGTTTGTATGTAGTCCTGGCTGTGTAAATGATGGAAAAGTGAATAAGACCCATCCACAGAGCACCAAAACACTCTTGTAGTAGGGGGCATACATGCTAGCATGATAGGGGAGGAGAGAGAGTGAGCAAGAGGGAGATTTGAAGAAAGACTGTATGTGGAAAAAGACAAGGCTGCCTGTAAAAAAAAAAAAGCATATGTTGGTTAGGTATGTTTTGAAGCATGGCAGCTGGTTTGAGCTGGTTTAAACTGGGCCTTAGCTGGTTATGAGCTGGTTTAAGCTGGTCAAGTGCTGGTAAGAAACTAGCTCCAGTTTACTTAGCAACCATCTTTTTCAACCGGGCGGAGAGACGTTAGAGAGCGGGAAGGCCTGAAATCGACATAGAGGTTGCCTTGTTTCTACTCATTTTTTGCTTTTTCACAGAACCAAGATATGCTGTTGTTGCTGTTGAACCACAGTTTATTCATTTAATTGGTGAGCTGTCTGTTGCGCCAGATGTGATTGCCTGTGTTTCATTGCATGCGCGTTATTTTGGTGGCGGAGCAATGAAGGGGTGTGTTTGTTTGGGTGTCAATTTCAAATATCGAAATCGTTTACTGCTCCTTTGTCACCCCTTTTTTGAGAATATCCCCTTTGGAATACAGACCTAATGTCGGTCTCTTTTTAAAGGCCCACTGAAGTACCTTGAAACGAACAGCAAGAATGTGTTGACGTAATTTCCACTGAAATAGGGAAACAGGGCGAAACATATTGAACAGCTCCTCTCTTTTTAAAACAAATAGCCAATAGCATCTCGCAGCTCGGCCAAAGCCGTTGAGCTCAGTAAAGCTGCAGGTTCCTCCTAATCTCTTCTTTATCCTCTTAATATCCTCTACATCGTTTTGAATATATAGCATTCTGTGCAGAATTCAAATGGGTCTGATATGTTTTGAGGTTGACTTATGCGTGTGATCCGCTCGCTCTCTCTGGACCGGAGCAGACTGTGTGCGCTGCGGAGGTTCGCATCACAATGTGAAACTAGACTTAATTCGCCCCAATGGAAAGCATATTTACACAGTATGAATCATTCCCTATCCTCTATATAGTGCACTATGTGTTATTCACCATTTAGAAAATAGTAGATGTGCAAACAAGTGACTGATTTTAGCCACAGCTTCAGCATCCTTTTATAATGTAGGGGGCGTGATGCTTTAGATTGAGAGCATTTGATTGGATAAAAAATCTGATGAGAAGCTGAAGTGCAGAGTGATGTCATCAAAATCATTAATCCATATTGGCGGAATCACATTTTTTTAATTTATTTGATGAGGATTTTTTAAGACACTCAGCAGATTATTGCAGAAGTGAGTACACTCTCCAGTAAAGTATAAATATGAAAGTTCAAGTTTACTGAAAACCAAATGAAAAAAAAAATAATTCTAATTTGTACAAAATAATTTGGGCTCTAAAATTGCTTGAAAATCAAAGCCATATGTCTTACTAAGTTGTGATCCCAGTTTGAAGTTCATATCACAGAACTTGAGTACTGTTTCCATGGTGAAGCAATGTTAAATTCCAACTTGTTTCACAGGATGAATGTTGAATGTTTAAGCTTTCAAATGATACCTAATTTATGATGCTTACTAAAATATGTGATAGGGAGAAAAGGCAATTAAAGCACACCAAGTGCCCCACTACTAGGCTATTATGACAAAGTTGAATAAAAATGTGGCTATTCTACTAATGTGTTCTATGCTTAGAGAGTGTTACATCATTAACTTAGCAACATGTTAATGCCAGACTATTGAAATCAATTGTGAGTTAAGCTTCCTGTGTCCTAATTGTATGTTGTTCCCTATAGAGCACTACAAATCAGTCACTTCTGAGGTGCTATTTAAGTCAGGATGTTCTCTTAAACAGCAGCTGTCTATATAGGCAGTAGATAGCAAGGCAGCTCAGTAGGTTTTGGAACGGAGCCACGGTGAGCCTTTGGGAGAGATGAGCTCTCAAAGCAAATAAATGGTGTGATACACAATGTGATTGTTGGTTTTCATCCCAGTGAACATTCTCTGGGGTTCCCAGAGCCAACAGAGTAACTGATCAACATGCTCCTGGTGTTCCATGAAAAGTACATATCAGCCCTGAATCGAAAGAGCCGCATAAAACCTAGTCTCCGTTCGCTTAGTGACTGTCTGATGCATATTGCTCACAAAAGCACTTCCTTTGAAATATTCCACTTTGTTTTCTAAATCGCATCTGTGAAATAATCTTTATTACTTTTAGATGCACCTTTTCCACAATTTTTCCTGGTGTTTTCTGTACAACTGTTAGTTGAGACTGCCAATCTATTATTTATTATAATTATATAGATCTACCATATTTTGAGAAATTGCATTGTTGAGAGAAAGAAAAAACATAGATCTTACAGCTATTTTGGCAATTCCATATGAATTTGTACGATAAGATTTGTATGAAAACTATGAAAGCGTGTTTTCATCAAAAATTAAAAAGGTAATCGTGACTTTTTAATTCTGACTTAATTTATATCTCGCAAATGACTTTTTTCACACAAATTCTGACTTTATAACTCACAATTGCGAATTTATACAACCCAATTCTGAGTTTATATCTCTTTTTTTGTGGGCAGTAGGTACCTGGATAAGGCCACGGAGGCCGCACCCCTTGAACTTCCTGAACCACCACGGCTTTCTGAACAACCTGCACCGCCATGGTCCCTTGAACTTCCTGCACCGCCATGGTCCCTTGAACTTCCTGTGCCGCCATGGTCCCTTGAACTTCCTGCACCGCCATGGTCCCTTGAACTTCCTGCACCGCCATGGTCCCTTGAACTTCCTGCACCGCCATGGTCCCTTGAACTTCCTGCACCGCCATGGTCCCTTGAACTTCCTGCACCGCCATGGTCCCTTGAACTTCCTGCACCGCCATGGTCCCTTGAACTTCCTGCACCGCCATGGTCCCTTGAACTTCCTGTACCGCCATGGTCAGCATCGGGAGCTGCCCATAGAAGAGGGGATCTGTCACGGAGTGTTTTGGTTTTGTTTCCTGTTCATGTTTCATATCTTTTATTTTTGAAGTTAATCAGCTATTGCCTACTTATACTACGACCTAAAAGTATATACTCTTTTTGTGAAGAAAAAGTTCATACTTTTGAGTGTGTAACAGAAGAGTATGCAAGCTTTGGGACATATTCATTCTATTTTCGAATACTATTTAGTACGGATAGTGAATTGGGACACAGGGACAGTCATGGTTCCTGTTAGTCATGTGACTCCCTTTCCCTCATGTGATCTTGTCATGCATGCTTTCCTAGTCTCTTGTGTCATGTTGTCATTGGTTCACTGTCTTGATTGTTCACAGGAGTGTCTTGTTCAGTCAGTATTTTAGCCTTCATGTTTATAGGTATTAGGTATATAGGTTTATAGGTATTAGGTAACCCGCTGTTGGTGAGTGTCTATTTATGGTTCAAGTCAAGTCAAGTCAAGTCAAGTCAAGTCAAGTCAAGTCAAGTCAAGTCAAGTCAAGTCAAGTCAAGTCAAGTCAAGTCAAGTCAAGTCAAGTCAGGTCATCGTTGGACTCTGTTTACATAACCTTGTTTAAATAAAACTGCTCTTGGGTTCTCACTTTAGCTTGCCTCAGTGGATCACTTTGTTTCAGTAGTAAGAATGTAATCCAGGCAAACTACATTCACCATGTTGTCATTATCATCTGACCTACTAGCGTCAGTTGTGTCGCTTCACTGCCATTCATAAATCCTCTCCCGTGGCCTCATGGGATAGTAAAGTGTCCATCATACGTACGATTCAGAATCTCACCGGAAGTAGGTAATTCTGGGACTTTTTGCCTACTCCTTTTATCAGTACTATTATGATTAATTTGGACACAATACTTTTGTCACATTATTTTTTTTTTGCCTGCTATATAATAGGGAAGTATGCGATTTCAAACACAGCCCCTATCTAGCTCTGTCTATGTGAGATTAGACACCCCAAGATTTAGTTCACAATGCTTTTCTTTGAGTGACCTGTTGAAATGTTCTACACTCCATTAGACATCACAGCATCCGAAAGAGGTGCTGCTGGATACGTGATGCTGAGAGGCAGACATCTAATGCCGGTCTGTCATTTACATCTGACAAAGCTGTGTTTGAGAAGCGGGAGATCTGACAATTTTTATAACCCCTGCAACCTTGTGTTTGTATAAATTGAATAGTGGGCGATTGGACTAGAGGGGATGCAGCTGCTATCTGAACTGAATACCAATGTTTATTTAGAAGTCTGCCTCTACTCTGTGGGCAACCGCAGTGCTTCTCTTCTTTCTAAATGAACAGAGGACATGATAAAGTGAAGCAGTAGGAGGTGCAGACATTTAGCACATATTTTAATTAAACTAAAAAAAAAAAAAAGCAGCTTTTTGATTATTTTACAGTCCAGATCAGCTCATTCAAAACCAGGCCAAGATCTGAGTTGGTTCGACTCAGAGGCAAGACCGTGACCAGAAGAGGGTCGAGTCCAAAACAAGACCCCACACACACACACACACACACACACACACACTCAAACAAAAACTGACTTACAATTGACTTACAATAAGTATACAAACATTACAATTGTGCAAAAGGTAGTTTTCCCAAAAATTTGTGTGAGATTTATTTTAAAAATACATAAATAATTTAGCAAAATGCTCCTCTCTCTATATATATTTTTTCGAACTGATGAACTATGACTCTTGGGTAATAACAAGATGTTTTAAAGACCTTCTGTGGTGAAAATCAAGGTTTGTATGTCTATGTGCTGATTTTAATATGCTTTAAGATAAACCATGTGCAAATTCATAAGTTAACACCATGTCAGGAAACTGAGAAATCACAGACGGCAGGCAGAGATGAGGGATCCAAATGCAGGGAGACTTTAATAAACAAACAATCAAAACATAATCGGGACCAAAATAACCAAAACACAGTGAACAGAATACACCTGCATGATATTAAACAACAACGGACATAGAATCAGAGAAAACAAGGGCTATAAATACACAGGGAAGACTAGCTTAACCAGAAATCGTATCGTAGGTGTGGTAAATGGGAAACACCTGGGGAGACTAATCAACATGAAAAACTACAAAGGACTACAAGAACTCCACAGGAAACAGGACACAGAAAAGAACTCAGAGAAACCACAACATAAAAAGTCCCACAGAGCGCAAGACACATAAGCATATAACACACCATTGCTGAGTATTTACTCCTTAAAACTGCAGTAAAAAAAACGAGGTTTTGTAATCGCTGCTGTTTCTGACATCACAAACTACCTTGTAACAAATCACATCAATGTGTGGGCGGGCTTTAGCATATCATTAACTATTCTCTGAAGCAGACTTGTCTCAAGAGAAGCCAGGTTACATTTTGCAATATAGTGGGTGATTTATGCATATCATGTATATTATGATGTTATGATGAACTATATGTCTTTTTCCACTGAAGTTCTACGTTGTTCAAAGCAATTCTATGGATAAAATTTTTTAGAAGGCAGACTGAGATGATGAACTGGATTATGTAACATTAGCAATACAATATTAGCTGTTTGATAACACAGATAAGCAAAAGGCCAATCATATTAATTACTGTTATGAGTCTGACATTGTAGAGAGCGATACATAAAATGCAGTACCATTCTGATACACAGATTTGCAGATGAGCCTGTATGAGTGAGTGGAGGCGGGGCTCATTTGCATATTCATGGTTCCAAGTATACTAAATGAAGCAAGGGTGTAAAGTTACATTAAAGCTATTTTAAGGCATGAATACACAGACATTTCACAGAAAAAAAAACTTTTAAATATGTAATTTTGGTGATCAAAGATAAGGTTTAAGAGGGACTTTAACATACCTGCTGATGTTCATTTCTGTTTATTTTTTGCTATAACTAGTAGTAAAGAAGGAGATACGATCAGTTCACTGGCGCTCCAGCGGCTACAGAGATCGGTAACGTGACACTAAAGAATGTCAAAATAGCATTTATTGTTTTTTAGACATTAGACATTTGCCAGAATTTGAAATCTGAGACTTGGAGCTGCTTTTCCACAGTCGGGCCGAACAGTTCTAAGAACGTTAAGGAAGGGTAACAGATATATTTCCACCACAGCTTGGTTAGGCAGGGAACAAATCTGTTCCTTGTCCCAGAATTCTCAGCACGGTTGGATAATATGGAGGACCAAATTACTCAAAATGAAATAATTCAATAAATGATGTATTCAATAAACAGTTAAATGTAACAGTTTATTCTGAAATATTTAAATAAATAATTAATTAATTTCATAATTAACAAATTAATTTAATGAATTATTAAATAAATAAATAAATGTATCAATTTATTTTGTAAAATTACATGAAAACACAACATTTATTGTTTACTATATTTCACAATTACCTCTTCCACACACACTTTTGTTATGTTTAAAAAAAAAATTTCATAGTTAAATGTGCTTTTTCAAAAAGCCATTTTTCATAATAATATGCTGCATTTACAAATGACGCCTATTTGAGGAATCATGCATTTCCAAAGCACGAGTTTCCCAAATATTTTTTTCATGATAAGAGAGGACATTTCACAAATGCCAATCAACAGGCGGTGGGCAGTGCTTGGCTCTGATTGGATAATCCTTTCAGATTGATTACTTTTGTCTTTCTGGGTCTGGCAAGAGGAAATTGGGGAATTGATTGGAAATCAATATGGCGGTAGGAACTGATCAAGTTAAAAACACACTGCTTTTATTGTGCTCTGTTATCTGGATTAGATGACATAAAGGATCTGCTGGCAGCATCTGCATTTTTGTAGTACACCACACCAGCACTATTTGTTGTTTTTCTTGTGGTATGAGATTTGGTATGAGCTTTTGGACCTGGAAGCGCTGCTGCGTGACGTCAGATTTAACAACCGAATAAATCAATATGAGTCCAAAAGTCTTTCAGTCCAGATTAAGTGCCATGGCCTTAAACACAGCCACAGACTCAAAATACATTTTCAGTCACAAATAAGAAATGAGAAGCACCCTTGGTGTTCAGTGATGTCACCACACCACACAAAGATTGATTTGTCATGTCTGTTGACTCTTCAACGTCAAACCAATCAGCGGCAAGCACCGCCCACTGCCTGTTGATTGGCATCTGTGAAATGTCCTGTATTATTATGAAAAAAAATCTTTGGGAAACTCGTGCTTTGGAAATGCATGATTCATCAAATAGGCGTCATTCGTAAATGCAGCATGTTATTATGAAAAATGGCTTTTTGAAAAAGCACATTTAATAATGAAAAAAAAATATTTTTAATATTTATTAAAATATAGTGTGTGGAAGAGGTAATTGTGAAATATATTAAACAATAAATGTTGTGTTTTCATGTAATTTTACAAAATAGACACATTTATTTAATTAATATTTAATTAAATGAATTAGTTAATTAATTGTTTAATTATTTCAAAATAAACTGGTACATTTAATTGTTGTTTTATTGAATTCATTATTTATTGAATTATTTCATTTGGAGTCATTTTGTCCTCCATAGGATAACTGTGAACTGTGCTGGGAGAATACGTGTAGTGACGTCGCCACTCAGAATTGGTCTCTTGTCTGTTGCCTGGCTACCAGTTTCTCTGTAACTAAGCGCAAGTATAGGTCTCTGTATAGTAATAGGAGTTACTAGATCAGTGGGCGAGGCCATACACAGAGGCGTTACATGATTTGCCCACATCACAGTGTTGGTAGGGTTTAGGGGTGCATGGGGTCGGCTGAGAGGGATCATTTTCATTGCATGGTTTATAAACACTTATCAGTTTGAAAACACCCAAAAATGTTACTTTTGTAAACCCACTTTTGTTCTGCAGAGACCCCATACTCACTAAGCACGCTATTTGAGCTAATAATAGAAATATAATGCAGTCGCTATTTACATCTCATAACATCTATAAACTCTTGTGTTACCAAGGCAAAGGCTGGCACATTTGTATTACATTCCAAAGAGCTCTGTTATCATTCCCATAGTGGAAAATTAGAAAGCATACCGGTTTTATTAAATGTACCGACTGGGCTGGATCAGCACGGAATGGTACGGTTAAGTAACGAGAACGGTTTGGGTAGAGAGTTAATGGGTGAATGTGAGGCAACATGTAAAGCGCTTTGGAGGGCCATGGGTCTGTTAAAAGCGCTATATAAATGCAGTACATTTATTGGATAGGAAGCGTGCTACAAATAATGCATAGCATTGGTCATTGAACCATTAAATACTCTGCATGTTTCATGGCTTTCGTTGTATATGAAAAGGAGCAGCACTGAGATTCGGTTTAACGTGTTTTGCAACAGCATGAGGGTGAGTAAATTATTTTCAATTTTGTGAAAATGTCATTCCAGGACTAAAGAGGTAGTAGAAACACACACAACTATCAAAGAACACCTACGTCTTGCTGAAAAAAAGACTAATTATGTTATTATGACAGGCAAGTGTAGATTGTAAAAAACCTGAGCCGAGGTAAACCTGATTAGAACAGTGGGCAATGGAAGAAAGAGCTTAATTTATTCCAATTCTAACTGGGATTACCCTCTGAGTAGCTGGACATGTCTATCATCATCTCATTATGGGGTCTAAGCTGGTAGGTAAGCAGCGGGGAGGTTGATTTGAGAGCACCTGCCCACCTTTATGTTGCCAATTTCACAGGAGATTGGAAAGCTTGATCTAAAGGAGCGCTTTTAAAATAAAAGCCTTGATCTGCATTTTCTGTGAAATAGAGCATGCATATGCCTATAGGCATGCTTAGGAATGACAGGCACAGCACAGTGTAATGTAACGTAAAACCGGCAGATTGCTGCAGAAAGGGGCCAGTCTGAGTATCCAGTTAAAGGATAAGGATAAAGGATTTAAACTCACTGAATATATGACGTTCTTCTTTCTGATGAACACAACTGACCGTACGCAAATACCCGCCCCCTTTAGTCACTGTTGCTATGTCTGACAAGCCATGGCGCTCTCACACCACACATGCTCTCACGTAGAGAAAATACATTGTCTGAGGAGGATACTGACAACACGCCGACAGACAGGACAGTAAACACAGTTTATCAAGTTCAAGTCCACCAGTGTTAATCTACTAACTCTCCTGACTTCTTTGTCGGACAAAACGGCAAATTCTGCCATTTGATTGGTCAGATCGCCTGTCAATCAAACTTGCTGCGAAGGGTGAATTGGAGTTATATTAATAAATATTGTTGTTTCCAAGCTTTATAATGGCAGTGAACGGGGCCCACGAGTTTATAACTCAAAAAAGTGCATCCATCCATCATAAACATACTCCACGTGGCTCCGGGGGGTTAATGAAGGCCTTCTGAAGCGAAGCCGAAAATATGTAAAACTTTGTAAAGTAAAATATCTAGCTTCTGCCAGACTGCCTTCTGTATTCAGCTTATACATATATAACTGAATAAGCATAACTGAAGCGACGTATGACGTCCGACGTAAGCGTTTTGAGCTGCGAGTTCAAAAGCTTAATATTTTACTTTATATAAAGTTTTAAATATGGATATTGTTCTCACACAAACGCATGAAGGACTTTAGTAAACATCTGAAGCCATGTGGAGTACATTTATGATGGATGGATGGATGGATGGATGGATGGATGGATGGATGGATGGATGAATGGATGGATGGATGCACTTCTTTGAGCTTCAAACTCAATGGACCCGTCACTGCCATTATAAAGCTTGGAAGTGTCATGATATTTATTAATATAACTCTTGTGTTTATCAGAAAGAAGAATGTCATTTACACCTAGGATGGATTGAGGATGAATAGCTTTCCGCCGGAAATATGAGCTTCCGCCATTCGTCTTTGCGCCATTATGTCACATCTGTATACATAAAGGTGTCTGGGCTATTAGGCTATATTGCATGTGTGGATGCTGCAGTTGGCGGATTGTTTGTGACCTCTTCTTACAGCAGCTCGAATGTAATTAAATGAGTCATTTTGATGGAGGCTTGTAATTCAGAAAGTTCAAAACGACAATCATCATTGACAACTGGTGCATTGATAGACAACCCACGCATACACCTCAAAACATTAGATTCTGCTGCACTGAGGAGCCGGTCCACAACCCACCTAAAGAAGATAACTCAACTTAAAGTTACAGACCAAAATGCAGGACAGTCCCGGAATTGGGCAATTTGTCCCGCATCCCCAAAGACTTAATCCGTGTCCTACATTTCAGTTATGTCTGTATAATTTTATTTCTTCCCCAAAATTAAAATACCACAATAAGTGTAATACAAATGTAATTCAAAAAATTGCGACTGGCGTTTATATATCCATTTGCGCAGCTGTTATGTTGTAGCTAGAGCGGGAAAATAACCAACCAATGCATTCGTAGAGAGGGATTTTTCTCCATGACTGCATGGATGAAGCAAAGGAATGTGGACCTCATCAAAAGTCATTAAATATACACCAGCCAGGACAACAAAAACATACAAGTTCAAGATGCACTGAATCCGGTAAAATGCATTTGATGTTTGCATAATCTAATAAATGGAAACATTAGGAACATGTATTTTAGTGTAACATGATTTTTACCAATAGCCTGTTACTCTGTTCATTATATTTAGTAGACTGAATAGACCCAGTAGAGTAAATGACATTATATCACTCGAACCTGGGCAAATTCACAGAGCTGATCACAATGAACAAAGCTTACTGACGATTTAAAACATTATTATCCATTGTGATGGCAAATAGGCTTTACAACTAATGTTTACATATATATTATAATATAGTAGTAAATGTATCTCTCACACACGTGTCCTGCAAAATCACATATACTGTCCTGCAATAAGATGGTCACCCTAGTTAAAGTTAAAACAAAAAAGTTACATTCCTGATGCAATTTTGTTTCCCATTTTCATATATTATAAAAGTTTTAAAGCTGAATTTTCAGCAGTCAGTGTTACAGGATCCTTAATAAAACCAATCTAATACACTCTCAGAAAAAAAGGTAGAAGCTGTCACTGGGATGGTACCCTTCAAAAAGGTTCTAATATGTACCATTTAGATACTAATATGTACATTTTTGGAACCAATTTGTACCTTTGATGGACTAATATGCACTTTTTTAGGTACAAAGGTGTACCTTTCTTTCTGAGAGTGTATAATGCTCAAGAAACATTCCAGAAAGATTAGGAACCCAGATGAATTGCAAAGAGTAACAAATGTATTGATAGCCCAGCAATTATTATAATTAGAGTCTTTTGGCATAGGCCCCGTCCTTAGCTTTCGTTTCGAGGGTACGGGACTCCGCATATCCTGCCTGAAGATGAAGGCAGGGGCGCAGCCGACCCCTGGGAGGTATAGACGGGGACCATCCTGGTGGTGGTGGGGAAGTTGGAGGTAAATGTCGGCGTCAGCATCTCCGAACCCAGACATGTGTAAGTGACCATTTTTTATACTCTGTGAATAAGGATGTGATTGGTTAGGTCTGAATGTGACGCGTGACATAACATTGAATCTTCCTGGCAGAACTTTACGCTAAAGCTTTCATTTCTTTTTATTATCAATATTGAAAACAGTTGTACTTTTTGTTATTTTTGTAATAATGTACATTTTTCAGGATTCTTTGATGAATAGAAAGTTCAAAAGAAAAACATTTATTCAAAATAGAATTCAAAAATTGAAATAGAAGTCTTTACTGTCAGTTTTGATCACTTTAAAGCATCCTTACTGAATAAAAGTATTAATTTCTCTCTCTTTTTTTAAATTACTGACTCCAAACCTTTGAGCAGTAGTGTACTCACACTTACCATTTCTGATTGAAACAGAATGGGGTGATTTGATTGTACCCATCGGGAATTGATTGGATCGCGAGAAGTGGACGCTACACACCAGAATGGAGGGGCTGAAAAAGTCTTCTTGATGTCATCCACAAAAAAAAAAGAAAAAAAGAAGTTGTTGTAGAGGCTAAGGCAATTACATTTAGATGAAAGATGGTGAAGTTTTTTTTTTTTTTTTACTGACAAATTGCACAAAATGAGACTGGAGACATTTATTAAGACAGTAAATAGGGTCAGTTTTGACTTCATGTTGATTATTAATGAAAATCTGCAAAGGCAAGAAAAGAAAAGCAATATTGAGAAAGGATGATAACTCATTGTTTGTTTTCTGGGCCTTTCATCCCCTGAGGTGTTTGTCTCCTGGTGTATGCCGTGTGTATTGCCGCCGCTGTGCTGATGCCCTAGTTTCCTGTAATTATGTAATCTAACTTGACTGCCTTGCGGAGCTACCTTTTCATTAAACATGATTTAACACAATTTGTGGTGTCATCCAGCAAAGGTTTTTCTGGAGGGAGTATCATCTTTGCGGTTAAGCCCCTGAGACTACTCTTATCGGCATTGTATGTTCAGATGCAGTTAGCTTTTTCACACAGATATAAATGTCTATTCATGTCTGTTCAGGCAGCACAGTGTTGCCTGTCAAAAGCAGGTTAGATGATAGCTCTGCTTTAATCCAGCAACATACACTCAGCTGACTCCTATATTGCTTGTGACACTGAACTCAATGTTAAATTCATCATAAATAATTTGAATGGTCTATTATGTTGATATCTAATTCATAATGTGTGCTCGGGATAAATGTTTCAAAATTAACAGCCACTTAAGGACTTGGGATACCATGATTATACTACAGTTAAAGTCACCATGACATCAAAATGAACAGTTCTTTTTTTTACAGGAATATTGCATTTTTTATTATAAATTATTTATCCGTGCACATCGTTATTTATTTAAAATGCACATGCCCTTGCTATCTTTAATCAAAATAGCATCCGCTCTCTCTTCTAAACACTTCTCTTCTTTGATGACGTGTTTACTGTAACAAGGGCGGGACAACCTGTCCCTCACATGAGATCGACCAATAGCAAACCACAATAATCCAATCATTTGCAATGGACAAACTCAAGTCCAGCCATAGATTTTTTTCTCGTTCAAGAAGCCGTTTCACTCAGATATAAGTCGCAGCAGGGAAGAAAATACTCTCACAGCTTCCATTTCATGCCGACTTTAACCCCTTTACATACAAAGATTGCTGACTGCCCCAGATTATTGTTGTTCAACATTCACTGCACTTTAAAACATCACACTCTGACTTGTTCTGGACAAACTGAGCATCATTAGAAAGATTTAAGACTCCAGCTTCGATATTAGACCACTGTTTATGATAAAACTGGTTGCAGTGACATACATTTTCTCAAAGACCCTGTAAAGGCAATTCTGAGATTTGTTTCTAAGCACATTAGAAATGTTAGAAATGTATTGTTGAAACACATTACAACTATGTAGTGCTGAATTAGGAAGTTATACCGTTAAGAAGTTTTCACCATTGCTGTGTTCTGGATTTTTGGGCGGGTTAAAGCGGTGACTCGACTGGAGCCGCTTGGCATGTGGCCCTTCCCCCATAACTAGAGCACAGTCGCAATTTCGCATCAGTTCACCCGCTAGATTGCGTGTTACTGTTAGTACCTTTAGTTACTACAGCCTACAACTTAGAAAACAGCCTACAAAACAAAAATATAATCTCAAGAAGAGGTGGATTAATTTGAGAACAGCTACCTTGATGGAGTGCTGACGATCACCACCAACACCTGCCTCTGCAGTGTCTTTACACCGGATAGTTTTACAAACTTTCACCGGCAACAACTGGGATTCACTGATAATCCGCTGCAGAACAGGGCCGAACCGACTATCTACCGCCCAGGCCTTCATCCTCCCGTCTCCGTCCCGCCAACATCTGGTACCGTCGTGACTCGTGAGCTGCAGCTTTCCCACGAGTGGGCGTGGTTTCGGAGCCGAAAATGGACACGCCCCCAGCGTTTGAGAACAATGATGCTTATTTTTTCAAGATTTCGATAAGATATTTTATGTAGTTAGCGGATTTTTTTATGATTCAAATTTGGCTAGGTGGTTAATAACACATTTATCTGTGGTGTGAGAACACCATGTTTAATTTTGACTTTACAGGGACTTTAAAGGTGCACTATGCAACTTTTCTGTCCGCTAGAGGTCGCCTATTCAAAACGAAGGCGTAGTTTGATGACCCCACGTTTCAGCGCAGAATCTTGGGACATGTGGTCTTCACCTCACACCTTCACTTTACTGTAGTGTAAAGCAGAGCAGGACCGAGTTGTGGGAGCTGAGCAAGGCCGCCGGAGCGATTGTTACGCAACATACGGCTCGCGAGCAGCCAGACTTTTATTATGACGGGACACAGTCGCCGGCACCATTTCCGCTTTTCCGGTCATGAGTATGAAGTAATGCAGAACTTGAAAAGTTGAGAAATCTTCAACTTCTGCCGCTTGCAATGCGGGTGAAGTGACGTGACAGAACCCACAATTCAGTTCGGCAAAGCACGCCGTCACCCATTCTAAGTAAATGGGAAGCATTAACGCCGACTCCCCGTGTGAATGCAGCGTAACACTAGATATTTACTGCAAAAATCCTACATAGGGATTAACTTTAATTTATGTCAGGAGTGCAAAATAATCAATCTGTAATTTTGAATATTTTGAATAGAAAATCAGCACGCATATGAATTCAGTCATGTCTGCTCCGATTTATTTGTGTTCACATAGCTTCACTGAACAGCTGAACTGCACTGAAGTGCGCATATTTGGATAAATATTGATTTATTCTCAGACGTTTGCAAAATATTATGCAGCGAGCTCTGTCTCTCCTGGTTTTCTTCAGTAATGACTCATCAATCGCTTATTAGATGAACACCTGTCAATCATCGTACGTGACCATATTCCCTAGCCTTCTGCATGACACTGTCCTGTAAAGTTCCTCGTTCTTAGCTCCCCCTCCTTCTTCTAAACATTTCTAAACGTGAAACAAGAAGCTTATAAACACACAATTTCGATAGTACATGTGTGCAAGTAATTTTCATGCAATTTGGGGTATACTCATATGAATAATAAATGTTTACATTATACATGCTAAGCAGGTGTAGTGATTAGCTGCATATAAAATGCTATATATAAAATCATGCTATATGCTATATTTCAACATCATTACATGACTAAAATCCACATTAGATCGTGAAGTTGATACAAACATTCAGTGGTGGTTTAAAATGAGTTTTGAGTAAAAGTGTACTATTAATCTTGTTCACTATTAAAATTGTGTTAGGTCCCAAAGATAGTTGTTTTTCTTTTCTAGAAAGACTTCAGAATATAGGTGGATTAATGTATAGTGGAATCAAGGTTGGGTTGATGGGAAAGCCATATAATACCATATGAAAGGCTAATAATGGCTGAATACGAACAAAAGAATAACGATAAAAGAATAATGATGATTAAGTCTCATACCGTCAGAGGTGTGAAAGGTTCGTTGAGTGCAGAACAATAGAACATGAATGGAGCAGTTCAAGAGCATGTCCATCAACGAGCTTCGTTCGGGTTACAAAAGCCGTCTGCAGTGCTGTCATTTTGTTTTTAGACCAAGAAATCAACAATGTCACTAAAGAAGTGTGATTTTGGTTGTGAGGGAAAGATAACCTTGTTCATAATCCAGCATTAAGAAAAGAGTGGAAGGCGGTGAGTGAAACTTCATCAAAAGTGTTTTATTGGCAATCGGCGCGTAAGTGCATATAATGTAAACACCACAAACGTATATTGAATCGAAAGTTATCCAGGGATAATGCCATGATGTATTGTGATGTGCCATAGGTTTGTGTGTGCTCGTGAAGCTTTAGCTGCGCCCATTGCATGCCTCCACAAGTTTAGCTGTTTTCGGAAAGAATCCGTACAGTGTGTCTGTAAAACTAAAGACTCTTCAGATATATGAAGGATGCAGTACTCAATATTAACATGAGATTGGCAGAAACATACCCTTCAAGAGAATATTTCCTGTCAAAATGAAAATTATCTCATTATTTAGGCTACTCTCCCTCATGTTGTTCCAAATCCATTTTCTGGATTTTTTAAATAACAGATATTGGCCTGATTAGCACTAAGGCTTCACTCCATCTTATGTCGGCCAAATAAATTAGTTCAATCTCATCAAATGGAACCAAAACCGCTTGTAATAATCATCTGGCCCCTGAAGCTATGTTTTCATCAGTGAAGGGCCCTGATCTCCAGCCTCTGGCATTCAACAGGCCCCTTGAGTGCCCTTGTGATTGCTTGAAGAACTTTACTGATTTTTGTCCATGATTGTGTAATGCTGAGTAATGGTTTGAGTGGAAAGAATTCACTCTATCAGCGACTCAGAGGCCATCATGAACCATCAGGAAGAAGAATCAGGTTTAGAAGAGAGCAGGTTGATGGAGGTCTCGTCATGCCAAACCCTGACACATGAGAAAGAGCAGGGTGCTGAAGAATGCAGATCTGTTTCTGAAGGATCACGCAAGGTTTCTTCAGAACCAAAATATGCAGCCGTCTGTGAAAATGAATAAATAAATAGAATGAGAAGCAAAAATGAGAAGTGGAACATTCATTTGACGTGTATACACAAGAAAAAAGAAATGAAAAAAAGTGAAAAGTGAAAGTGACGTGCAGGCCAAGTGGTAACCCATAATAGGAATTTGCCCTCTGCATTTAACCCATCCAAGTTAGTGCACGCACATTAGGATTAGTGAGTAGTGAACACACACACTGCAAACCGTGGACACACACACCCGGAGCAGTGGGCAGCTATTTTGCTGTCGTTGGGGATTAGATGCCTTGCTCAAGGGCACCTCAGTCATTTCCTGCCAGTATTGAGAATCAAACTGGCAACCTTTGGATTATGTCTGGGACACACTAGACGATTTTGAAAATCTTAACCGATTTTAAAACTGTGGGAGAGCACAGACATAAGGGCAGTTCTCCTGAAGTGAGTTTTGTTTTACAGGAAGAAAAACAACGGAGAAAGCCGTAAAATAATCGTAATGACACCACACAAATGGGGATTTTTTTGTTGTGAGAAGCCTTGAATCGGGCCACATCACCCTGATTTTTAGGGGTTGCAAATCAGGCTTAAAATCTTCAAGTGCCTTACCAGTCTGACTCTATAACCATTAGGTCACGACTGCCCAGAAATTGTAGATAGTAAGCAGACATTCAGCTTTTATCCACAGCAACTTAATGCAATAAAATGCACCATAATTTACCACAACAGATATATTGTAGAAACATTAAGAACAGTTGTGTTCACTTTCACTCACTTTTGAGTGTAAGTCTTTTTAGTTGTATGCGGAAGCACTTCTCTCAATTGCACTTTGCATTAGTCGTTAATCATGTTATTGCGTACTAAGTTATTTAAAGAAAAACAGCAGATTTGTACTTAATTCCAGCAGACAAAAGAACAATATCCATCCATTGTTACTACTTTATGAGCACATAAATGCCACTCGAGCTGACATGAAAATTGCGCCGATCTCAGTCAGAAATCTCCAGTTCGTTCCCATGGGCCGTTCTGTAAAGCGTTAGCAACAGTAACCAAGACCTTAAAAGGTGCACAGTTTTGCTGTAATGACAGCAGAACTCCAGTTGAAAAGAACAAAATCTTAGTATGTTATCCAGTAAAATTTTTAAAAGTTTTAAATTAGATTTCCAGCTATAGTGCAATCTGCTAAAGGTGTTCGGCCAGTAATTATCCATGACAGAGGTAATTTAAGCATCGTCATGTACTCGCTGTAAGCATCCTCATCAATATCATCTTCATAAATAACCACAGAGTAATTGAAGGGGGCAATCTTAGTCTTAACCGACACGCAACCACCCTCAAAGTGCATTACTATCCATCAGCATAATTAAGATGACAGACAGGGCTGCCGCGTTAGCTTCCCAGCTCTGAGCGGTTGTGACAGGGGGTTTATTTCATGTCAGTAAATTCAGAAGCATTACAGTAATCTGGCTATAGATTTCATTCGCTTTGAATAATAGCGTTAATGACTTGGAACAGAATGTTTAATCCACTTATGACGACACAGGCTGATAGATGATTCTGCCTGATGAGCTGACTTGAAGGAAATCGCTGAGCAGGCTGAGGAGCTTTTTAAATGCTGTTTTCTCACTGAAACCTCTCAATCATTCACACTCAGACATTCATTAATGCAACAACTATTATAAAACATGTTTGGTGTAATTTGAAATCCTGGAAAGCATATGATGTTTTGCAAATAGCCTTTAATAAAACCATGGCTTTTAAATAGATTAATTTGATGTGCTAAAGGATGTTAACCTGGACATTCGATTAGATGACAGTATAATTAATAATAATATTAATAATAATTAGTTACATTTATTAGCGCTTTTCTAGGCACTCATAGCGCTTTACATATAGAAGGGGGGAATCTCCTCAACCACCTCCAATGTGCAGCATCCACCTGGATGATGGGACGGCAGCCATATCGCGCCAGAACGCCCACCACACACCAGCTCATTGGTGGAGAGGAGACAGAGTGATGAAGCCAATCAGTATTTGGTGATGATTAGGAGGCCATGATGGAAAGAGGCCAATGGGCAAATTTGGCCAGGGTTACACCCCTACTCTTTATCGAAGGACATCCTGGGATTTTTAATGACCACAGAGAGTCAGGACCTCGGTTTAACGTCTCATTCGAAGGACGGTGCTCTTTGACAGTATAGTGTCCCCATCACTATACTGGGGTGTTAGGACCCACACAGACCACAGGGTGAACACCCCCTGCTGGCCTCACTAACACCTCTACCAACAGAAACCTAGTTTTCCCAATTGGTCTCATCCAGGTACTGACCAGGCTCAGTCCTGCTTAGCTTCAGTGGGAAACCAGTTTTGGGCTACAGGGTGATATGGCTGCTGGCCAGTATGAAGTACCAGTATAAATTCAGTACACAACAATACAGAAAATCTGTGTAACAGTTAAGAAACAATAGCCGAACAGTGTTGTCCATGAAAAAAAATATTTATTTCATTTTAAAGGAATCATTTTATATTTAATCACCATGATTTTGTTCCAACCTTGTATTGTTATTTTCTTTGCAGAAGTATAGGGGTGTTCCTGAGTTAATCAGTGATTTACTAATAAAAGTCACTTGGCTGCGTTCGAAAGCTTAGGCAGCCGACTTGTTGTCTTGCTGCTCTATCAGGCAATGACTTTACAGGTAGCGTTTGTGCACGAAGGTACCACAAGAAACTGGACAGACTTCTTAGGCAGGTTTAATGATCCACAACAAAATAGAGAGCTTTAGTGAAAACAAGCAAATATTAAATTACTACAAAATAAATGACACCAAAAGTGGAAAAACTTACATTTACACATAAACTGTAGCCTGGTCCTACCAGACTCTCGAACATTTCATTTGTACAGAGAGTCTGGCCACTCTCCATTGACAAGCGTTAACTTCCTTGAAGATGGGTACTCAGCTCGCTAACATTTGGTCGTGACATATGTCATCTCAAACTAGCGCACAACATCATTGTCATCGTTCTCAGTCACTCCCTCTGTTCGCTGACTGGACTGGTTAAAATTTGACGAGAGAAAACCAGAGAATATACCACAATCCCAGACGGAGTACTGAAGGAAAATGAATTGAGCAGATAGGGCAACTTCGATAGTGACTAGGGCCGACATTTTTTCTCCTTCACACCAAGGGGCCAGATTATTAATCCACACTCACACCTTTTACACCGTTTTACTCGATTTACTTTTAAGGGAAATCAATGTATAATTAATGTCATTCATCCCATCCCGTTCACAAATGGGAAACGTTGTCAGTTGGCAAGTCAAGGTGGTTCGCCTACAGTGGTTCAGGCTGCAGGGTTGCCGAATGACTAAAGAAAGGTTATCAGCAAGATTATAGAAAACGGTACATTTCTTGACGATTACCACCCAAGCACAGTTACAATAGCAAAATATGTGGGAGAGCGTTACTATAATGTGACGATATTGTAGGTAGCACTTCAAAGGTAATACCGAATCAAAACTAGTTAACACATAATTTGTAATAAAAATAATTTAATTACAAAATCTGGTTATGGTTACACAAAATAGATGTATGAGATGATAAAAACTACCATTAATCGTACCCAGCATTAATAGAATGTTACCTGAGGAATAGAAAGAGAGAAAGAGGAAGTGTAGAGAGAAAGAAACAAAGAGAAGAAGAGAGCAAAGAAGACAAGAGCCAAAGAGCAAGCCCCAAGAATAGAAAGAGAATACCATAGAAGAGTCAGAGAGCAGGCCCCCCAAAAAGACAGAGTCAGAGATCAACAGAGCCAGAGTAACAGTTACAATCTTCTTTTATCCCTCCCTTGACCATGCGAATGAAATCCAAATGTGAGACAGTCAAACTGACCAAACTGACCCACAGGCCTATCAACATCTCTTTGTCTTTAGGAATTCCAAATGGCCCTTGTGATAAGATAGATGGGGGTTGAAACAATAAAGCAAATGTCTTTGTTCAATTTAAAATATATTTGATTATTTTCAATCCTAGACAAGCAATATTTCCTCAAGCAAATACAAGCATATCAATTTCATTGTCTGTAAATTTGCAACAAACAAATGTCCTCCTATTTTTGATTACAAGCCTAGTGAATACTCAACTCAACCTCAGAGAACAGTTAAAAAGTGCTTATTCAAAAAAGAGTTGTTACGATATTATCATAATCCACATATTACCATGAATATAAACAGAGCTCTTTGGAATTTCATACAAATGAGTCAGTCTCAAGCGTTTAGACACGATGTGCAATGTAATTCGCGACTGCGTTATGGAGGAAGATCAGATATTTCTTTAAATTGTATTATTGTGTTCACGTTGCTCAAATTATATAACACGTTTAGCAAGCTACGGAGAAACTGGCATCCAGGCAACAGACAAGAGAGCGAACCTGTGTGGTGGCATCACTTAACGCATTCTAGCAGCACGGTTTGACACGGTACAGTTGGCTAATTCCGGGTCGAGAACAGTTTGTAATCGTGCCGTAACAGGCTCAGTGGAAACAGCATTAGGCCCATCGTTAAGCGGCTTTTCTGAACAGTGCAGTGGTGTAATGGCAATTTACATTAAAACCTTTCATCACGGAAATAGCGTAACGTAGCCAAGTGACTCCTGGTTTAAATTACTTTTAACATCATAATCAGAATGCAATCTTTCCATTACTTACTTATCAAATGGATCATCGAGTGGTCCAGCCATATTTAAAGACAGTCACAGAATGGAACGCATAGGTTTGTGGGATATCAAAGGCACTGAAGGATACATCTATGCTGCCTTCAAAAATCGATCAGATGGAGGTATCTCAGCAGACAGGAAGTGAAGCTAACATTGGATCCGGACGTGCATTTTAAGCTTTTTTTTTTTTAACGCATCAGTTGAGTGAATAATTCAGTGATTCATACAAGTCACTTGTTTTCATTGACCATGATTCAGTGATTCGCATAGTCACTTGTTGCCACCTACTGGTGGATCAGTATAACGTTCATAATGATTTGAATAAAAAAATGTAAATCAAAATCGAGAACCTGAACTGTTGTATTAAAAAGGACAATGTCTGTCATTTATTAACAATTACCAGTGTTTGTTATCCCTTGCATATGGGTTTGGAAAGACATGGAAATTAGTAAATAATGACTATAAATAATATTTGCATCTATCGAGGGAAATATTTAATTTCAATGTTCACAAAACATAACATGCTACAGCTGTTTGCCAAAACTGTATATTTTTGTATATATGTGCATTCTAATAATCCAACCCTTTATGAGGAAAGAAGCCTGAGACTTTAATGCAGGTTGACAACTCTGATCTCAGATCTCAGTACAGCTACAACACACACACTGTGTTGTCGGCCAGTGTACAGGGCAGGAATTAATTGCCTCAGTACATGCAGTGAGCTTGGAAAAATCATACAATGTGCTCAGCTTGAGTGAACTGTGCAGGTTCTCGTTGGAGCTTGCTCAGCACTCCACATGCTCCTAATTACGCTGATCAGGTTTCATTCACTTCCATATCTGATAATTGTGCTGAGAGAGGGAGATATGGATGCCAAAATGGAAGAAAGAAAAATGTTATGCAGAGATATTAACTTACACCATATACATATTAGATGTGTACGAGACATTAAACTTTTTGTTTTTAACTTAATAATTTGAGTTATCCACCGTATTAACATATAATTGACATAATGTTATTTGTACACATTTGAAGGTTATTAAACTTGTAATCGTTTAAAGAACGAATTGAAGTTTAAAAAGATGCTTGCTATGGTGTTTCTAACGTGATCTAAACAGTTCAAGTCATCCTCACCCTCACCCTTAGTCTATAAAGTTTTATGGATATTTTTCTTACACAAATGCGGCACTTCGCTTCAGAAGGCCTTTATTAAGCCCCACGGAGCCATGTGGAGCAAGTTGTATGATGGATAGATGCACTTTTATGGACTTAAAAAACGATTCAGCCATTCACTGCCATTATAAAGCTTGGAAGAGCCAGGAGTTTTTTTTTAATAGTATTTTTTTCATTTGTCTGAAGGAAGAATGTCATATACACCTAGGATGACTTGAGGGTGAGTAAATCATGGGCTAATTTTCATTTTTACTATCCCTAGTTTCCTGGTCTTGAATGGTCAAATTAATATGATGGCTGTTTGAGAGCATTTTTGTGCACTTGATAAACTGATTTTTAGCTGGTCAGGCTAGTTTTTGTCTAACAGGGATAGAACGATAGACTCACCAATAAGGCATAACATTATGACCACCTTCCTAATATTGTGTTGGTTCCCCTTTTGCTGTCAAAACAGGCCCTGACTTGTCGAGGCATGGACTCCACTAGACCCCTGAAGGTGTGCTGTGGTATCTGGGACCAAGATATTAGCAGCAGATTCTTTAAGTCTTATAAGTTGCGAGGTGGGGCCTCCATGAAGCGGAATTCCCACACATCCCTCAGATGCTCGATTGGATTGAGATCTGTGGAATTTGGAGACCAAGTCAACATCTCAAACTCGTTGTTGTGCTCCTTAAACTATTCCTGAACCATTTTTGCTTTGTGGCAGGGTGCATTATCCTGCTGAAAGAGGACACAGCCACCAGCGAATACCGTTTCCATGAAAGGGGTGTACATGGTCTGCAATAATGCTTAGGTAGGTGGTACGTGTCAAAGTAACATCCACATGGATGGCCTCTGCCAGCTTGCCTTCGTCCCATAGTGCATCATGGTGCCATGTGTTCTCCAGGTAAGCGATGCACACGTACCCAGCCCTCCACGTGATGTAAAAGAAAACGTGATTCATCAGACCAAGCCACCTTCTTCCACTGCTCTGTGGTCCAGTTCTGTTGCTCAACCTCAGGTGCCATGATGAAGAGATAATCAGTGTTATTCACTTCACCTGTCAGTGGTCATAATATTATGCCTGATCGGTGTATAGAAGACAGACAGACAGACAGACAGAAAGATGATAAATAAATATGATATTCATAAATATGATATTCTGATTTATGGCATGGCCACTGTCTCATCCATGAATAAAACGATCCAGTAAACAGAATCATGGCTCTTATCTCTATTGAGATAGGGACAAAGACAGACACTTCAAGCTAAATCCTCATTGTTAAGCGACAGCACATTGTAATCTATCTTTAAGTGAAGTGCATTGCCCCAGGGTAGTCTGATCTGTTTAACCTGAGGTAAGCTTTAAAATAGGTGTTGAGTATTAAACACCTCGCTGTAGGCTGTCATAATGCATTCAAAGCAAAATTTGCACAATGACAGCCACCTGGCCTGAAATAAATTAGATGAGCTTTAAACAGCCTGGAGAAATAGCTCTTTGCCCACCAGTTGTGTCTCCAAAAAAAATTAATAGGAAAAATATTAAAACAAGCAGACAACATAATTAAAAGCAGGTTTGGCGTTTTATTGTTAAACAGCGAGAATGTTTTATTTTTTAGCAGCTTTGGCTCCGGAAGTAATTTTTTTCCAATTAATTTTCTCCGGTGGGAATTCAAAAAAGTGTTCAGCACAGCCAAACCAACCACTGAGATGAATCATACCATTACACTTGATTCAAAGCAAAAAAGTACTTGGATAAAAAAATGACTCCATAATATGAAGCATAACAATGATAAATCATCCAATGACTCATAATATATTTTTATATATATATATATAAAAAAATGTAATAAGAAATTGGGACTTTTATTCAGCAAGTATGCAACAAATTGGTCAAAAGTGACAGCAAAAACATTTATAATGTTACAAAAGATTTATATTACAAATATTTTATTTATACATTATATTAATTCATTTATTAGATGCTGTTCTTTTGAACTTTCTATTCATCAAATATTTCTAAAAAAAAAAGAAAGAATCACGTCACAAATGTGTGACGTGATTCTTCAGTTTCTAAAAACAGTTTCTAAGAAATGAAGACTGGAGTAATGATGGTGAAAAATTATTTTAAATTTCAATAATATCACACAAATGTACATTGATTAAATAAACGCAGCCTCGATGAGCATAAGAGACCAGCTAATACTCATTTCCATCTATAAAAGGAGATTCATATATACTGTCAGTTGTACTCATTCATGTGTAGTACAAATAAGTGTAAACTAAAAAAGAGGTTAAACAGTGAACCAGGAGGGTGGAAAAGAAGTTATCCGCGATGAGCACAACACAAGGGTAGGACAAGTTCTGAATGCTAGAGATACCAGTGAATACACAGAGTCACTGCTGCATATGTGTGTGTGTGTGTGTGTGTGTGTGTGGGAGGGAGGCACAGAGAAAGTGAGAAGGGTGCCGATGAAAAGCTCCTAGCTTATGTTTTGCATGGCATGTCTGTTCACGCCAAAAACACAAAGGGGGATTTAGCACACCTTTGAATAGTTTATCAATTAAGCTGGTGCATTCAAACATTTAGGTACAATGGACAGTGAGATAAATGAATCTGCTATTTATAACCACAAAACACCTCTCAGGATCATTTCCCTTGCATATGTTATTTTTTATAGAGAAAAAGGTTAAGTGGCTTAGGAATAGTAGAAGTGGCTCAAAAGAAGACTTCAGATCTATCTGATGTTTTTCTTTTAAATTTTGATTTTTGTCAGGCTCCTATCTATAAGTTTCTACCCAATAGCGGTACTTCTGAATGGGCAGAGGCTTGGATTTAACAGGTTTGAAGTGAAAGTATTTGATGAACACACTCAGTATGATTATCTCATTTATGACCAAGGTGGATTTTAGAGGCTTTTGCTTCGGAAGTCTTCATATATATACACACACACTATATTGCCAAAACTATTGGGACACCCATCCCAAATCATTGAATTTAGGTCTTCCAACCTTTTCCATAAAATCAAGCACTAGGCATGCAGACGCTTCTACAGACATTTGTGAAAGAATGGGTCGCTCTCAGGAGCTCAGTGAATTCAAGCGTGATATGTTACCACCTGTGCAATAAATCCATCCGTAAAATTTCCTCACTACTAAATATTCCACAATCAACTGTTGTTATAACAGATTTTCTGAATTTTTCTGAAGAACATTGGGCAGTTTAACAGCTCAGGTTAAACAAGGGACTCAAGAACAACCATCACAAAACAAAAAACCAGCAGTGAATAATCCAGAGAATGACAGTACTTGAGAATCAATGGTTCATAAACTTTTGAACAGGGACATTATTATAAATTCAGCTTCTTTTTTATGTATAATATCTTATTCTGGACAGTATACTAAATAAAAAATAACATGAATTATTTTACAAACTATACTCACATTTTCTGAGTTCTGAAACTTTTAAGAAGCACTGTAAGGGGGATTATATATATATATATATATATATATATATATATATATATATATATATATATATATATATATATATATATATATATATATATATATATATATATATATATATATATATATATATATATATATATATATATATATATATATATATATATATAGGTATTGAGTGTAAAAAGGCAACGGTTGTGCCTGTGTGCCACACCGAACGCTAGATGAATGCAACAGCCAGCACACTTTCCCCTTTCCAGGGGCACGGCGTATAATGCATCCATTGTTTCTCCAGCCAAATACATTACTGAGTGTAAAAAGTACATCACTTTTGTTCCATTGAGGATTTCAAAGGGATTTCACATGTAGGATATTTCCTCAACTTATGAAATATTTATTCCGGAGCAGACAGAACAGGAGACTCTAGCACCAGAAAATGGAAAACAAACTCATTAAATTACTCATTCATTCATTTGGTTGATACTTTAAACACATTAAGATATACGGTTTATCAGTATGCTTGTCCTCGGGAATCCAACCCATGACCTTTGTGTTGTTAATGCCAAGCAATTACTCCTTAATGTACTTCAGTGGTAAATTCAGGCCTTTCATTTTCATCATACATTGATTCAATAACAAAAATAAATAACATCTAACAAGCAACTTTGCTTAAAAAAACACATAATGTCTCCTTTTAGCAAACGTTGCTGCCACAAATCAACCACATAATAGTGGAAAATTGTTGCACAGGAAACCAATATTATGTCTACCTAACCTATTGAACAGCCATATGTTGCTTCTATGACAACATCCTGATTAAAATTAAATGCCTATTTAGAACGCTATTTTTGGGCAACACTAAAAGCACATCTGGGAATTTTGCATGTGCTTTTTAGGAACAAAACTCTTGAGCCAAATCGGCATGGTGAAATGTTGCGCCTTCACAAAATTTCAGATTGCTTAGATTCTTATTGAAACGACTGGATTTAGCCCACAAAAGTTTGCAGACCAACCATAACAGAAGGATAACAATTGATTTCAAAAGAGTTTTGTCAGCAGGCTGCTAGGCTTAGAAAAAAATAACATTTTTAAATATGCTGAGTAATGTTTAACAATTCTATGTAGTACTGAATAAATTCAAAATATATTTAAAAATAATCAAAAGAGCTTTACATATAGAAGGGGGGGATCTCCTCAACCACCTCCAATGTGCAGCATCCACCTGGATGATACGACGGCAGCCATATCGCGCCAGAACACCCACCACACACACACCAGCTGATTGGTGGAGAGGAGACAGAGTGATGAAGCCAATCAGTATATGGGGAAAGAGTGTATTCTAAAGAACCTGTTGTGCAATGGAAAATTTCCATGAATCTTCATGGAACCATCAATACCAATAAAGAACCTATATTTGTATTTGTGTATGATGGTATGTAATGATGCCATGTAAGGAGCTTACAAGATTTTAAAGCCAAAGTGTGCACTGTTGCAATTATATCACATATTTGAGTTATACTGTTGGTTTATGTGGTATTATTCTTTTACTGATGTATTGGTAAGGGAACAACAAGTCATTGTGTATACGCACCATGAAGCCAAGACAGTTTCCCTTTGGGGACAATAAAGCATATTTTATTCATTCATTTAAAATCAGAATACTGGCTAATTATTTACTTTTGGCATTTATTTACTTTAAAAGAAAACATGTTTGATCTGATGCTTTAGAGGCCATAGTGACCAGATTTCTCGCCTGATTTTTAGAACAGACCGGCATCTATGCTGGACACTCAGTGAGGCATGCCAGCCGCCCGCAGCGAGATCTAGTTTCTCATCCCTCCAGAATTAATTCTCACTTTAGTGTCTGCGATCCAGTCCACTTCCTCTTTATAAATATTTCATGCGGCTGGTCTCTGTGGGAAATCTCTCTCTGCTCCTAAGCAAGAGCTGACAGAAGGTATCTTCAGGCTTACCGTCTTCCTCCAACACCAAATGGATACAGTCAGGCTCTTACGACTCGACTAGCCCCGTTATAATAGCTGACTCTCAAAACAATGGCATGTGAAATGAACAAAAGAAATAATTGGTCAAACAAATGAGGCCTACTTGTCTAAAAACGTATCAGGCAAACTGTTAATTTCACAGCAGGACACTGACATCTCTATTTCCCTCCGTGAAAGCACTTGACTTTTTATAGCATCTTTGGGTCACGGCAGCACTTTTCCTCAAAAGATTTTTGCGCTGGATCTGCCACACTCAATCAGAAAAGCAGGGATGCATAATTGAACAGCTGGTGAATTACACAAGAGTAGGTGATTACATTTCATGAAGGTCTTTTAGCGGTAATGATGCTACATTACACTCACATTGTATTGTCTACTAGCCTGGCGTGGCCATACTCAATTCTAGTCAGAATATGAGTCTGGTACCGCTCCATTGAGCTTTGATTATGGGGCGTGTTTCAACCGAGCCAGGAAAGACCTCTACTGGATAGACCTACAACCAATCAGAGCAACGGAGCGACGCGTAACGTTAGTTGTCAAATGTCAACAGAACTCAACTGCACTGGGTTGTCAAGTCCGTGTTTTTCTCCATGTCCGCGGGTTGAAGTGACCCCAATTATGTGATTATATAAACCCAGGAATGCAAATTTTAGCAGGCAACCTTGCCAAAATAACATATTTTGCCAACCAAACGCCATTTTTTACCGGAGAACCCCCCCCGGAAATTATTGTTTTGGGCTAAAGTTGAGTAGCAATTGTGCGCGACATTGCAAAACAACGTGGCAACCCTGTCTGCACACGCGCTGGATTAAGTAACGTTACAAGAAAAAGATGAGTGTAAACGATCTTTGCCAGTATTGTAATAAAATAATTTAAGGATACACAGAGTACTTACCAACACGATCATCGTTTCTGAGAGAAATAGTGAAGGTGAATGCATATACGAACAAATTCTCAGTTTAGGATAAGAGCAAATTCAACCCAAGCGCCTTCGATGACGTGGATGATTACGTTACTGTTGATCATCTGTCCATCATCGTCTAAAGCCCGCCCTGACAATTTCATTGGTCCGAACAGTTTCTGTTCGGGCATAATAACTCCTCTATGGAGCGATTCCTGACCGAATTGCCCAAACAAAAAAATGTGTGGGCGGGGCTAAATTCGACTGGCATCCAGGCTAATTGTCTACAGGTCTGTCTGGTGAATCCGATTCTTGATGGTGATTTTATATCGGGCTTCTTTTTATTACAATTTGAAAGTGCCATTATGTTTTTCGAATATTCCCTTTCATGCAGTGTATAATAATATAAAGCAGCTTGTGAATGCAAACGTTCTGTAAAGTCAAAAGTGCATCATAAATAAAGTTATTGTCTCTCAAAAGAAAGAATCGACTCTGAACCGCCTTAATGAGTCATTTGTGTTTAGAATCAACGGTTCTACGTCACTAGATAAGACATTTGCTTAACGCAGCTATATGTTTTCATTGTCTGTTTGCGAACAACTTGACCAGCCCTCAAACATCATTTTACTGATGACTGCTTCTCAAATCTCAGAGTTCAACATGGGATTTGAACACTTGCTCTGGAAAGATGGGTCAGTACCCAGTTTATTTTGACCAGCTTGCTCCTCAGAATCACAATCTGTAAGTATAATTAATTATTGATGTAAATATTTTCTACCGGGTGTTCAAAATGACATAGTTTTGTGTTTTACATCCTTCTGCTAAGCAGCTGTTTATCAAAATTATCAAAAACTGTGCCTATTAATGCAGACTGTCTGTCGTTCTTACTACTTTGAGTAAAGATAAAGGATGGAGAAAGATTTGTTTTACAAGCTTCTGTTACATCAGTCATTCAGGTTAGTGTTGGGCTAAAGTATGTGCTGTTATTGATATAGTTTCCGCATGTGCACTGCAATAAATTCCAAATATATACATTACTTTGTTGATTGGCTTGTTAAAGGGATAGTTCACCCAAAAATGAAAATTAACCCATGATTTACTCCCCCTCAAGTCATCCTATGTGTATATGACTTTCAGACGAATACAATCAGTTATATTAAAACATGTCCTGGCTTTTCCAGGCTTTATAATGGCAGTGAATGGCTGTTTCTGTTTTGAAGTCCATAAAAGTGCATCTATCCATTATAAACATACTGAACCGGGGGTTAATAAACGCCTTCTGAAGCAAAGCCATGTGTTTGTGTAAGAAAAATATCCATATTTAAAACTTTACAAACTGTAATCTCTAACGTCCACTCTGTCGTAAATTACATTTCTGTGTGATGGTTTATAACAAATGTCTTGCATGGATGTGTATATTGGACATTGTTAGGACAAAATAAATGAAATACTGAGCTTTTTAAAACTACAGGTACTACAAAAAAAAAGAAGTACTACAGGTTTTGGAATGACATAAGAGTCTCGGCTTCTTTTCACTTGTTAGAAAAGAAGCCGAGAACAGACATTACAGAGGACCCATATGACAGAGCAAAACATATTTGGGAACTATCCTGAGAGTTTCATTCCTAAGTCCACAGTAAGAGTTGGAGAAACACACTTGTACGTTTAACACACAGCTCAGTTGATGGAGAGGAGCCGTTTTTATCCCCAGATCTTGTTACGCACCAGCTTTTATCATCTTGTCAAGTGATAAACCTGTGTCATGTTCTTCATTATCTCCCCCAGCGCTGGAATCACCATAATGAATCCACTATTATGTGTGAGCTTTGTAAAGAGCACAGCTCTTTTTCACAAGCTGTAATGTGATCTTAAAGTCCACAGCCTTTCAGAGCGATTGCACTTTAAAAGGTTCCATATTTATTTCATGTCAATTCATTCACAAGGCGAGACTGTGGTCATGGCGCTGTCTCAGTAAAACGAAAAAGGAAATGCAAGATTACATGTGCCTTCGAGGGACCTTTTCACTTGTTAGAAAAGAAGCCGAGAACAGACATTACAGAGGACCCATAAAGATCTGCAATAATAATTTGTACAAGTGTACAAATCCTAATGTTTAGTTACCAGAAGCTGAAACAGCTTTTTTTCTGTTTATTGGTATACTGATACACAATTTAATTAAAATTGATAAACAAAATAATAATGATTAATTAGATTGGTTGCATCTATCAATATTTTCTGAGAAAAAATTCCAAATAAAGATATTTCAAAGACTTTACATCACTGATGTATAAAGCATTTAATATGCAAAAAAGTAAGCTGAATAGCTCTCTTCAAATAAGACAAATGTCTTTGACCTCTGTATTGCAAGTTTTTTTTACACATTATTTATAATGAATGCTACTAAAAGAACACATAAAACTGTCGGTATATGCCAGTGTAGGCATTTCAGTTGCTCATTAAGGAAGCATTAATGATCAACAAACGGCAGGTTTCAGCAATGTAAGAAGACGCAAAGATTTGACCAGAGAAACGAGACAAAGTAGACAATGAAGAAACAAAATACAGAGACAGAAACAGATGCACAGGTTTTCACCAAGGCTACATTATGGCCCTGTTTACACCTGGTATTAAGATGCGTTTTGGTTGATTGGATCACAAATGGACGACGCTAAATACAGGTGTAAACGGGGTCTAAAACGTGTTGAGCGTATCAACTTAAAACTCAACTCCGAATGCATTTGACCAGATTGCTTTCATAGTGTAAACGCTCATGTGGTCAAATGTGTTCAAACAGCCACAAAAGACCGCCTTCTCGCCACCTACTGACCTAGGGCCCTATCATACACCCGGCGCATTTTTTTGCTAGATTCAGCCCAACGCAGATATCTTTTTCACATCCAGCGGCACGCTGTTTAAATAGCAAATGCACTCACGCCCATCTGTTCGTGCTGGCCTGAAAACGAGGAGTGTTCAGGCGCACTGTTGGCGCGTTGCTATTTTGAGGCAACTGAAAACGACTGCACTATTGACCAACAAAAAACTGGTCTAAAGTCAATTGTGCAGTTATGTTTTGTGTTATTTAAAGACTGCGTTAGTAATATGTGCCTATATGCGGGTGCACAACGCGTGTACACGCGGATAAATAAAAGGATTCCTCTCTGGAGAAGCGTTCAGTCTTTCCGCTCGCAAATTCTGCCATGTAAATAGTGAATCCGCCATGACGCAAGCGCAACAGTCTTTTAAAGGGAATGGGAGATGAGACTCTGATTGGTTTATTGCACGTTACGCCCAAAAACACACCCATGACTCATTAAGAGAATAGATACCCTTTTGGACCATACGCCTGGCACGCCGACCGTCCGTCGTTAAAATAGCAAAAGTGGATTCAGACACGCTTCAGACCATACGCTCAGATCGTTAAAATAGGGCCCATAATGTGTAAATATTATGGGAAGAGCGGTTGCTAGACAGGATTTGAACTTGGAGACCCAAGCTTGGTTTGAAGACAAAAAACATACCAAGCACAATGTTTTCTCACCATTCCTGACTCGTGATATGAGTGTGATCGGATTTTCCCAAACGCATCTGAATATCAGGTGTAAACAGGGCCCAAGAGCATCTGACAAATTGAGATCATGTCCACGTTTTAGACTGAGGACAAACGTACATAGCATGTTTATTTAAACAGATCATTGATTGCAGCTACACTTAGCATTCATGCTGGAAAACAGAATGATATGAGACTAATCTTGCACAAACAGACACGAACTAGCTACTAGAAAGAATGGGGCTTGAATAGCATGTAAAGTGACCATCCACAGTTTGTTTTGACTTCATGGCCATTAAGGAAAGTATAAATCTGGATGAGTCTACAATAATAGACCTAGTGGAAAAACCTCTGTTGAGCCAAACCGGTACGCAAGCAACACCAAGGTCATTGGTTTGATTCAAAGGGAATGCACAAACTGAATCCACTGCATGTTGCTTTGGATGAAGATGAAGCCTTAAAGTAAATAACAGAGAACACAAAGTGTAAACAGAAAAATGCACTACCGGTCAAAAGTTTGCATTTATTTGAACAAAAATACAGTAAAAATAGTTTAAAAGAACTGCTTTCTATTTTGATATACTTTAAAATGTAAGTAATTCCTATGATGTAAAGCTGAATTTTCAGCATCATTCACCAATTTCTATTTTATTTTTATAAAGCATAATGCAATTCTAGGTCTAATTGGAAAATAATCATTTTTAGACTATTCGCAAATAATATTTGCATTATATTGTTAGACTCGAGATTCTTTCTATTAGTGAATAAATATCCGCTGTCATCATTCGAATTTCTTAGTGATCTGGTGGTAGAATTTTTGTAAACCGTGTCGAAGATTACAGGTTCTAATCCGCTCTCATATTTTTTTTTTCTTAATTAAAATCAAAGCTGTTCAGTGATTGTATATTAAGAGCATGGACACATTTGTGTGAAGTTTGTTTTGTGATTTCACCGGAAAGAATAGAGTCCCTGTAATGGCATTAAGAGTTAGACTGACGCGCTTGTATGTGTGAAGACTGTGAATGAACAAAAAGAGAACGTAAGCCTTGATTCGATTGGACATCTCAATCATTTTGACATTGACGAGCGGCGTTAGATTGCTGAGGCAGACCAGAATAAAAATGTTTAAAAACATAACTAAAAATATTTAGCCAATTTGTCCGTTTAATTATTGGGGCTTGTCTACGTTGATTACGGTCCTGCATTACTAGATTCTTTAGTGTCACATGATCCTTCAGAAATCATTCTAATATGATGATTTGATGCTCAAGAAGCGTGAGACAATTCAGTGTTGAAAACAGTTGTGCAGAACAGAATCTTAATTTCACTGAATTGCACGTTTATATCTAATATTTAATGTGTCCTAAATAAGAGAATTTATTTATTTTCTTCTTCTTTTATATATTTTAGATAGATCTAGATCTTGATCAAAAGTCAAAATATTAGTAATTTTTTTATTCAGTGGCGAAATCAAGCTTCCATTTTAAGTTGATCAAAAGTGACAGTTAAGACGTTTATAATGTTAAAGAATTTCTATTTTATATAAATACTTTTCCATTCATCAAAGAATCCTGACAAAGCTATCATGATTCATACACAAAATGAATTAAGATTTAACTAAGACATATGTTTCAATAGTAACAAATCTGCATATTTTAGTCTAAGTATTAAGACAGTATTTGCTTATTTCTCAGCATGGCTTTGCTCACTGTGAGTTTTTTTAAGGCAATATTCTGTGTCAAACTGCTTTGGAACTGTATTGTGCTTTATAAATAAAAAACAAATTTGAAAATGTTTCTCTCTCTCCAGGTTTACATCTGACATCACTCTAATAGTAGCTGGAAAAAAATACACTGTCAACTTAATACAAAGTAAATATTTTCCAGACAATATTTTCCGTTGAACTTGGGAGCAGACGAGAGACAGCTTACTCCCTGTGACTGTAAAGACTTCATTAAACTTTACTGAAATGATGAGCCTTCAAGGACACGAGCGCTTGTGAAATCTGCGCCTACCTCCCGGAGTCCTCAGAGACATTTGAGACGGAGAATAAAGAGTCACACTCTCCGGATCTAAAACTGGCTTGATAGAGAAGAAACCTCAGAAACGTTGGATAAGATATTGTCGTCTATAAACAATTGAATAAAGCTCAGATTTTGGTTACTTGCATTCAGTTAGATATCAGTGTAAATGCGCTCAAACCCAAGAGGGTTCTGCTTGGTCTTGAGAAATTCTGTTTTGGCTGTATATTCATTAGAGTGTTTTTCTCACTTACAGACATGACGAACCTCAGAGGACAACACAGGGAGTGTGTTGTCGCCTGTCTGCTCCTTAGGAGGAAAAATAGAAACAAACCGTTGACACGGTAGAGCTATAAAATTCATTTGGATAAGATAGCTCAGATTAGCTTTGGGAAAATCTGATGCAAGATGTTTGAGTTCATACTGAAATCTCCGACTTTTAATTACAGACTTTGGCAATCCTAAGCATAATTTTATCCCTTTTCCACCGATATGGTGCCATGCATATCATCTTTAATTCTTTAATTCTGGTGAAGAAAACCTGAAGACTTAAACCTGTTCACATCATCTTTTCGCCAAGTCGGCAAGAAATCAAAATGGATGTATTTTTGGTTTTTAGAATGAATGTTAGCCTTAAGGCTGATTTATACCTCTGCGTCTGACCTGTGCCGTAACCTCTACGCCGTGGGCTACGCGTCGATTTTCATTTACTCTGCATCCTTGTCCTGTTGATGTGAAGTTACACATGCAGAGGGAGCATGTGTACCCCCAAGGGAGCGGTTCTGGCAGACCAATCACAGCACTTGCGGTCCACGTAAAATTGACACGTTGTTACATTTTTGGAGATGTGCATGTGACCGTACAGATAGACTTTTGCGGCGCGACTGAAGCGTGGTGTTGTGCCGCTTCCCCTCATGTGTACGTTGAACGGCGTTCCTCAAGTTTACCGCAATGGCCGTGGTTTTGAGCCAGCGGAGAATGAAAAACAAAGGACCTGCGAGAGACTTCCTCCAGTCTCCATGTTCTCTACTTCTATTGGATAGTCGCGTAGCGTTCAACGGATTAATTTGCATAAAGATGGGAATCGGCCAGCTTTTTTGACGCGCAGCATTTTTTCAAATGCAGCACCACCTTCCCGGGATGCTTTGCGGGTGCGTTTAAGTCGCTTGACGTCACTCATAGGAATAAAGTGGAGTGTGGCGCAACAGAAGAATTGCACGGACAAGAGGATCTGCACCCTGACCGTAGAGATCCACTTTTGCGGCGTGACTGAAGCGTGGTGTTGTGCCGCCCCTCATGTGTACTTGAAGGGCGTTCCTCAAGTTTACCGCTATGGGCGTGCTTTTGAGCCAGCGGAGAATGAAAAACAAATGACCCACGAGAGACTTCCCCCAGTCTCCATGTGCTCTACTTCTATTGGATAGTCACGTCGCATTCAACGGATTAATTTGCATAAAGAAGAGAATTGGTCAGCTTTTTTGACGCGCAGCATTTTTTCAAATGCAGCACCACCTTCCCGGGATGCTTTGCGGGTGCGTTTAAGTCGCTTGACGTCACTCATAGGAATACAGTGGAGTGTGGTGCGACAGAAGAATTGCACGATCAAGTGGATCTGCACCCTGACCGTAGAGATCCACTTTTGCGACACAACTGAAGCGTGGTGTTGTGCCGCTTCCCCTCATGTGTACGTTGAACGGCGTTCCTCAAGTTTACCGCAATGGGCGTGGTTTTGAGCCAGCGGGGAATGAAAAACAAATGACCCGCGAGAGACTTCCCCCAGTCTCCATGTGCTCTACTTCTATTGGATAGTCGCGTCGCATTCAACGGATTCATTTGCATAAAGAAGAGAATCGGTCAGCTTTTTTGACGCGCAGCATTTTTTCAAATGCAGTGCTGCCTTCCCGGAATGCTATGCGGGCGCGTTAAAGTCGCTTGACGTCACCCATGTGGAGTGTGGCGAATAAAGTGTAGTGTGGCGCAACAGAAATGTTACATGGACAAGTGGATCTGCACCTTGAGGGTATGTCGTAGGCTATGCGTGCAACACACAGCCTGCGACATTATAGCTACGGCATACACTTGATGCAGAAGTATAAACTGGGCTTTACTGTTATCTATCAGCTACTGTGCTCCAAAACAATGAAAAAAATCATATTTAGAAGATATAAGCGTTCAAAGCGTACAGGGCCCTATTTTAACGATCTGAGCATATGGTCTGAAGCGCATGGTGCAGGTGCACGACTAAGAGCGTGTCTGAACCCACTTTTGCTAGTTTAAAGACGTAAAAAACAGTCGGTGTGCCAGGCGTATGGTCTAAAAGGGTTGTACCTAGTCTCTTAATGAGTCATGGGTGTGTTTTGGGCGTAACGTGCAATAAACCAATCAGAGTCTCATATCCCATTCCCTTTAAAAGACAGTTGCGCTTGCAGCTTGCAGCTTGCACCATGACGGATTCTCTATTTACATGTTGGAATTTGCGAGCGGAAAGACTGAACGCTTCTCCAGAGAGGAATCCTTTTACTTTTAATATTTAAAAATGTTTGTGTGCTGCAGCTGTGTGTCCTTGTGTGTAATAAGCAAAGTGTACGCACATATTACATACTACATAGTACATATTACTAACGCACCCTTTAAATAACATAAAACATTCTGCACTATTGACTTTAGACCAGGTTTTGTTGGTCAATGGCGCAGTCGTTTTCAGGTGCCTCAAAATAGCAATGCACCAACAATGAGCCTGAACACACCTCGTTTTCAGACCAGCACGCCCATGGTCTATGTGCTATTTAAACAACGCAAGTCGCTGGACGTGAAAATTATAACTGCATCGGGCTGACACTAGCAAAAAACACTTGCGTCGCACCTGACATCGCATTGCGCCGGGTGTATGATAGGGCCCACAGTCTCTCCCTTCCGCTAATATGGATCAATGATTCTGATGACATCACTCTGCACTTCAGCTTCTCATCAGATTTTCTGTCCAATCAAATGCTCTCTAGAATCTAAAGCATCTCTCCCCTAAATTATAAATAGATGCTGAAGCTGCGGCTGAAATCGGTCCACACATTTACTATTTTCTACATGGTGAATGGCACATAGTGCATTATATAGGGAATAGGGAACAATTCAGACAGTGTAAATATGCTTTCCATTGGGGCGAATGAAGTCTGGTTACGCATTAATGTCATGTGAACCTCTGCAGCGCACACAGTCTGCTCCGGTCCAGAGAGAGCACAGAGCTGATCTTATGCGCAAGTCACCGCAGACCACAAAACATATCGGACCCATTTGAATTCTACACAAAATGCTATATTTTAAAGCCATAATGGAGGATATTAGGAGGAGAAATGATTAGAGATTAGGAGGAAATGATATTGACTATTTTAAAAAAGAGGAGGAGGAGATCGACCTGTCTTCCTGTTTCAGTGGACAATACGTCAACTCATTGAAAAATACTGTTTCAAGGCACTTCACTGGGCCTTTAAAGACTTGATTGATGTTGCATAAAGAGTTATGAAAAGAATTAGAAAAAAATAAAATTAAGAATTAAAAAAAAATATGTAAAAATCATATAATATTTATAGATTCTTCAGAAATCATTATAATATGCTGATTTGCTGCTCAAGAATCATTTTCTATTATTATCAGTGTTGAAAACAAAGAAGACCGGAGTAATGATGCTGAAAATTCAGCTTGGCATCACAGGAATAAATTACATTTTAAAATGCATTCAATTATTTTAAATTGGAATAATATTTCTCTGTTTTTACTGTGCATTTGATCAAATAAATGCAGCCTTTGTGAGCGTAAGTTTAAGAGAGTACATAAAAAAAATGAGAATTATTCCAAACCTTCAACCAGTATAGCGTACAGAGCCCCAAAAGGGACATCGTGATGGAAACAAATGAGATGGGAGAAAAAAATTATACAACAATGCTTTTGCATTCTCTCGCAAATGTTCTGCATTCCCAGAGAAACTTTGCATTTGCTCGCAAAGAGCAACATTTTAGCGAGCGGACGCAAAGTTTCTCAGGGAATGGAAACTTTTGTATGTGAATGCAAATTAATTGAAACATATCTTCTCCCTCCCATCTAATTTGTTTCCATCACCAAAATTATGAACTGACTTATTGACCTAAATAAAGAATAGAATCAAGGACACATTTTGCTATTGTTAAGTGACATCTGTGTTTCCCCGCTCTTGAGACGCACCAGCTGCCACCGTATTCAAAAGTCCAGAGATGTGGTTCCACTACACTGTCTTCAAGGGGGGACGGAGAGTCAACATTTAATTTGAATCATCTGGTGGAGGGACAGAGTGGAGCTTAAGGGCGGGACTTTTGCAACAAGAAAGGATTTTGAATGCAATCATGCAATCAGTACTTGCTTCCTTGGGGTGCACTTCTTTAAGTGGGCTTGTTTTTTAAAACACACACACACACACACACACACACGCACGCACACGCACACACACACACACACACACACACACACACACACAGGTTGGGTTTTCATGTTTTATGGGGACATTCCATAAACGTAATGCATTTTATACTGTACAAACCGTATTTTCTATCCCCTACACTGCCCCTGCCCCTAAACCTACCCATCACAGGAGACATGCTGCATTTTACTTTTTCAAAAACATCACTTAGTGTGATTTATGACCTGTTTTCCTCATGGGGACCAAAATGTCCCCACAAGGACAAGGATTTTGGATATTGCCATCTTTGTGGGGACATTTTGTCCCCATACCGTAGGGATTACCAGTCCACACATACACACACGTTGGGTTTTCATGTTTTATGGGGACATTCCATATGCGTAATGCATTTTATACTGTACAAACTGTATTTTCTATCCCCTACACTCACACACACACACACACACACACACACACACATCACACTCTGTGAACACACACACTGCTCCCTAAACCTACCCATCACAGGAGACATGCTGCATATTTTACCATCTTTTGTAATACCTATGATCATGTGACTAAATAAATGTCCCCACAAGGACAAGGATTTGTGTCCTGATATTTCACATCCTTTGTGGGGACATTTTGTCCCATACTGTGAGGATTACCAGTCCACACACACACACACACACACACACACACACACACACACACACACACACACACACACACACACACACACACACACACACACACACACACACACACACACACACACACACACACACAGCCTATCACCTACACACATCACACACACACACACACACACACACACACACACACACTGCCCCTAAACCTACCCATCACAGGAGACTGTGCAGTTTACTACATCTTTGGGGACATTTTGTCCCCATACCGTAGGGGATTACCAGTCCACACACACACACACACACACACACACACACACACACACACACACACACACAATCCTGACTGAAAAGCAGCAGACGTCTAAGCATATGCTTTTTTCCCAAGGCCCCTATTCAGAAGATGTCGAGATCTACAGCAGTGTCAGAAATGATGTTGCATTAAAAACTCAAGCATCTTTCTATTGCATGTTTTTTGTAATGTCTCTCTAATGATGCTGTATTGCAGATCAAACATCTGTTACAGCAAACACAAACACAGCGATGAGCTTTTGCTGGAACAGCACTCAGCACTAAACATGCTCAGTTGTCAAATTGGATCCATTTTCAAGATCTGACTGCTATAGATGCTTGGAAAGATGTCCTATTTTACCTTAAGCTCTGTTTGACTGCAAAGGTGCGTGTTCATGCTGCGAAGAGCTCAGTAAATCACATGCCGGAGAGAAGAGGAACATCCATATTTTATGATGGAATAAGGCGGAAACCTACAGCAATTCCAAACACATTTTCGTACATGAGTGTGAGGTCATGGCCCGTTTTACAAACAGTCAATCAGGTGGATGAACCATTGATTTATGTCTCATCGCTGCCTTAAAACAACCATATGAATCACATTTCATTAGGTAAAGTATCACTGAATTAATTCACTCCATTCATAATTGGAGTCGGTCTAAATGAGCCAGGGTCATATTTGATTTGAGCGGGAGCCTTGCAGACCAATCTATCAACCTCTGTGATGTGTAACATTAGTTTAAACCCCTAATGGCCTCAAGAAGCTGAAAGCTGGGTGTGAAGGATTAAAGACGCCTCTTATTAAAGGCTCATATTCAAAATAGGCCATTCAAGCACTGGACCCATGAGCACAGGATAGATCTAATGAATTTTAAAGAGCTGTCAACAACTGAACAAGTAAATATAAGTAAAAAAAACTGAAACAGAGCATGCCAGTACTGAAACATGGCATTCAAAAAACAAGGGCAAATCCACATTCAAAATGTATTTCTGTCCATTTATACAAATATAACAAATATAAATATAACATAAATATAATAACATATAACATAACATAACATAACATAACATAACATAACATAACATAACATAACATAATAACATAACAACATAACATAACATAGCATAATAAGATATTACAACATAACATAACATAATATAATATAAATATACATACATAACATAACATAACATATAACATAACATACATAACATAAATATAAATATACATATACATATACATAACATATATAATAACATATACATATAGCATAATAACATATCATAAACATATCATAAACATAACAAACATAACATAGCATAATAACATAACATAGCATAGCATAATAACATAACAACATAACAAACATAACATAAATATAACACAACATAACATAACAAACATAACAGCATAACATAACATACATATCATAAACATATCATAACATAACAAACATATAACATAACAACATACATATAAACATATCATATCATAAACATAACATACATATAAACATATCATATCATAACATAAGATAGCATAATAAAATATCATAAACATTTCATAAACATAACATAAACATAATAAACATAGCAACATAACATAGCATAGCATAATAACATAACATAACATAACAACATAACAAACATAGCATAACACAACAAACATAACATAACAAACATTACAGCATAACATAACATACATATCATAAACATATAACATAACATATAACATAACATAACAGCATAACATACATATCATAAACATATCATAAACATATAACATATATCATAACATAACATACATAGCATAAACATAACATAAAGTTACATTTTACTAACATAATATTTTACTAACACAACACAGCACACAAAACATAACATACATTGCACAATAAAAACTTAGATGAGGTGATTATGATTTTTGCTAACAACAGTGTGCAGTCTATCCTGATCCTCCCCTCTAGCTTTATATACCATAATTTATTCCCTTTCCTCTGCTGTTTTACCATAAAGAAAAGGCAAACTGCCCCAAAATACAATAAAAAAGACAAATGTTTAGAGGAAGTTCAGCTGAAACATAACTTTTAATCAGCCATAAAAGTAAAAGGCCCCTGAAGGGCACACAAATACCCTGAAAGTGTCTCTTTAATCAAAAGAAGTCTATTAACCGACAGCAAATCTCTCAAGCTACGCTGTGGAATCTGCACACAATTCAACACCATGACAACAGATGGAGAAATGCTATTCTTCTGCACACCCCACCCCACATCATCACGTCCCCCGGCTCAGCACAAAGATAATCTCAAAAGGCTCCGGCCCCTGTGGAAACCACAGCAACACTACAGATGACCACAGTGCGCTATACGTGAAAAAACTGCTATCTATTCCCAAATTGAATCCAGCTGAGAACTGCGGCAAACAGTAGCGAGCAGAAAGAGAGAGAAAGAGAGAGCGAGCGATGGAGAGAGTATGTGAGAATAAAGACGCCTCAGACTTAAGACTGAGCTGTGCATCTCTTTCCACCAGCGGGACAGAGGGTCTTTTCTCCTCCCCGAAGGGGGTTGAGCGTGACACCGAGGCTGAGGCATCCTCTGGCGGAGAAGTTCCAATGCAGGGGACAGATGTTCCAGCTGGGCTCAGCCACCGTGACATCTCGGCCTCCAGCTGCTGACCGCCCACTTTCCCATTTCTCAGCACAGCCTTGTTAGGGACTTTCTCTTCTGCTTTCATAAAGGAGAAGTGGAATGGAAGAAGACTAAATAAACCAGAACCACAGCCTCAGCTTGAGACTACATAATGCTAAACAACCAGCAGTATTGCATAAAGACAGATCCACACTGCACAGTGTTCAGACCAGGAACACACAATTAGACAGGAAGCAGCCGTCTCGCTGATATTAAAGGCAACCAACCACAGTTTTGCCGTCTTTTATGTGGTATTTAGGGCCAATCTGAAATAAATATACACAGGCATAACATGACCACCTTCTTAATATTGTGTTGATCCCCCTTTTGCTGCCAAAACAGCCCTGACCTGTCGATGCATGGATTCCACTAGACCCTGAAGGTGTGCTGTGGTATCTGGCACCAAGATGTTAGCAGCAGATCCTTTATATCCTGTAAGTAGCAAGGCGGGGGGCCTCCATGGATCAGACTTGTTTGTTCAGCACATCCCACAGATGCTCGATTGGATTGAGATTTGGAGGCCAAGTCAACAAAACTCAAACTCCTCTTTGTTGTGCTCCTCAAACCATTTCTGAACCATTTTTGCGCACCTTGACTGGTCTTCGTCTATGCAGCCCCATAAGCAACCAGCATTAACTTCTTGAGCAATTTGAGCTACAGTAGCTCGTCTGTTTGATCAGATCACACGGGCCAGCCTTCACTCCCCACGTGCATCAATGAGCCTTGGCCGGACATGACCCTGTCGCCGGGTTCACCACTGTTCTTTCCTTGGAGCGCTTTTGATAGATACTGACCACTGCAGGGAACACCCCACAAGAGCTGCAGTTTTGGAGATGCTTTGACCCAGTCGTCTAGCCATCACAATTTGGCCCTTGTCAAACTCACTCAAATCCTTACGTGTGCACATTTTTCCTGCTTCTAACACATCAACTTTGAGATCAAAATGTTCACTTGCTGCCTAATATATCCCACCCACTAACAGGTGCAATGATGAAGAGATAATCAGTGTTATCCACTTCACCTGTCATAATGTTATGACTGATTGGCGTATATATATAATATTCAATATTGAAAACAGCTATATTAAATGTATGTATGCATTTATTTACTTTATGAAAGCTCCAGATCATTTACAATTAATGTAATCTACAAACAATCAAATTAAGATAATGTACAGGCAAGGTGAAAAGGTTATGTGGCAATAATATAGCATACAGCATTGCAAGCATTTACCAAGAAATAATGTCAGTCACTTACTATTTTTAAATAATTGTAGGCAGTGTACAGATGCTGTCATATAGTCTGATGCAGAGTATTCAATCCAAACATAGCTAAAGATGCACTAAAGACCCTTGTTTATCAACTACTATGTAAATCTTTGAGTCAAGAGGTTTGATGCCATAGACGTTTGGCAAATTCTTCCCTGGAAGCGTTCACTGCCTGGGAACTTGTAAACATGACTGTTTCTCGGCGGACAGATACAAACCTGTGTTTTTTTTACTCAATTTGTACAAATCTAGTCAATCAGATGGGACATTTTGAGGAAGCTCTTACCATTTTTAAGGGCAATTCACATCAAACATTCCCTAAACGGTGCATGGTCATGCCGTCTGAGGCAGAGGGCAGACAAGCAGAGCATAACTGTCCAACTCTGGGATACTGGCCAGGGTCTGGAGACCTCTTGCATTCGACATTCATTCCTAGGCATGCATGCCAAGCTGCCTCCAATAGCATGGGGCTCCAGAGGGAACTAGAGATCTCTAACCCCAGCCTTCTGCTGTTACTGACTGGATCACTACTACAGGATCAGACACAGGTGGAATACTTAAAACAAGAGGGTGGCTGCAAATGCCATTGGTGCAAGACTTCCCTGAATAGTGTATATTATAGAATTTATAGAACTTCATTTTCTGACAAAAAAATTATACTGCCCACTGTTTGGATTTAAAGGGTTAGTTCACCCAAAAATGAAATGTATGTCATTAATGTCGGTCCACACCCGTAAGACCTCTGTTCATTTTCGGAACACAGTTTAAGATATTTTATATTTAGTCCAAGGGCCAAACGTTTTAAACCCAATCCCTATTGGATCACATTAATGGAGCCCCATGCTATTGGAGGCAGCTTGGCATTGATGCCTAGGAATGAATGTCATCCTCCAAATATCATCCTCCATTGAATGTATGCACAGTATACGGTCCCTTTCCAGAAAGGAAATAAAAATATCATCAAAGTAGTCCATATGTGACATCAGTGGGTTAGTTAGAATGTCTTGAAGCATCGAAAATACATTTTGCTCAAAAAATAACAAAAACTACGACTTTATTCAGCATTGTCTTCTTCAAACATTGTTTGTTTTCAATCCGTGAAAAAAGATTTGAACGGTTATGAATCAGTGTATTGATTTAAGATTCGGATCACGTTTCAAACTGCTGAAATCACGTGACATTGACGACCCAAATTCTGAATTGATACACTGTTTCATAACCGTTCAAATCTTTGTTCGCGGATTCTGCAACACATTTAAAAAAAAGTTGGGACAGTAAAGCATTTACCACTCTGTAATGTTGCCATTCCTTTTCACAACACTTAAAAGACGTTTAGGGACTGAAGACACCAAGTGATGAAGTGTTTCAGGTGTAATTTTGTCCCATTCTTCCTGCAAACAAGTCTTAAGGTGGGTAACAGTACGGGGTCTTCGTTGTCGCATTTTGTGCTTCAAAATGCGCCACACATTCTCTATTGGACACAGGTCGGGACTGCAGGCAGGCCAGTCAAGTACCCGTACCCTCTTCCTCCGCAGCCAGGACTTTGTAATGTGTTCAGAATGTGGTTTTGCATTCTCTTGTTGAAATATACATGGACGTCCCTGGAAAAGATGTCTTCTTGAAGTCAGCATATTATGCTCCAAAATCTCTATGTACTTTTCAGCATTAATGGTGCCTTCACATAAGTGCAAGTCACCTTTGCCAAGAGCACTGACACAACCCCATACCATGACAGACCCTGGCTTTTGGACTTGTTGCTGGTAACAGTCTGGATGATCCTTTTCTTCTTTGGTCCGGAGCACACGGTGTCCATTTCTCCCAAAAAATACCTGAAATACTGATTCATCTGACCACAGACCACGTTTCCACTGTGTGATGGTCCATCCCAGATGCCTCCGAGCCCAGAGAAGTCGACGGGCGCTTCTGGACACTGTTAACATAGGGCTTCCTTTTGGCACAGTACAGTTTTAACTGGCATTTGTGGATGTAACTACGTATTGTGGTACTTGACAAAGGTTTGCCAAAGTGCCCATGTGGTGATATCGCTTATAGATGAATGACGATTCTTGATGCAGTGTCGCCTGAGGGATCGGAGATCAAAGTTGTTCAGCTTAGGCTTGCGCCCTTGTCCTTTACGCACTGAAATTCCTCCAGATTCCCTGAATCTTTTAATTATGTTATGCACTGTTGAATGTGCAATATCCAAATCTCTTCCTATCTTTCTTTGAGGAACATTGTTTTTAAACATTTCAATAATTTTCTCACGTATTTGTTGGCAAACTGGCGATCCTCGGCCCATCTTTGCTCCTAAAGGATTAGACCTTTCTTGGATGCTGCTTTTGTACCAAATCATAATTACAATCACCTGTTGACATCACCTGTTTCAAATCACATCATTATTTAACCATTTTACCTCATTACTAGCCCTAAATTGCTCCTGTCCCAACTTAATTTTTAAATGTGTTGCCGGTCTGAATGACAGGAAAGGATGCATATTTACAAATGACATGAAGTTGACCAGACAAAACATGACATATTTCTTGTTCATATTGTCTGCAATGAAATGCAAGTCAAAGTAAATTTAGAAATCACTACTTTCTTTTTTTATTTGCGTTTTCCATACTGTCTCAACTTTTTCTGTTTTGGGGTTGTTTATTTGCTTAAAAAATATTTTTGATATTACATAACAATTTAATAAAGTATAGTGTTTTTTTTTTTTAGATTAATAAAAGTAAAATAAAAAAATCATGTGTCCATATGGCTCCAATGCTAAATAAACATGTGAGAAATGCTGAATAGAGAAATAAATGTGCATGCCATGCAAAGCCCAGCAGTGCTGCACAGTAAAAAAACACACACAGAACACAGCTCTCTGCTTACACAGGCACGGCTTCACCCCAGAGAATCACACTCATATCAAGCAGAGAGAGGGGAAACAAGAGGAAAGGATGCTGATAAGATCCACTCAACTCGGATTCATTTCTCATACAAAGCAAAGCTGCTGTGCAACTGTGATGTTTGGGACTTTAAAACACAGACAAATTGGCTTTGTGTAAAATCTCAGAGCCAGGTTTAATGGAAGCTCCCTGAGGGAATATGGATAGTAATTGGTGGCGGCACAGACACAAACACAATGCTCAGGCTTGCTCTGACAGCCACAGATGGATTGCATAAAGACTTTATGGCAAGATGGGGTTCAGTGCACGAGTCGACTTAAACATGACCCACATTCTTCAGTCTCAAACCTCTCCGCTCGGCTGCACGCTCATGGCCACTGAAGGCCTCAGATTGGTAAGCACAGCACAATGACTTTGGAAGATGCTCAGCAAATCAAATGAATCTATGAGGGGGAAAGAATCACAGGAGGTTGGAAACGGCAAAGTTGCCGTTTAAAACAAAACATGAACTGCTGCCTCATATTTGATGAACTTTGTGTAAAAATATTCAGCTATTTGTTTTTAAATGCCCACTTAATAAAGATTAAATGGGCAATTTCTGCATTAAAACAGGTTTCCTGAACACTCCCACTCGACCATTGGTTGGTCAAACAGCCTCAACTTATGCCATTGATTGATTTTGTTTTGATATTGAAATTCATGATACTACAATAATAGATTGACATAAAAAAAAAAATCAGGTATAATTTTTATACAATATTTATAGTTCCGACTGATTTTGTCGACATAAAAAATAAACACTAAAAAGTATAATTTTATATGATATTTTAAACAATGGTGCTGCAGTTCCTGTGAATAGTATACAAATTGTGTAAAAAAAAAAAAAAAAAATCATATCATCCTAAACGGTTAGAAGAGTAAGGATTAGACCGTGAAAAATGTACACCATCTTTAACAGCACAACAAGACATCAAATGAACTGTATGAAACACTCTCAAGTAGCCAAGCGGCTTTTTTTCCAAAAACTAGAAGTGAAACCACCGTTCAGGAAACTGTGGTGCACTAACAAGAGCATTACTAAAGAAATGGGCAGAAGAGGCCTGTGGAGGCAGAGGCATAGAGAAAAGCTCTGCCAATCTATCACAAGAAAGCCTTTTGTTCTGGGCTGAATGTGAAGGCCCAGCTCCCAGACTGTGATACCCTCCTCCAGCATGGCACCTCTGGCCGTGTCAAGTCCTCCATCTCTGGCAAGAAGCACCAGAGGGAAGCGACCCGTCGATTAATAACCTGTAACGGCACGAAAAGCCCTCTGCCGGCCGGGCGTGATCCTCAGTGTGAGTGACCGCTCTCCTGTGGCACAGAGCTCTATTCATCATGGCCAAATGAAAGTGGCTACGGCAGAATAGACCTCATTCACGTCGCTGTCCGTTCAAATTACACCGGCCACAAGGGGCCGCCACACAATCTGCCTTGTTTTGGATTTTACCTGATAGATTCTTCCAAAAGGCCGTTCACGGAAACACCTAGCGTGAATGGACTGGTGGCAGCCATTAAGCATGGAGGATCTCTAAAGTGTTGAGCGGCAAAAAGCAGAAACTGTAATGGAACAAAACCAGGAGAGCTAAAGACATCGATCATGGCAAGTGTGTCAATGGAATCAAACCATTTTAATGCTGAAAGGATTTTTGTGAGCCCTTGGGGGATGTGAAATAATGCAAATGAGATCATCTAGTTGAATGTGACAGAAAACATACAGCATGAACAGTGTAGTTCAATTTGTTTAAAGGTACTAATGAAATGGACAAAAACACTCATGAGAATAGCTTTATTGTCAAGTGTGCTTGCACACAAGGATTTCTTCTCAGTAAATGAAGCTTAAGGCACATAATAAAATATGAATAAAAATATGAAAAGTATAAGAAAAGTTAAACAGAGGAGATCCAAACCAAGGCTAATTACATTTATTGTGTCCAAATTCATGTGTCAAAAATGTCATATATTTGTAATAAACCATATATATATATATTTCCGAAGATGAACGGAGGTCTTACGGGTGTGGAAAGACAGGGTGAGTCATTATTTACATCAATTTTATTTTTGGGTGAACTAACCCTTTAAATAGGCAAACGCTTAAGAGTCTATGAATCATTATTACAGTGCTTATGTTTCCAGCATGTTTTATGTGTGGCACCAGTTTTCATATATATATATATATATATATATATATATATATATGAAAAGCTACAGACTCCATTAATTAGGTTAGAAGAACTGGTGCCAAAAAAGAAAGAAAGCTATATAATATGCTAACATTAAAAATAATCTTTAAAAACATGATTTATAATAAAAACACCTCTTAAATGTATTTATTATAAGAATGTACTTATCATACATTTTTCTGTAATTAATCGCATCTAACATGAATGTTTTTAATATATTTTAATATTGTAATAATTTCACATTTAATCTCCAAATTAATGTAGACATGAACAAAATATTAAATATATGAAATATTTAAATAAGATGAATTATTAAATATATTTAATAAACTATATTTAAATATTTGTTTAATGGAATGTTCCTAATAGTTAGGGCCAAATATTGAGGAGAATGTCTTCAAAAGTACTAAAATAATCAGTAAAGGAATTAAGTGAATGGGAATCGTTAAATTCCCATTACAACTCCCAATTCAAGAGTGTAACAGCAACCCCCCACACACTCACAGCATTTAATCAGTGTAATCAGGTCAAAACGAACCAGGCGAAAGAGAAAGAGACAATGCAAGAGAAAGAGAGCAGAATGAGAGATGGGGTGACGAAAGTCAGGGACAGCGGGAGAGACGAGATAGACATAGTGCGGCTCCTCAGATGTCATTAAACCATTTAAGCAATTTTTACAATCTGACATCACATGACAGGCTGTCATAACTAAGTGGAGATATCAGAGGCTGAGATATTGGAAGGTGTCCAGTTTGCTGTAAAGCCAGGCAGTGATCCACCATTTATCCTGCTGACGCTTTAGTGTTGAGTGTTTGTTCCCAGCTTTCCCAGCTGCATTCTAACACACAGCATCAATGATGAGGTACACCACACAGAACTAGCACCGGGTTGTAGCGCACTAAAGATAAGACCTGATCAATCTCTGGGCTCATACCTCAGACGCTGCCATTGGTTTAAACCGGGGTCACAAACTCTCTGAAGTCGTTCAAATGGATGGTGGGTGTAGTGAAAAAATAACGGATCAAATTTACTTTCTTAATAAAAATCTCTAATCTCTTATTTTAAGAGAAGTTCCATAAATTTTGCACTCGTTTGTGATAACTGGTTCAGAAGGACTTTTAAAAAATTCATCAAAATCATATTGCTATAGTGAATTATTCAGACCTGCTTTGAATTGATTTGAATGATTTATTAAAAAGAATCAACACAAAAGAATGTTTCACTCTACACAAGAATATCTAGCTAACAAAGTGTTTTAGAGCAGAGAATAACTTGAAAAATTTTTGTTCTTTTCCATTCATTTTCAAGACCTAAAATTTTCTGTGGGACCCTTAAAACCTCTTAAACATTAATTGCCCAAGGTGAGAAAAGTAGTGAATAAAGTATAGTTATAAATGTATCTACTAATGACATAGCCATCCAATAGCAATCCAGTCTAATCCTAAAAATAAAATGAAAGTTACTCATTACATTATTTTTTACACACCTGATCATCTGTTTGTTAAAGCAAATATCTTATCAGCCAATCACATGACAGCAACTCAATGCATTTAGGCTCCTTCAATTGCAGCCCCCAAATGCGTCCTTCGTTTGACAGCAAAATTGAAGGCGCAATTGAAGGAGCCTTGGGATTGGGACAGCCTTCATTGCGCCGCTGTGACACAATTGGCCTTGGAATGCGGCCTTTGAAGGATGCAGCCTCTGAATTGGGACACAGCTCATGTCTACATGCCTAAATGCATTGAGTTGCTGTCATGCTGTCAAACGAAGGATACAATAGATGGATATCCCATAATTCATTGTGCGCCACTGACAACAGGATTTTTTTCCAGGACTTTTAAATGTAAGTATTGAGTTCTACTAAAATATAAAGCAGTTCAAATGTTGACTTATAGCTTATCAAGATGCGATTTCATATAGTTTATACTCTTTATTATGTACATAAATGGACCAAGGTGAACATCTTTAGACAGGATGTGAACCATGTTTTGTTTTTAGGCAGTTGAATATAACTTTTAAAGAAGTCCATTACAAACATTACTGCCGCTTGTCAATGGCAGCTGTAACAAGACGAGTTTCCATTACCCTTCAAATTGCACAGACTGAAATAGCGAATTGAAAATACGACCAATGGAAACAACAATTTAACAAAAAAACATGTTTCATGTTTTTATGCTCACATGAAGTGGTGTTTCAGGCGATTCAAAAAAGTAATATTTTGCAAAACTGCAATGGAAACAGTTTTTTCGCATTTTGAGGATACCTGGGGTACGTAAAAGTTGATCACAATATGTTTGGACAGAAGAATTACAAGAGTACTGAATTCTAAACAACAAAGAAATGACATAATTTAGCAAGACTTTGAAGCAGATAGGAGGGAGAAACACTCAGAAACACCTCATTTGCGGCCCCTCAAAAGTATAAGGGGCTTTCCTTTCCATTAATTCTTTGATAAAACGCTTACAAATATTTTTGATTAAAAATAATGGGCTAGTGCCGTGGCTTGGATATACGCTAACCTACTAACATCTGTTGCCATGATTTTGGAAAAACTTATTAACAAAAGGAAAAAATATATATTTTAGTCGCATGACATTGTTTAATGGTCATTTCGTAATAGTTTAGAAAATATTGCAAAAGTTTTGTGCAAATCTGTAATAGAAACCTGGCTACTGTTGCTAGGAGACAAGAACAGCCCTCCGTAGCGTCCCATTTAACAACACTCACTACCTTCAAAGGTATGGCCTTTAAAGGACGAGTCCTTCGAAGGGTGCAGCCTTTGAATTGGGACACAATCATTGGGTGCTTCTCAATACTCAAATTTATGCTTCCTTCCTTCCAGCATGTGACCCAAAAACAATCAATCAAAGTTAACTATCTTGAAGGACATCTCAATTCTCTAATTGCATCATGAGAAGGCAAGGGACAAGGAGTGAGGAAGCTTCCAGAGGAGCTATGAGCGAGGATGCACAGGAGTATCATATATGGGAGTCATATATTCTCCTCCCCTTTAACATTAGTCACAATCATTTTAGTTTATGCTTTCCCTTTGCAGTTTAAATAAACCATATCACATATTTCTACAGCGCATCTTGCTTTATCATTATTATTTATGAATTTCTTAAATAAGTGAACTTCAACAACATAAGGGAATATTATCAAGAATATTTCAATGTACAAATAAGATTTCCTTTTTTTTCTCCGTCCTCATTGCCTTTCCTTGCATCCTTCCCTCCCATCCTACAGGAGGTGGAGCTGAAACATAAGGAAAGGAAGTGAGGAAAGGAAATGAGGATGCCCAAAAAAGAAATGAGAAGCATCCATGGTCAAGACAGTCTACTGAAGTTCAAACTGAGCATCAGAATGAGGAAGAAAGGTTGTTTGTGAGAGGGCTGGTCAGAGTGTTTTGTGGACACGGCTGATCTACTTGGATTCTCATGTACAACCATTTCTAGGGTTTACAGAGAATGTTCAAAAAAAGAGAAAATATCCAGTGGGCGACTAGCCTGGATGTCAGCCGAACTTAGCCCCTCCCACAACATTTGATTTCGGGAAATTCAGTCTGGACTTGATCCGTTGCGGAGTAACTATGCCTGAACAGGAGATGTTCGGACCAATGAAATTGTCAGGGCTGGCTTTATACGATGATGGACAGATAACTTAATGTAATCATCCACGTCACCAAAGAGCGCTTAGGTTGAATTAATTCTACTCCTAAACGGAGAACTTGTTTGTATATGCATTCACCTTTACTATTTCTCTCAAAAATGATGATCGTGTTGGTAAGTACTCTGTGTATCCTTAAATTCTTTTTACAACACCGGTAAAGATCATTTACACTCATCTTCTTCTACTTCTACTTCTTCCAGCGTGTGTGCAGTTGAGCTCTGTTGACAACTATGCGTCGCTCCGTTGCTCTGATTGGTTGTAGGTCTATCCAGTAGAGGTCTTTCCTGGTTAGGTTGAAACACGCCCCATATTCACAGCCCAACGGAGCAGTATCAGACTCATATTCTGACTAGAATTGAGTATGACTATGTCAGGCTAGTGAGAGACAGTTCTGTGGGTGAAAATGCCTTGTCAGCCAAGAACAGGAAACTGAGGCTACATTCGCTCACCAAAGATAGACAAAAGAAGATTGGAAAAACATTTCCTGGTATGATGAGTCTTGATTTCTGCTGCTCCATCCTGCCTTGTTATCAGTGTTTAAGGCTGATGGTGGTGTAATGGTGTGGCAGATATTTTCTTGGCACACTCTGAGTACTTTAGTAGCAAATTGAGCATTGTTTAAATGCCACAGTTTCTGAGTATTGTTGCTGAGTATTGATGCTAATATCATGTCAATATGGACCAAAATATCAGAGGAATGATTACAGCAAGGTGTACCTAATACAGGTCCTTCTAAAAAAAATTGCATATTGTGATAAAAGTTCATTATTTTCCATAATGTAATGATAAAAATTAAACTTTCATATATTTTAGATTCATTGCACACCAACTGAAATATTTCAGGTCTTTTATTATTTTAATACTGATGATTTTGGCATACAGCCAAAATCATCTAAAAAAAATTAGCATATCATGAAAAGGTTCTCTAAACAAGCTATTAACCTAATCATCTGAATTAACTCTAAACACCTGCAAAAGATTCCTGAGGCTTTTAAAAACTCCCAGCCTGGTTCATTACTCAAAACCGCAATCATGGATAAGACTGCCGACCTGACTGCTGTCCAGAAGGCCATCATTGACACCCTCAAGCGAGAGGGTAAGACACAGAAAGACATTTCTGAACGAATAGGCTGTTCCCAGAGTGCTGTATCAAGGCACCTCAGTGGAAGTCTGTGGGAAGGAAAAAGTGTGGCAAAAAACGCTGCACAACGAGAAGAGGTGACCGGACCCTGAGGAAGATTGTGGAGAAGGACCGATTCCAGACCTTGCGGGACCTGCGGAAGCAGTGGACTGAGTCTGGAGTAGAAACATCCAGAGTCACCGCACAGGCGTGTGCAGGAAATGGGCTACAGGTGCCGCATTCCCAGGTCAAGCTACTTTTGAAGCAGAAACAGAAGCGCCTGACCTGGGCTACAGAGAAGCAGCACTGGACTGTCGCTCAAATTTTGCATGTCATTCGGAAATCAAGGTGCCAGAGTCTGGAGGAAGACTGGGGAGGAGGAAATGCCAAAATGCCTGAAGTCCAGTGTCAATTAACCACAGTCAGTGATGGTCTGGGGTGCCATGTCAGCTGCTGGTGTTGGTCCACTGTGTTTTATCAAGGGCAGGGTCAATGCAGCTAGCTATCAGGAGATTTTGGAGCACTTCATGCTTCCATCCGCTGAAAAGCTTTATGGAGATGAAGATTTCTTTTCAGCACGACCTGGCACCTGCTCACAGTGCCAAAACCACTGGTAAATGGTTTACTGACCATGGTATTACTGTGCTCAATTGGCCTGCCAACTCTCCTGAGAGACGCAAGAACCAACACTCTGGATGAGCTTAAGGCCGCTATCGAAGCATCCTGGGCCTCCATAACACCTCAGCAGTGCCACAGGCTGATTGCCTCCATGCCACGCCGCATTGAAGCAATCATTTCTGCAAAAGGATTCCCGACCAAGAATTGAGTGCATAACTGAACATAATTATTTGAAGGTTGACTTTTTTGTATTAAAAACACTTTTCTTTTATTGGTCGGATGAAATATGCTATTTTTTTTTAGATGGTTTTCATGAGCTGTATGCCAAAATCATCAGTATTAAAACAATAAAAGACCTGAAATATTTCAGTTGGTGTGCAATGAATCTAAAATATATGAAAGTTTAATTTGTATTATTACATTATGGAAAACAATGAACTTTTATCACAATATGCTAATTTTTTGAGAAGGACCTGTATATGGTTGGTGAGTGTATTTAAACTTGAAAAGAATCAGAAAGTATTATAATAAAAACAGTCCTTTAAATGACTTTACAGTATTGCTAGGAATATACTAAACAGTGTTAACAGTACTTAACAACAGCTAAATAAACATCTAACTAATTCAATAGAAAATATTTCAGCCAGGTTGAAATAAAATATGGTATGGAAGATTAACTATTGGCATGTTGGGAGAGGATTTTGTCTCTCTCAGCATGGGTTAACACATCATCCATGAGTCTTTCGCAAGGACGTGCAGAGCCGGGTCAGCTGCTATCTCAGCAGTCAGAGAGCATCTGTGTCTCCTCCTGCGAGAATCACTGAGAAAAGTCGAGCAATAATCCACCTCTTCACATGTCTGCTTCAATTTTCATTACCTACGCACCTAAAACACTCTGCCTACAGGACCTCAAGCACACAAAGAAGTCGCTAAAGACCCTGACATCATACAGACCCCTGGCAGAGAAACAAGCTTATTATTATCGACTCAAAAGTCACACAAAACCAACTGAGATGAGATAAAACAGTACCGTACAAAACTTTAAAAGTAAAAGACTGGCTTTATAGTGCAAATGACATATCCTCACCATAAGGAATAATCTGAAAAAAATATTATTATAATATGACATTATAAATTACCTTGGTTTACGACGCATTGTTGTGCTGGCTGCTGTAATCATTAAAATATTACCAAATATTAAAGTTAAATGTGGATAAAAACAGTACAACTCACTTAATCTGATTTTTCATGTTCAGAACAACCATCTGCATGTTTCATGAACATTATTAATAAAAGAGAAAAAGTTCAATATTTTCAGATCTGTTGTAATCAGCTTGGCCACCACTGTGTGTGTGTGTGTGTGTGTGTGTGTGTGTGTGTGTGTGTGTATATATATATATATATATATACACACATATATATATATATATATATACAGTCGTGGTCAAAATTGTTGGCACCCCTGGTAAATATGATCAAATATGGCTGTAAAAAATAAATTTACATGGTTTATCCTTTTGATCTTATATTCAAAAAATTCACAAAAATCTAACCTTTCATTGAAGTAAAAGAATTGAAAGTGGGGGGTAAATCACATTCTGAAATAAATGCTTTTCTCCAAAACACGTTGGCCATAATTATTGGCACCCTTTTATTAAATACTTTTGCAACCTCTTTTTGCCAAGAAAACAGAGTTTTCTCCTATAATGTTGCTGAGTTTGGAGAACAACTGACAAGAGATCAGAGATCATTCCTCCATAGTGAATCTCTCCAGATCCTTCAGATTCCCAGATCCATGTTGGAGCTTCTTCTCTTCAGTTCAGCCTCTCTTTCTCTATAGGGTTCAGATCACAAGACTGGGACGACCATGACAGAAGCTTCATTTTGTGCTCAGTGACACATTTGTGTGTTGATTTAGATGTTTGTTTTGGATCGTTGTCCTGATGGAAGAGCCAACCACGGCCCATTATAAGATTTCTAGCAGGGGCCGTCAGGTTTTGATTTTGTATCTGTTGATATTTACTAGAATCCATGATAATATGTGTCTGAACAAGATGTCCAGGACCTCCCGCAAAAAAATAGGCCCTCAACGTTAAAGTTCCAGCTGTATTTTTAGCCGTGGGCATAAGGTACTTTTTATCCTTGTTTGAACAGAACCCTTCTGGTAGATTTGCTACCAAAAAGCTCTTTTTATAGTTTCATCTGACCACAGAACCAGGTCCCGTCTGAAGTTCCAGTTGTGTCTGACAACTGAATATGCTGGAGTTTGTTTCTGGATGAGAGAGGAGGATTTTTCTTGAATCCCTCCCAAACAACATATGGTGATATAGGGGTTTGTTTGATTTTTTTTTTTTAAGGCTTTCTGACCCCAAGACTCAACTAATCTCTGTGATTCTCCAGCTGTGATCCTTGGAGAGTCTTTGGCCACTCATTCTTTCTACCTCGCCTTGCATTAGGACGAAATAGACACACGTCCTCTTCCAGGCAGATTCGAAACATCTTTAGTTGATTTGAACTTCTTACTTATTTCCCTGATGGTGGAAATTGGAATTTTCAATGCTTTAGCTCTTTTCCTACAGCCACTTTCTATTTTGTGAAGCTCAACGATCTTTTGCTGCACATCAGAACTATATTCTGTGGTTTTACTCATTGTGATGAATGATCAAGGGGAATTTGGCCTTTGTGTTTCCTTATATTTATACTTCTGTGAAACAAGACGTCATAGCTGGACAATTTCATGTTCATAGTCACCCTGGTGTGCACATTTTTTTAAATATTAATGGGAATATACTTCAGAGATATTTTACTTTTTAAAAATTTTTTTAGGGGTGCCAACAATTGTGGCCAACGTGTTTTGGAGAAAAGCATTTATTTCATAATGTGATTTACCCCCCCCCACCCATTTTCAATTATTTTACTTCAATGAAAGGTTAGATTTTTGTGCATTTTTTTATTAAAAGATCAAAAGGATAAACAATGCAGATTTATTTCTTACAGCTATATTTGATCATATTTACCAGGGGTGGCAACAATTTTGACCACGACTGTATATATATATATATATATATATATATATATATATATATATATATATATATATATATATATATCGGTATATATTTTCATTTATTGATTTAGACACTTTTTTCAAAAGCAAAAAAATTCAGCTCCTCCAATTTAAAATTTTCTAGTGACTGGTCACATCTACATTTTTCAATTGGCCAAATTTAATTTATGTGAATTTAATTGTATCAATTGTGGCAACAGTCTGTTAACATGGGCTCAATTAAAAATAATATGTTGACCCAATGGAAAAATGTATTTTACCAACACTGTAAAAAAATTAAGCTCCTCCAATTTAAAATTTTCTAGTGACTGGTCACAAATTCAATTTGGCCAATTAAATATTTTAAATTGTAGTAAAAATTGCTTATTTCTCACTGTCCTAAAAAAAAACAAAAATGACTAAAAACATAAATATAGTAAGCAAAATGAACACAGACAACAGGTTCGACATTTTATCTCATTACTTTATTCAATTCCAACATAGGATATTTGGTGAAAATACATTATTTTCAATAAGTAAAAACTCACATACAAGTTGAAGAATGGTGAAGCTTGATGGTGAAGAGAAAGCGGCACTGCATAGGTTAAAGGCCTGCAAATAAAAATAACATTAATGATAAAGTTGCATCACATCTGGCAAGTGACAGAACAGACGTTACTTCATTATATTATGAGGATAAGACGTATGAATGGACGAATAAGAAAATCACGGCGTGTTTGATATTGAAAGGCAGCTGAGCCCTGAGAGAGGCCGACGCCAATCTAACAGCACCGTGTTCAACAGTCCCATGGCGCACATGTCACACAAATGACTAAATTTACATATTACCTATTATTATAGACATATAAGACATGAGGAAAAAAAAACCGTTGGCTAACATTAGATAATTATTTGGAAACCGAGAACACACTCATGAAACCAATGAATGCTTGAACTCCTGATTCAACAAAATGTCTTTTAAACTTCATACCGAGTCATAAAGCAACACTCTGGAGAATAATTTCAGTGCTCAATACTCACCAACTCCTTGTGACGATGATGAATATCTCCATTCTCTTGGGAATGTTTGTTTCGTTCTTCAGCACGGCTGGTTTGGCTCTGCTGGCGCAGTGGTGCTCCCGCGCGTGAATCCGCATTTGAAATCTCCTTACAAACGGTTTTCCTCGGGTGCATTTTGCGCATGCGTATACAGTTTTTCGGACGTAGGACTTGTCCACCCAACATGAATTTTTCACTTCGACTTCACTGAGCACAATTAAATATGTTCGGTGAATTTACTATTTTAATTTTGAGTGAAGACCTTAAGCTATGATTAGTACAATGCATATTTTTGCATGGGGGTAATTATTTGGAAGTAACTGATCAGGCCAATAATGATCAATTGTCACAATTTTTCCCCAATTTCTTTTTAAAGTGTAACGCAGCAAGCAAATTAATACAACAAGTGGAATAGGAGAGAGCGGGGCACAACTTACTTAACGCATTTTGTCTCAGTTTGTGTAAATCCACTTGGGGTTCAGAGTATTTATTTTTTCTCACATTAATTTCCCACATGTGGTTTTGTTTCATTAATACAGTGTATACTTTTTTCTTGAGTTACGGCGAACGAATGGAAGTGAAATGTGACAACATGCCTCATATGGGGTACCGTACATGTGAGAGGGCACATTGCAGCATGACCAAATGACAGCTTAAAATGTAATCTGATATAATCAAAAAAATATTCAAGACAAACTAAAATATTTTGTCAGTAAAATACCATTATTACCTTTTTAAAATAAAATAATGCCATTTTTTTCATCATTAAAAATATACAAATATTTGAGTTTGACAACAAACACATTGTTAAATACAGCTATACAGCATAGTTCAAAACATAATAATAATGAATCATTTCTGAACATTGACTCTCAGTCTTTATTCACCCTTTTCTCATGGTTTCTCAAAATAATTCATAAAAGTATAGAATATAATAGTGTAGTTCTAACTGGGGCTCAATGTAACGCAGTGTTACATCATACCTCACCTGCACAACTGGGATTTAAACTCTGGCTCGTGTCTTCTGCTGGTTAGATCAGCATTAAAGAACAATCTCAACTGTTAGATAACAGATATAAGATTAAAATAATATCAGATTTGTCTTTAAATGAACAGAGATGAAAAATAAACTTAAGTAAGAAATGTACTTTTGCTATGGTTAAATACATGTTCAGCGATATCTTCCAAAGATTTTTTTTAATTTGGGTGCAATTTTTTGATTTTTTTTTTTTACTACTAGTAAATACACAAAGTTTCATCATCCTGGCAAGTGTGGAAAGTGTTAAACCACGTTTGTTACAACTAACCCCACGTTAGGCTGTGCCCCGTGTTCCCCTACATCTGGAGATATTTTTATACCAATTTAAGAATATGGACCATTAGTCTATAATATTGTAAGAGCATTTCTGTTTATGTTGTTTATCTGGCTCGGGACCCTCTGAAGCAGCATGTAAATGTCAGCCACAGTGTAAACATATGTTCAAAAAGAAACAGAAACTGGCTGTGGCAGTGGTAAACCCTCTACATGTCAAGTACTGAGCAGAGAAAGGAAGTAGGGTATCCTCACACTAGAGCTGAAATTTTGTGAATGAAAAATAGCCTTGTTAATGAATAATGCATCGACTGTAAAGGAAACATCTTCATCCAGTCGAGCTGCTGCTTGTTTGTTATCAGCAGCCACTGCTGAGGGGGTTTTGTTCAACGCAATCTAATATTGGGAATGTTTCTGAAACATTTGTTCCAGTCTAGTTTCTCGTTCACAATCACTAACAGAGCCACTGAGGCTATGTGTGTGAGGAAGAGAGAAATGTATTGCTTGTAATGTAGTCATTTGGAACAGCTGGGAAGAATTGAGCTTGAGAGTGAGAGAGAGAGTCTTACATCATTATTACAGCACGTCAGAGGGACAGAGAGAGAGAGAGAGAGAGAGAGAGAGAGAGAGAGAGAGAGAGAGAGAGAGAGAGAGAGAGAGGCAGAGAGAGGGAGACAAAGAGATGGGGGAGAGAAAGGAAGGGTGGATCACATAACCTGTAAATATAGCCTGCAGTCAGGTTTCTCTGCAGGGTAGGAGGACAGTGTGTTTGGGCTGTTCTCTGACATCCTTGTAGGTAATTATAATACATCCGGCACAATGGGGCGATCACATCTACCAGCTTGATTCTTTGCATCTCACTTTCACATAAAATAATGATTAAGGGAGCTGTGTTCTACAATTCTGTATTATGCACAGATGTTTGAGCTTTGCAATGTGATGGGATGTACAAATATGTGTCAATTAGTAGAAGTAAAAGAGAAATGTATCACGCAGTTTCCACAAGAGTATTAAGCAGCATAACCCTTTTCAACACTGATAAAAAATAAATGTTTCCTGAGCAGCAAATCAGCATTAGACTGATTTCTGAAGGTATGTTGTAATGATGTAATGATGCTAAAAATACAGCGTTGCCATCATAGAAATAAATTACATTCAAATAGAATTTCATATTTGATCAAATAAATGCAGCCTTGGTGAGAATACCAAGTTCAGAATTTAAAATAGCGGTTTTCTATTTTAATATATTTTGTTCAAGAATGTTTTATTATTATTATTATTATCAATGTTGAAAACAGTCATGCTGCTTGCTTAATACTTTTGTGGTAACCCTTGATACTTTCTTCAGGATTTTTTAAAAATGAACACTAAGTTAAAAATGATTCTGTTGAATAAAGTAAATGCTACAGGGGGGAAAAGTATAATTTTTATATAAAAAAGTTAGTTTAGCCAATAAATTTGAAATTAAAGCCTGAAAGTCAACGTTATAAAATTAAGTAAAACTACTTGTAACGCAGTTCTTTGATATGGGAAGGAAGGAGGCGAGAACCGGCAAACATTCAAACAGACTTTAATCATAAATGAATAAACAAAACGAAAGTAAACCGCGGGCAGCCCATCATGGACGACTGCCCGCACACACATAACACAACGTAAATAAAACACAACGTAAATTCCAGGCCTGGGGCCTATTGCACAAAACTAGGATAAGGGATTAAGCCGGGATAACTTGATGAGCTTGTCATCTGTATGCAAAATTTAGTACACCGCTGTCGTGTAAATTTACCCTGAAGGCACACTCACACCAGAACGATAACAATAACGAAAGATGACTGAATATTAGCGGATAAATTGAGCCAGGATCACCAAGGTATCCCGGCTTAATCCCTTATCCTAGTTTTGTGCAAGAGGCCCTGGTCCTCTCTCGCCCTTCACTGTGTTGCTCGTCCTTATATGCCTCCGAGCTCCCTCATGAGAGGACACGAGACCGGTGTGACTAGCAGGTGACACTCATTCTTCAATCACACACTGATCTCCGATCGCTCCCCCACATCTCTCGCTCGTCTTCCTTGCCACACTACTCTTCTACTGATACTGGTGTTTCCATCATGCACTGGGGCTTGAATATTTAATAAGGTTGATTTTTTGTGTGCTGTTTTCCAGCTGTATTTACACTGTTTTATCATTGCTTTTGTTGTTAGGTTTAGTAACTTGACATTTTTTGATATTTGGAGTTCATGTTCAACTCCAAATTACACAATCATACTCAAAAACGATCCATCGAATGTTACCAGTGGATACCAAGTATTGAGGTCTCTGTGTTCAGACTCTGCGTAAATGAAAGCTTTAGCATAAGTTCTGCTGGGAAGACTCAATTACTACGTCACTTATTGCCTTCACTCCAATCCAATTATATTCGCATGCTCACTGTATAAAAGCTTGGTACTTACACATGTTTTAGTTCGCAGATACTGAAGCGACGATTACCGCCATCCGCCCCACCACCACCAGAATGACTACGCCAAATGACTTTCTATATTATCAGCTTGCTGAGCTTAATAAATACACTATTGTCAAAATAATCCTGAGTCTTTCTTGTAGAACTTCTATGTAGATATGGTGTCAACATAATATCTATTGTATTATTTAATTAGATGTTTCTAAGTAAAGCATACACTTTAAAAGTGTGGTTTAACTCAGTGTTATATTGTTTTAGTATTGCTAAGGAAACTTCAACTAAGTGGAAATTACTCAACCTTTTACTGGCCAAATTACAGTTACTTATTTTATTTGTTAATATTACTTCACCCAAAATGTTTAATTACTTCATGATTTACTCACCTTCAATCCTTCCTAGATGTATATAACATTCTTCTTTCAGACGAATTCAATCTGAGTCATATTAAAATATGTTCTTCCAAGCATCATAATGGCAGTCCAAAATTGGAAGCAAAAAAAAAATCTAGCTTCCGTCAGACAGCCTTCTTTATTCAACTAATGCTGGGTATACACCAAAAGATTTTTTACATCTTATAAGATTTTCAAAATGTGATAGACCACAAACATGAGGACAAATATTCCTAGATTTAACTGTTTTGCTCCTATAGTATACACACACAAACAGATCCCGACTATAAACACAGGAAATCTCGCGAGACTTCAGAACAAGCATGTCGGATGATATGCAGGAAGAAATTGTGATGATAGCTTTAAGAAGTTTGGAGTACTGGGTTCTTAAAGTTGTGGCCCTCGTCTTTACTTCTTCCACTGCAATTATTCACCAGCAAATTTAGTGAACTTCTCAGATAAAGGTTAGGCAATGCACACACGCTGACCCTACTACAAAAAAAATAAAACATGGATGTTGTAGTTAAACCATGATAACCACAAATTAACCATGGTTTTGCTAAAAAAAAAAACATTTAACATTTCAATAAATATGGGTCCTAGTAATATAGGTCAAACCAGTACACACACACAAACAAATTCTACTCTGTTGCTATAGCTCCCTGGTACATCCATTGTAGACGCTATTTCTCTTCACCTTGTTCAGTCTATTATCGTAATTTTTACATGACACATTGTATAAACATTCGTGCTGTTGCCACAAATCAACTAGATGATCCTCCATCTCTGCTGTCCACATCACTTTGTGCTGCGCCATGACCACGTGTGTTATGCTTCCGTATTCTCTCAGCGTGCTTTCTGACGCGTTTGTCCTCGGGGTTCCCCCCACACATCAGGATGTTGAATATTTAGGATTCGCGATTGGGACGGCTCCGACGTTCTTCCGAGCAGTGAAGTTCTTAACACACTTCACACCACAGGAAAATCTGATAAGATAATCTTTAGAACCATCAGATAGTCGGGACATAGCTAGGATTGTCGAAACCCGGAAGGGGGGAAATCGGCCCAAAATCAGCCAGATTATCTTTTTTGGTGTGTGTCCAGCCTTACAGAAAAAGTATAACCGCGGTAACAATGATGCCGGATGTAGCGTAAGCGTTTGAACTGCGAGAGGCACTACACTTTTTTCATAAGTTGAATACAGAAGGCAGTCCGCCAGAAGCTAGATATTTTACTTTATAATGTGTTAAATATGGATATATGGATATGCAAATTTTGGGCTCCCATTCACTGCCATTATAAAGCTTGGAAGAGCCAGGACATTTTTTAATATAACTCCAATTGTATTCGTCTGAAAGAAGAAAGTCATATACACCTAGGATGGCTTGAGGGTGAACTATCACTTTAACTTTTAAGTAGAGTTTACTTAATTCCATGTGAAATTTACTTAAAAAAATCTGTGTGCAAAATCTTAAAAGTACATTTTATTTACTGTTTTTTATTTTTTATTTGCAGTTATACTAAAGGCATCAGGTCTTTTTCAAAAACTGGAAGAAATCTGAGGAACATTACCAGCGTGATTAACTGCCGTCCTGCATATTTGAGACAAAATTAATGGTAAGGTAAATGACGCAGACATGCTCAAACCCACAAAAAGAGGGGGAAATCTGAAGCAAATAAATTTGCCAAATCACAAAAATCCATTAATTAGAGCACACACAGAGCCCCCGCAGCCGCTGCCTCTCAAACGCCCATGTGTGCTGTACTTCGCTCTGGATTAGGCTGTCATTAGCGGCAGTGGCTGAACCTCATTATGACTAATGGAGGTACTGAGACATGCAGGAACATTCACATTACTAGATTGCAGGTCTTAACCATACTCGCCCAAATTTCTCTCAGATCACCAGAGCCCACTGGGGTTTGCAAGCTATAACAGAAGGTGTTGATTAAAGCTGTCTTTTCTACTGCTGATCTGAAATCAGTTCTATTGTTTTTCCCCATTTGGTTTGTAAATGCTTCAAACTGTATTCAAGCTACACATTACAGTCCTTACAGCACCCTCACGGAAGACAGAGAGACAGTCCACCCCAAGGTGCAGGAATCCTCTTCAAGTGCAATTCGAGAAGCACCAGCGCTGTCATTTTCTGCTGTGTGTATTTTTAGAGTGCATTTAGGTCCAGCGGCTCAATCATGTGCGTGGGAGAGGGACACAGCCATCATTTCCATGCCCTCCTGTTGCTGTTTTTTTCTGCTGATGGTGCTGTGCAGTCCCCTTTCAAATTACTGTTTCCAAAAGCTTTTTATCTCTCTGTCATTTCATGCTGAAATCTAAATTTCGACGTCGCCCCTGGGCATGCACTCTTGATTTACGAGTTGCAGGTGTGTATGTGTGTGTGTCAACAGCTCTTTCTGTGAATGAATATGCAAGCTCATCTCTTAAGTCATGCTGTAACGTAACAGAGCTGATGGTGTGCTGTATGCTGCCCCTCATAGAAAAACAACCTGGATAAACTGCAGCATATGCAACGGTATTATATGTACTCATTTAACAGAAACCACAAATATACTGCTATATTAGGATAGAGATATACAGGGTTTGACCCCCTTTTGCCTTTAGAGCTGCCTTAATTCTTCATGGCACAGATTCAACAAGGTGGTGGAATCATTCCTCAGAGATTTTGGTCCATATTGACATGATAGCATCACTGCAGATTTGTCGGCGGCACATCCATGATGTGAATCTCTCCTTCCATCACATCCCAAAGGTGCTCTATTAGATTGAGATCTGGTGACTGTGGAGGCTATTTGAGTAAATAAACTCATTGTCGTGTTCAAGAAGCCAGTCTTGGATTATTTGAGCTTTGTGACATTGTGCGTTATCCTGCTGGAAGCAGTCATCAGAAGATGATACACTGTGGTCATAAAGGGATGGACATGGTCAGCAACAATACTCAGGTAGGCTGTGACATTTAAACAATGCTCAATTGGTATACTAAAGGGCCCAAAGCGTGCCAAGAACATATCTCACACCATTACACCACCATCAGCCTGAACCGTTGATCCAAGGCAGGATGGATCCATGCTTAATGTTGTTGCCAAATTCTGACACTTGTTGCAGCAGAAATCGAGACTCAGACAAGGAAATGTTTTTCCAATCTTCTATTGTCCAATTTTGGTGAGTGTGTGTGAATTGTAGCCTCTGTTTTTAGCTGACAGGAGTGGCACCGGTGTGCCTTCTGCTGTTGTAGTTGTGCATTCAGAGATGCTCTTCTGGAGACCTCGAGACGAGACGAGTTGAGACGAGTGGTTTTTTTGAGTTACTGTTGCCTTTCTATCAGCTCCAGCCAGTCTGACCATTCTCTTTTTGCCCACAGAATTGCCGCTCACATGGATATTTTCTGTTTCGGGCCCTCTGTAAACCCTAGAGATCCCCAGTAGATCAGTAGATCAGCAGTTTATGAAATACTCAGACCAGCCCGTCTGGCACCACCAACCAGACCACAATCTTTCTTCCCTATTCGATCACCTTTCTTTCCCATTCTGACATTCAGTTTGGAGTTCAGGAGATGACCAGGACCACACCCCTAAATGCATTGAAGCAACTGCCATGTAATTGGTTGATTAGATAACTGCATTAATGAGAAATTGAACAGGTGTTCCTAATAATCCTTTAGGCGAGTGTATATTCCGTGAGGGAACGAAACAAACATCCAAAACAATGCTGCGTGCTGGGCTAAATGCACTCGTTGTATGTGCGTAACCTACATATGATGGTATTTTGACCAGCTGAGAACTCTTGAAGAGCTTATAAAATGTGTAAAGGAGACGAAACAGCAGCAGGAATCCTCAGTCACACACAAACGAAGATCTACTGCGAGGAGACGCGGTTCTGCAACATCACGACTATGACGATAAAGAACAGGCATGTGTGAGCACTCTGTCTTTTTAGGGTTACATCTTGTAAAATCATGTCCTGTTTTTGGTTTGTTTATATGTCTTTAGTCTGTATTGCTTTCTTATTTAATTTGAACCGCACCAGAGTTCATTTGGAAGCGAACCCTGATGCACACCAAAAAGTGGACAGAGACAGATGAAAAGTTGGGTCTCGGTCCACTTTTTGGTGTACATCGTGGTTCGAGGGGTGGCAGCAATCACACTTATTCAATTGAACTGCGCTAACAGAGCAACCTCATCAGGGATTGTTTTAATCTAACCAAACATGCCGAATGTGTGTACACACCCTAAATGACAAACAACATATGAGAGAGAAATGGAACAGTGTAGCATATTGGAATATTAATATGTTTAGTCATGCTACACCACTAATTGCTGGACAAAGTAGCTTGTTACTATCAAAACCCCTACACTAAAAACAGCTGAGCTGCTGAAAATTGTAGTTAAGTTATATATCATTGCTTTTACTTAGTAACTCCCCAACACTGGCCTGTGGGCTGACAACACCACAATAAAACAATCAAACACTGCGGTCCATTTGCTTAAAGCCACGGCGTCACAGCAGGGAAAATATCTTTTTAATAGCTTACTGGATGATAATCAATTAGCCCCTGAGTGCCATATCTGAACGCATCTGAGTGTGCTGATGTTGAGTGACATTGACTCGTGTCCTGTGAATGCCCATTAACGAGAGGACCGATCGAGTAGTCAGCTCATTGCAATGCCTGTTTAACCTCTTCTCCCACAGCTTGAACAAGCTGACGGAGCACCCTGGGCATGATGGGAGCAAGACCTGGTCAATGGGGCGGTAATGACAGGCGCTTTTCAAAAGCAAATTAATTCAGTGGTGGTTCGCTCCTCTGACACACTTCACATCCTCAATGGTCCATAAAGGATTTTGCCCTGAGTCTAAATTTCCTTTAAATGAATCACACCACACTGATATTGTGCAGACAGACCGGGTCATTCCTCACGGATGTCGATAAAGTGATCCGCAGCTCACCGTAAGAAACCTTTTAGTGAAGCATTCATTCATCTGTCAGAATGTGGCAGAGGCGATGATGTTACAAAATGATGGGGGATCAATAATCTGTGAACGCACAATGTCCTGGCCGACTTGCATTATGATTACAAGTTAAATGAAACAGATTGATTTTTTTTTATGTTTCCACAAATCCGATGACATCAACATTATAGAGGTGAAAGGTACCCGTAAATTAAGGATGTGCAAAACTACACATTTTCTTTATCAACAAGTCCACCACATACTAATCAAACATGTTTCCACAGACAGCATTAATAATGACTTTGTGAATGTACTGTTGGGAAAATTACGGGGAAAATAATGGCTGTCTATTGTTTTAAAAAAATATGAAAAATAATAATAGTACAATAAATACAACTGTACAATTACAATTACTTAACACAATACTTACAATACAATACTTACAATACTAAACACAATTACAATGTGTTTTTAAAAATCAAAATAAAATGTTTCATTAAGCAGACACTTTTATCCAAAGCAACAAAAAATGGACATATCATATCGAAGACCAATTACTTATGAATGGGAGAAAGTGCAACACCCAACATGGCGAATAAGCCCAACCTTCTAAATGAAAGAGCCAATCGTTGATTAGTAAAGTCATTTCTTCACTGCAACTGCAGTTAGAAACTCCAGTTGCTATAGAAACAGACGTTGTTTGTTTAGCTTCGCCCAGGCTGAAAAAATGCTGTTTTTTTGTCATGATTAGAGCATTTACAAACAAAATTTATGAGACAGTTGTCAGATTTCATTGGTGATTTCAAATATGAAATTTAATTTTAAGCTTGGCAAACAGTTTTGAAGAATTTGATGTTTCCCCATTCAAAGAGACTGGAGCTGCACTCAAGAGGTGTTTCAAAGATGGCCGCCGAGTGAAATGACTTGTCTTAAAGGGACTTTGCTCATATTCAAAACACAGCACTCATGGAATGACACAATGGACAGTCTAACGCAACGATCAATCAAAAAATAGAGTAACTAACAGATACTCTACAAACAAATATCTAAAATAACGCTCTGTATTTTGAGAAGACTATGATAGTTTTGTTCAACAGAGACCTTTATGAATAATAACAGAAACATTACTCACAGCAGGAGATTTGAAGTCTGAGATTGATTGTTCTGAAATTCATTGTTGAAGGTGGTGGATTCATTACAGTAGTGTTTAATGGCTGTAGCAGTGCTATAAAGGGAATGGACATAGAGACGCACTGTCTAACGGTGCTAACAAGACACTGTCAGCATGCTAAAACCCTCTCAGAGAAGTCACAGCACTGCTGCAAAAATATTTATGCAACAAAAAAAACTTTAGTCAGACCAATTCCTACTGTGGTTTCATATGTCCAGGTGAGAAATAAAAGCTGCTGGAGAAACTGAATTCAGTGGCAGGTTCTCAAGAGGACAATCAAGTGCGTCACTTTTGCATGCAATGCATGGAAGACGTGAAAGACCATCAATCAGGTATTCATGAGGTCTTGAGGTCAGCTGTAGTCTGACTGAAACAAATGGAGCGAATGAATGCATAGATAAATGCTCATATCTCAAAATACAAGCATGCAAATCATGTGAACATGCATATTTCATGCTTGCAGCAACACTGTAAATCAGTCATGTACTGTATAAGATGTCAGAAGACATGATACTATTCAGACCCATTCACCAATGAGGCTTTCTGACATAGAATGATGAACTGACAGTGTCCGTTCCTTCTATGCTGAACCTGAAGTTTGCAGAGCAATTAAAGGTGAAGTGTGTAATATTTGAGGATCTTTTGACAGAAATGCAATATAATATACATAAATATGTTTTCAGTGGTGTATAAAGAACATAATGAACCGTTGTTTTAATTATCTTTTGCGCCGTCATGTTTCTACAGTAGCCCTAAACGGACAAACTTCTCTACAGAGCGCTAGCTACTCTCTGCTGTCTCAGACGATTGAGAATTAACAACTGCAATTAATTGGAATGATATTTTTTTATTACTTGGCCAGCGCGATCGGTGGATATAACCATGAACCGTGCATCACTAACAGACACACACACACGTTTGTTTTTGTGAAATGTGGGGACATTCCATAGGCGTAATGCATTTTATACTGTACAAACCGTATTTTCTATCCCCCTACACTGCCCCTAAACCTACCCATCACAGGAGACTGTGCAGTTTACTTTCTGTGAAAAAAACCTCATCCTGTGTGATTTATAAGCATTTTGAAAAGTGAGGACATGGGGAACGTCCTCATATTTCACCCTCTTTTTGTAATACCTATGTCATACCCATGTCATTATACACATTTGTGTCCTGATATTTCACAAAAACATGCCCACGCACGCACGCACACACACACCATAGACGTAATGCATTTTATTCTGTACCAACCGCATTTTCTATCCCCCAACACTGTCCCTGCCCCTTAACCTACCCATCACAGGAGACATTATGCATTTTTACTTTCTCCAAAAAACTCATCCTGTATGATTTATAAACATTTTGAAAAGTGGGGACATGGGGAAATGTCCTCATATGTCACCCTCTTCTATACCTGTGTCATACCCATGTCATTATACACATTTGTGTCCTGATATGTCACAAAAACAAGCACACACACACACACACACCTCACTGCAAAATCAGACAAATCAGCGTGATTAAAACTTCCGTGATTGTTTTTTTTTTCTTCAAATGTCAAGTCAAGACAGTGAACAATGCACATCAAGAAAGGAATGTTACTTGACTGTTTACTAAGATAGCCCTTCGACAGGTTGGGCTTACATTTTGGTAGCCCGTCTGGAAAACACATAGCCCCGGGACGTTGGGCTTTGTGAGCCCTGGCCCATATGATCCGTTTAGCTCCACGTAGGCCTGTTATTTATTTTACACTTCTTGCACGAATCGGTGTGCTCTGGGCGGGGCAACAGAATCAGGCGTACTTCTTCTTCTGTTTTTGGCGGTGTTTCACCACACTCTGACGTCACAGGTTGGCAGATCCTGAGATCGAGCGTTTGCTGGGCCTGGTGTCAATAAAAGCTTTTCTTTGACTAACAAGGACGTTTTCAGCTCGAAACTTACATGATATTCTTATATCACGACGATGAACTTTTATATATCAAAGTCTGAATAAAAATTTGATTTCTCAATTCATCACCTCTTTAATATCACTTATTTGAGTAATATTACTTCTTAAATATTACAATGTAACTAAGTCACCTTAAAATAATGTGTAACCAAATTAACTAACCTAAAACTAAAATGGTAATAAAAATTATTTAACCTAAAAAAGCATTTTAAAAAATTCCACTAAAATTAAAAGACAACTGAAAATATAAAAATAAAAGCTAATTTCAAATATCAAATGATTAGAAAAAAAACTACAAATAACACTAAAATAAATGTGACGCATCACTATAGCTCGGACATTCTGGTTTAATTTTGTTTTTCATGGAAGAAAAGAAAACATAATTTGGCTGAATGACATTAGTGGGAGTGAGAAACTGCCACTATCAGCGGGTGCATGACATTCCTTCTTAGCGAATTCCTCCATTACACACATGCTCCGATCTATTACAACAGCCATTCTTCTCACATTTCAGAATAATATTTGAGTGTCTATTTTAATAACTTCACCTACATTGCTTAAGAAATTGACTAAAATGACAACCTGTTAGTTTACATTCATGATATATTATGCAAATACCACAGGATTTCCCCCACAGACCTTGTTGCTGTTTGCCACCACCCACATTTATGTGGAATCTCCCTGTTGATACGGCTGACACAAACGATCTCCCAGCCCCCGTTCTTGCTCCATCATGCCTCTTTAATGCAACAGCACCACAGCACTTTCCTTTATCACATCTGACCGCGGGGAGCTGCCGTTAACCACCAGCCGGCTCACAAATCACAAGCGCTGCAGTTTGATCCACATTTCACAGAGCTGCAGGTACAGAGCGTCGGCCTCTTATTAAAAGTAAGAGGTGTTAACTCTTTATTTTCTGCATAGGAGAATTCTGATAATAAACAAGTCAAATTAACTTATAGGATATATTAAAAAAGCTCTCCGATTTCATCAAAAGATCTTCATTTGTGTTACGAAGATAAACAAGTCTTATGGGTTTGGAACAACATGAGGGTGAGTAAATGATGACAGAATTTTCCATTTTGGGTGAACTATCCCTTTAATATGTGAGCTAAGACAGGATAAAACAACAGTTAAAAAAACACTTCCTTTACTACCTCAAAGGTTTATCTTACTTAGAGTCTTTTGTTTAAAGGAGTAGTTCACACAAAAATGTTCATTATTTACTCAAACGTATGTTGTTTCAAACCCCATATTGTCTTTCTTCCAGGAATCACAAAATATGACTTTGGGTAGAAAGCCTGAGGGTCTGTTGTCAATATGCAAAAATGGATGGTGATTTAAATGTCAAGCGCCATACATGTCAAAAATTACTACAAAAGTAAAAAGCCTTACCACAAACCTAGTACCAAAAAGCAAAACAATAGCTTTGTGACCGACTAAAATGCATGTTAATTTCACTGAAAACCTTGCTTTCTGCCATAGCTAATAAATCTCATTTGCAATTTTTTTTTTATGTGACGCACCACAATCACTCACAGGACATGTAAGAACCAATGGCTACAGTGATATCAAACTTGTTGCAAAAACAACAAATATTAAATCGATCGAACACAAGCAGAAAGGGGATTTGAGATCCACGGCAGAGGGGAAGATGACAAATGATGACAAATGTTCAAGTTTTAGGTGAATTATTCCTGCTGTTCAATTTTTGTGTGATTTTTTTTTCATGTTTCTTCTAGAGTCTCAAAAGATATCACAACACTGTTTCCATTCACCTATTTTTATGCACATTTTGGGATACAGCTGGATGGAAATGCCAAGATGCTCATAAATTCTAAAAATGCTCATGTAAAAGGTATGTGCTCAATTGTCGTGGATAATTTTTTTAGAAGACATGCGCATACATACGGAAGCCCTGAACCGCAAAGTAAAAAAAAAAAAAAATCTGTAAAAAAAAAAATCTAGAATTTGAGATTAAAGTGAAATATTTCGAGATTAAAGTCAAATATTTGAGAATAAAGTCGAAATGTTTTAGAATAAAGTCGAAATGTTTGAATAAAGTCGAAATGTTTCGAGAATAAAGTCGAAATGTTTCGAGAATAAAGTCGTTATATATTTTTAGTAGCTAAAGAACTGCGCTGGCGAAGAACTGGTCCAAACTTTGTGTGGCACGTTGACTCGTACGATAAGATTAAAGCGACGGTCTATGCTCGATTCTCACGAAATGTGATGTGGTTGAAAGTGTATTTCACCAATAATGACCCGAAAGTCATGCAACATATTTTATTGAGACAGTAAAGATGGTTGTCCTAGAAGGATGCGTTCCGATAGTGGGACTGAAAACGAATTGCTATGGAGCAGATCTTTCTTCGACGAGATGCTATGGCAATAACTGCATTATTCATATAAATATGGAAATACCCCAAGATGGCTTGAAAAATACACATAAACCATATATGATCACATCGTGTGTTAACTGTCCTCATGTTTCAGTCAAAATGTTCTGCTTTTTATTCAATATAGCAGGATGATCCCCCCGCCCCCCTGCTCTCAGGACAGATAGCCTATTAATAAAATAATAATGATAAAAGGGTTTATTTAATCATATTCACAATCACAGCAGTTTAGGCCTATAATCATTCATTTTGAGCCTCGCTAGGCGCTCGCAGTTTGAAAACATTTCTACTATAATCTCGAAACATTTCAACTTTAATCTCGAAATATTTCGACTTTATTCTCGATATATTTCGACTTTAATCTCGATATATTTACTTTAATCTCAAACATTTCAACTTTAATCTCGAAATATTTCGACTTTATTCTCGATATATTTCGACTTTAATCTCGAAATATTTTGACTTTAATCTCGAAATTTTTCGACTTTAATCTCGAAATATTTCGACTTTATTCTCGAAATATTTCGACTTTATTCTCGTAATATTTCGACTTTATTCTCGTAATATTTCGACTTTATTCTCGAAAAAATTTTGACTTTATATATCTATAAAAAGATTTTTTTATTATATATATATTTTTTTTACTTTGCGGTTCAGGGCTTCCGTACATACATGAAAAACTGAAAAAAAAAAAAAAAAATCACTCGAAAGTGCAACTAAAAAACATGACTTTGCCTCAACAGTAAATGTGATAACTAGACAAACCAGGGGACCAATTTCATTGCATAATTCTCAAATGTTAGTTTGGTTATTCTGAAATGCCTGAAAGTCTGTCATCCGAATGCACGATAACATGCATTTATTGTTTTTCGTCTGGTAAATTACCATTAAGAAATCATTTGTGAACAGGATCTTTTAAAAAATACATGTAAATCAGTTCTGTCAATTTACAAATTGCAACATTATTTACCAGTAAATTAACAGGTAGTGTGCTTTAATCGTATGAAATTACGCTGTAGTTACATTGGAACAGCTGTTTGGGAAATGGATGGATGGATGATTCAGCTGCATCTGATATTGGATTGGATGGATTGGAGGCATCTGGGAATTCATTCAGCACTCGACTCTCACAGTGCATTGTGGGTATTCTCTAGCCATTGAGCGTACATCGGTTGTACACTAATTTTTTCAGTGCATTGTGGGATTGAATGAGTGCACACGATAACGTCTACTATGCCGTCGGACGCCACTAAAAAATGTCTGTCCCTTCAAATAGTGCCCTATTTAACAGACACAGCCAACGTTTTAATGGAGATGACAGGATTACTCCACCCTGCTCATTTCTATATAAGTTTATCAGGACGTGCGTATGGCACAAAGTTCTTTGATTACTACACAGGAATGAGAGTGTAGTCCCTAGCCATTTCGGTCTAGAAAATCGCAACTTTTAATCTTCTGTCGGTCTTAGTACACTATGTAACTATACACATCACAACATGTAAGTAGGAAAATGTTGGCGTTATTTTATCACTTATTGCGCAGTAGGCTAGCTGGAGCCGTTTATGTCCAGTCTTTGTGCTAAGCTAGGCTAGCGGTGTGCGTCAGACAGAGCTATGGCACGGAGATGAGAATGGTATGTATGGACTTATCTAACTCTTGGGGATACAGTGAATAAGCTAAAATCCCAAATAGTCGGTGTGTTCAATGGCGCAGTCGTTTTCAGTTGCTTCAAATTTGCAACAATGCGCTGAACACACCTTGTTTTCAGACCAGCACATCCATGGGCGAACAGATGGGCACGAGTGCATTTGCTATTTAAACAATGTCTCTCTGGACATGACAATGATAACTGCATCGGGCTGAAACTAGCAAAAAAACACTTTTTTTTTGCTTGTGGCATTGCATTGCTCCAGGTGTATGATAGAGCCCATTTACACTGTAAAAAAAAAAATTTCAGGTCTCCAATTGAACATTTTCTAGTGACTGGTCACATCTATTTTTGGCCAAATTGAATTTCTGTGAATTAAATTGGATCAATTCATAGAAATTCAATTTGGAACTGAAAATTTTAGATGTGACCAGTCACTAGAAAATGTTCAATTGGAGAGGCGTATACACAGTGTTATTGTTAACTTAAACTAAATCTAAAACTTTTTTGGTAATTTAAATAAATCTGAAATAATATTTTATATATATATATATATATATATATATATATATATATATATATATATATATATATATATTAAAAAACTTTATTTACTGAACTAACTGAAATAAGTTAAATTAATAAATCATATTCATTTTAGTGTATGTATAAAATTAACAGCTAAATTCAAAATATGAATACATAAATACTATAATAGTATAAAAATAATACTAATATAAAATGTCATACTTAAATAAAACTCATTCCATATAAACCATGAAAGATTCATCTTTGCACCACACAAAAAAAAAACTTTCCTCTGACGGAAATACAAGCTGCTATCAATCCAGACTTGACACAACTGAAGGCACAATATCCATGAGGCAGCCCTCCTTAATTGAGTGTGTATAGAAAAGAATGTATCAACGGCACAAAGGAAGACAAAAGGGACAAAAAAAGACAGTGGTGATGAAACTCAAAATCAACTGTCTTTGTGTATATCCTGTAATCCCTCTTTTAGCCTCAGGCCCCAGCAGCAGAAACTGGAAGTAATGTCCCTATAGACACTCTAAAGACAACAAAGAGAACGCACACCCATTGCATTCTTAGCTCACACCCTTTTCTCACTCCACACTGCTCTCATGTGTGCAATCATCTTGAGATTTAAACGCAAGAAGTCTGCAGCGATTGTAAATATGCTTGTCGTGAGAGAAACAGCATTTGTTTTGAAACGTCCCTCAGGTTGCAGCACAGAAGCTTCTGTGAAAATCTATGATCTAAGTGGCTTCTATCTCTGCAGTGAGCCGTGGGTTCTGAACAGTAATCTGTTATAATCTTCATCTTGCAGACAGCATTGTTTAAATGACTGCGAAATTACACAAAGGCCTCCACAACACAGCATTCAAGAGAAAACCTTGGCAGGGAAAACAATGGAAGGACGCATGCCTTCAGCACTCACAGGAAATGCAGCTCCTCGAGGGGCTGTCTTGACCCCTGCCATACTGACATTGAGGTCTACACAGATGCGAAGATCCCTTCCTGCAGAACATGGTAGCTTAAAGGGATAGTTCACCCAAAAATAATGATTTACTCACCCTCAAGCCAAGGTGTATATGACATTCTTCTTTCAGTTGAATACAATCTGAGTTGTATTAAAAAATGTCTTGGCTCTTCCAAGATTTATGATGGGAGTGAATGGCAGCCCCAAATTTTAAGCCCCAAAAAGCGCATCCAACCATTATAAACATAAACATACGGCTCAGAGGGCCTTTATTAAACTGGAGGGTGAAAACTTTTTTTTAATTAAATTGTCTTCCGGAAAACATGTAAGTATCTTCTGTTGCTTCAGAAGAGCAGTACTAATTTGATATTTAAACAAAATAAGAAATATGTGGACATCTTCATCTTGTTCAAATGTTCTTTTTCTACCCAAATGCTGGTTAGAGCCTGTTGGGTCATTTTTTGGGGTCATTTCTTCCATGGTTGGGTAGTTTTTTAGATACCCAGCTGTTGAGTTAGTGGATGGTTCAATCTCACAGAAACAATATAACCCTCCCCCATCTACCATCAGACGCAACGGCACAGTGACAGCGATACTACAACAACCCAGCTGTAGAGCCACACAGAACGCAGGCTTTTGCCTCCTCATCAGGAGAGAACAGTTCTCAACACTGCTGAATTGGTGCATTTCACCAAGTTAAGTTTTGTTAATGGACAGCAGGGGAGAGTGGGGCACAACCTAACACGGGTTAGTTGTAACACGCATGGTTTAAAACTTTCCACACATGCCAGGATGATGAAACTTTGTGTACTAGTTGCCATATTTAGAGAACATATTGCGGCAACATTTAAAAATCCTTGGAAGATATCACTGAACATTTATTTAATAGCAAAAGTACATTTCTTAAGTATTTTTCTCATATCAATTTTTTGTGTTTATTTAAAATAAGACAAATCTGATTGCAATCTTATATCTGTTATCTAACAGTTGAGATCGTTCTTTAATGCTGATCTAACCAGCAGAAGACACGAGCCGTGGTTTAAATCCCAGTTGCACAGGAGGGAGGACAGCTATTATATTCTATACTTTTATGAATTCTATTGAAAAAAATATGTTCAGAAATGCTTAATTATTATATATTTTTTTAACTATGCTGTATAGCTGTGTATTGTTTGTTAACAAACTCAAATATTTGTATATTTTTAATGATTAATGATAAAATGCCATTTTTTTATTTAAAAAAAGTTTTATTTAGCATTTTTTATTTGTCTTAGATATATTTTTTTTATTATATCAGATCACATTTGCCCCTTACATGTGCGATGTACCCCACCTATGGAGCATGTTGTCACATTTCACTTCCATTATTTTGGGGTAAATCTAGAAAAAAGTATACACTGTATTAATGAAACAAAACCACATGATTGTACTAGACATGTGTGACATTAATGCGGGAAAAAATAAATACTCTGAACCCCAAGTGGATTTACACAAACTGAGAAAGTCAAAAAGCGTTAGGTTGTGCCCCGCTCTTCCCTAACTTGGTAATTCATGCTGGTTTAAGCAGATCTTTGCCACAGTGAAGAACAAACTGAAGAAGAGAAAGCACAAAAGAACCAAGCTATAAAAGTGGAAACCTACATGGCTGAGTGAGCTAAATCTAAAAAAAATGTTACTAGCCACACCAAGCCTAGAATCAGCCCACTATTACATTCTATTACCCATCAGGGGAGCCAGGGAAGAAGTGGCCGCAGATTGCAGTGATTAAAAACAAACTCTGCCAGTGAGCAGTCAGAAAGGAGGGGCTGCACTTCACTTTGTGGGAGCTGAATAATACAGCTGCTCTTCCATACGGAGAGGGGCTGGAGTCGGCTCGCTCTGTCTGTCTGTGGCCTTGGGGACGCCTCTTGAAATGCCTGCACCGGCTGCCAACAAAAATAACCAGTGCCGACTTCCCACTGTCGCCACAAACCACCACTGCACACCTTCCACCGAGATGTCTGTTAGCCACAACTAATCCCAGACAAAGAGAGTGAACACAAAAAAATAGATCAACATGGGACAATGGCTCCTCAGATTCTTAGGCTCAAAACGTACGATATGCAACAATGTGAGTGCAAAAGCTTCTACCTAAGCTTGATTTCACACATTACACATTCTGAAATGTGTCTGAAGCACTAGCGTACAACAAAGGCTTTCTTACCCAAAAGCTGAGATATTAACATTTTATTTGGGGATTTCTGACAAGTTTAAATTAAGTAATATACAAACGTTGCTGCTTAATCAATACTATTTCATTATTAACTTTGTTGTTCAATGCTGCTACTTTATTTTGAATATGTGATTCTGTAGTAAAAGTTGTTTTAAAAAAAAAATTGTAAATGCACCTTTTCTTGGAATATATGCTACTTTGTATGTGGCAATATGAGAAGCCCAATCCATCCATCCATCTACTGTATCTATCCATCTGTCTGTGGTATGCTACAGCAAACTTCAGCTACAGATTTTATTTTGCAAAGCTCATGGGGAAAAAAAAAACATACATTTACTATAACAAAAGTTATTAACGTTGTACTGGTTCTCTCTTGTTTTTTGCATGTGTTCATAATATCTGTCAATGAAAAACTGTTAATGATGTAATTTTTACAAAAATATTTCGCCACAATTTAGCATGTTTCATTGTTTTATCACAAATAAAACAATTGACTCTGAGCATACCTACACAATATAAAATATTTAACACATTTTAAATAATATTTGAATATAATGAATTGAATTAAAGGGCGAAGATGTCAATTTTCCTATGGACATCACTTTTGGCTACTACTGTACATCTACCATGCCCTACTTACTCTACTAATCCTACTAACTTGACTACCGAAGTTATTCATTGAAGTTATGTAACCCTTAAATGCATGAATGTTTCACCTATCATTATTACACATTCGGGTCTATATCTATATCATGGATGGATCTCTACCTGTCGAAATAATATAAAACTTTCTTGATATTGGAGTAACAGTTACAGAAGAATAAAATAAAGCATATTTTGTAATCTTTTGGATCTTGGAAGGGTTCCGTTTTTTTTCACTCCTCATCAGAGCTAATTTCCCAGTACATTCAGCATCTGGCTCATATTTGCCATCTCAAACATATCCCCAAAATCATTTTTAACATCTTCAAAATCCATATTTTGATAGCTGACAGCTTCTTCACCAGACCCACCATCAAGTGACAGTGACTTGTGAGCAGTATTTGCTCTGCAGTAAATAACAGAGCTATTTCAAGTTTTGCTGATGATACTTCCATACTGTTGTTTTCTGCCTGCGGGTAATATGAGTGAAACGTCACTTCATTGTACATCAGACATTGCTACTTAGTGGAATAAAGGTGAATTGCTCTTATTCATTCAAAGATTACATTTTTGTTGTACAGAAAAAAATATATACTTGCACTGTTACACACCTCGGGTCGTTAGTAACCCTATACAATTTGTACAACAAATAAATAAATGGGAAAACTGGTTTGAGAAGGAGGGTAGTGAATGATGTCCTGGCCTCCTAGGTCACTAAAGACGCAAGGTATGCGTTTAAAGGTAAAAGGGGTAGTTCACCTAAAAAACAAAAAATAGCCCATGATTTACTCACCCTCAAGTCATCCTAGTTGTTTATGACATTCTTCTTTCAGACAAATAAAAGTTGAGTTATATTAAAAAAAATCCTGGCTCTTTCAAGTTTTATAATGGCATTGACTGTTGCTTTGAAGTCCATATGGATGCATCGGTCCGTCAAATAACGTGCTCCACACGGCTTTCGGGAGGTTAATAAATGCCTTTGGAGGTGAACTGATGCGTTTGAGTAAGAAAAATATCTGTATTTAAAACTTTATTAAGTAACGTTTTGGCCGATCACCTTCCGTGGAGTAAATCATGGGCTAATTTTCATTTTTGGGTGAACTGTCCCTTTAAGCATGTACAAAATCTGAAAATCTGCATTTACGTAATGTACTTGCATAGTGTTTTTCTGGAATTCTAGAGAACCCCAGTCATTTTCTGCAACGACACATTTATTGCACTCTATGTATTAAGTATATTCCTGTTTCTCATTGTGAGGCTGGAAAGGTGTGGAATTCTTCAGCACTCATAAGTAACAATATTAATTCAGTCTATTTCCATTTGAACACACAGCCGGTGGCAGCGTAGAAATTGTGCTGTCAGAGGACAATGAAGCCAGTGGAGTTGCAGAAAAGAAAAGAGAAACGGGAGAGGGGTGTTGATGATTTGAGTTCAGCGGCATGTTAAAGCATCACGCCAGAGGCAAATAAAAGACTATGAAAGACTCCTGGACGGCACTCTCCAGATCAGGTTTCCACTCCATCATTGTTCACCACTTTCCAATCTTTTAATATCACCCACCATTGACTGATGGTGTAGGATTCTATTGTGACTTCTCAGATTTAGTGCACTGACACAATTCTGCTTTGCGTATCTGAGTAATTACACAACTTTGTAAATTCACTGCATAGTTATTCTTGCATTCTCTGATAAATACAGTAAGATTCTAGAGAAAAGTTCAAGTACTTGGGTGTGACAGCAATGATCAATCACTTAAACATTTCAATCATTTAAATTCAAAACGCTTCACATTTAGTATTAGTATAAGTATTATAGTTATTCTGGTACAACTTCACAAAACCAACAAAAAGTTATTTTATTTCTCCACTCCACAAGTGTTGCAGACAGGGGTGTAAAAATAAATTGTGTCACAATATATCACAATACACAAATGCAACAATATTGTGGATAGTGACAATCTGTTTTGTGTACAGTTCACCCAAAATAAAAATTACAGTGTGAGAAAAATTTCACAGAGTTTTAGTGTCAGTACTACTTTAAACTATACTAAAATGTTGACTATAATGTATAATAATGCAATAGGGGAATATTTGTGGGTCTTGATAATGCAAGACATAAGTCTTTTGTTATCAATAAAAAGTGGCCTGAATTTTTTAAAATATATCTAGTCAGTGACAGAGTGCAGAGTGTCTAAAATAATTCAGTATTTTTAGCTTCAGAATCATGAATAATTGTATTCTAGTGTCACCATTGTCTTGTGCATTGGGTCACGAACATCAGGTCCAAGCCTATTCATTTCCACCCCACATGTAATCCCAAATGTAGCATTTTAAATCAACAGTACATTTTTTTGTTAATCTTTTACCATATGTCTTGTAGTATCGCAATAATATTGTATCGTTAGGTCAGTATCGTGATATGTATCGAATCGTGACATGAGGGGATCGTTGCACCCCTAGTTGCAGGTTTTGTATCCATACTGTGTACAGATGTTGCAAAATGGCCCTCATGTGTAATTTTGTGGTTTAACATGCACTCTGATTCATCTGATGGCAACTGACATCAACACTATATGCCGAAACTTTTAATTCAGTGTAGAAACAGTGCTGATTGGCACCACAAGAAAGCCCCGGTGTTGTTATTGTTATAACTAAAACTATTTTTTTTAAATTCCGTATTTTAAATGAAGTTTTAAAAAATCTATATAAATATTAGATGAAAATTTGCCTTGGCAACTAAATTAAATAAGTTTAGGTAGTAAAAGTAAAAAAAATAAAATAAAAATTTAAGATAAAATGAAATTCAAAGGAAACTAATAAAAATGACAAAACCACATAAAATGACAAACTTAAACTAAAATTAAAATGAGAACTGAAAATATAAAATACAATTTTTAAATACTATAGTAGAATGTTCATAACACTAAAATAACACTGGAATGAGCACAATCCCAAAGCCTTCACTATAACGACTATCCTGAGCTGTAATGTCAATGAAAACAGATAGTAAAAATTATAAAAGTCTATTTCACAAAGGAAAGGCCTATGCTTACTGGTAAAACATTTACGAGACTAAAATGAAATTGTGGTTTGAGTTACATGCAAAAAAATAAAATCTAAACGCACTGCTACTTTTGAGTGTCAATGGAAAAACAGCCTTTTGACCACAAAATATGTAGTTACGCCATCACCCAGCATGCAGGGAATAACTGGACCATGCTAACCAGCCAAACCATGACCCTTTTGACATTTTGCAGAGGTCTCAACAAGGTGTGTAAAAAGTTATGAGTTATAAAGTGTCTTATAAAAAGATTGTCCCAACACTTAAGCTTATGTACATCAACCAGACCATTACAAATAGAGGATATGTTCACTACCAACCCACTCCCAAGATCTTGGTTGATTATCGGAGCAGTTAGGTAGACCAAATGACAAAAATTCCCAGTGGGATGTTTCATTGACTCCTGAAAGAAAACACAAACATCAAAACAGTAGCTTCCAACAGATAAGGCACTATGTGTTTTTCCACTGCTTACAGGGCACCATTCACTGGAATCCCATCAATCAATGAGGCCTTATCTCTGCTGCAAGTGTCTGGCATACTTCCATGTAAATTTGCACAACACAAACAAACTCACACGCTCACAAGTCTGGCGCAGTTTTAACAGACAGAACAAAGACAAGACAATATATTAATGACCAGTTATCAATTCCTCCTCTGTTGGTAACAGAAATATATTTACTGTTAGCATAACCTTTCTTGCTTACAAAAGCAGTGAGCGAGAACAGTGCCTGTCTGTGACAACATCAAAAAGATCAGAAAGACAGTTGTTATTAGAAAACCAGGAATCATCTGAATTTATCTGAAGAAATATTCACAACCTTAAATGCTTTATTTATAAGGCTTTTTTTTAAAAATTGAGAATAGCAAGTTCTATGCATAACCATCACCACCAGGTGCAAGCTGGGTACAAATGCTGTGATGTCATGTACAACAAAATACTTTTATGATAGCAATATTTTCAGAGCCAAAGACTGCAGTTGCTCTTCACAAACTGCGCAAGATAAAAGCATGATGGGAAAAAGAGGGTATGCATTAATGTAATTTTCCCTGCTGGGACACGCCCCCTCAGTCGGACTGAGTGGCAAAACATCCTTCAACATGACTGGCTTTGGTAGGGGAAACTGTGAAAACGGCAACATGACATCATGACTTTGCGTAAACATACACGCCACTTTCTAAAGCCCAAAATGGCGTGTTTTCTGTACGCATTCTGATCTATCCGCGTGTATTTCTACGGCGTGTGTTTTCCACGTGTATGTGTACGCCGAAATGAACCATCATCTCCGTGTGTATGTCTACGCCGTGTGATTACGCGTGCTGGAGAAGACTTTACAGAGTGCTCGACTCTTGCATTGTCAGTATAAGATCTTGACCAAAAATGTATGTACAGTGGGGCAAAAAAGTATTTAGTCAGCTACCAATTGTGCAAGTTCTCCCACTTAAAAAGATGAGAGAGGCCTGTAATTTTCATCATAGGTACACTTCAACTATGAGAGACAGAATGAGAAAAAAAAATCCAGAATTTGCAAAGTATTTGGTCACTTAACAAAAAAAGCAAGATTTCTGGCTCTCACAGACCTGTAACTTATTCGTTAAGAGGCTCCTCTGTCCTCCACTCATTACCTGTATTAATGGCACCTGTTTGAACTTTTTATCAGTATAAAACACACCTGTCCACAACCTCAAACAGTCAGACTCCAAACTCCACTATGGCCAAGACCAAAGAGCTGTCAAAGGACACCAGAAACAAAATTGTAGACCTGCACCAGTCTGGGAAGACTGAATCTGCAATAGGTAAGCAGCTTGGTGTGAAGAAATCAACTGTGGGAGCAATTATTAGAAAATGGACGTGTCCCCCTGCTTAAGCCATTACATGTCTGGGCCCATCTGAAGTTTGCTAGAGAGCATTTGGATGATCCAGAAGAGGATTGGGAGAATGTCATATGGTCAGATGAAACCAAAATATAACTTTTTGGTAAAAACTCAACTTGTCGTATTTGGAGGAGAAAGAATGCTAAGTTGCATCCAAAGAACACCATGCCTACTGTGAAGCATGGGGGTGGAAACATCATGCTTTGGGGCTGTTTTTCTGCAAAGGGACCAGGACGACTGATCCGTGTAAAGGAAAGAATGAATGGGGCCATGTATCGTGAGATTTTGAGTAAAAACCTCCTTCCATCAGCAAGGGCATTGAAGATGAAACGTGGCTGGGTCTTTCAGCATGACAATGATCCCAAAAACACATCCTGGGCAACGAAGGAGTGGCTTCATAAGAAGCATTTCTAGGTCCTGGAGTGGCCTAGCCAGTCTCCAGATCTCAACCCCATAGAAAATCTTTGGAGAGAGTAGAAAATCTGTGTTGCCCAGCAACAGCCCCAAACCAATCACTGTTCTAGAGGAGATCTGTATGGAGGAATGGGCCAAACTACCAGCAACAGTGTGTAAAAACCTTGTGGAGACTAACAGAAAACGTTTGACCTCTGTCATTGCCAACAAAGGGTATTTAACAAAGTATTGAGATTAACTTTTCTTATTGACCAAATACTTATTTTCCACCATCATTTGTGATTTTCTGGATTTTTCTTTTTTCTCTCACAGTTGAAGTGTACCTATGATAAAAAATTACAGGCCTCTCTCATCTTTTTAAGTGGGAGAACTTGTACAATTTATGGCTGACTAAAAACTTTTTTGCCCCACTGTATCTCTTGATGGAAATAAATAACAGACAGACAGACACACACACACACACACACACACAACAGAAATAAATCAATCTAGCCATACATACAGACAGACAGATAAACAACAGAAAGATATCAAGATATCAAGATAGACAGACAGACAGACAGAAAGAACTACTAAGCATTTTGGACATTTCGAGGCTCCGAGCCAGTGTCAATAAGCTCAGTATTGTGTGACAAATGTAGAGCCTGGTGTGCTGTTCCTCCCTCTGACATCAGACATGTGTTCATAAGTTCACACAAGCTCCTATTCAGACAGGGTCTCCGTAAAAAGCCTCACTGACTGGTCTCTTACACTTGAGCAGGTCCTCAGCGTCGCACTTCAGCACATCTACAGCACCGTATCTATGGAAAAAGCAGCCCATTGTTGAACCTGTGAGTTCAGGAAATGCAGAACAGATTGCACACAGCTGCTCTCTTAGAATCTGCATACAAAAGCTGCTGGAGCAAAACGCCCTGTTGCTGCAAGAAATGGGTATTTAAACAATGCTAATTGAATTAGTTATAGAGACTCTCCTGAATATGCATAAACACATCTCATCAACTCATGCACTTTGTGTCAGCCAAAATGCACATGGTATAAAGTCGATTTTCAAAAGCAGTCCTCTTGTGCTATTATAAAGTGCTGTCATGAATCAGTAAAACTTCACTGCAATAGGAACAGCAACCAGCTGTGCTTGAAATATTAATGTCTATTTCCGCCTCTGTATCCTGACAGCCTAATTAGGAACTCATTAATATTCAAGTGCACAATCATTTTGGGTTAAAGCAATTCCAAAATTTACACTTGTTTAACCTTTAAGGCACAAAACATGGATTTTAGAGGAGGCAGTGTTGTATGTTTTTTAGCGACGCTCTGGGTAAAGTAAACTTGATGATTTTTACCACAGGGCTCTTTTTTTATCATATTGGGTGTTAAACGGCTTTGAGAGGCAGAGGATTTGTTGCATTCAACCCGTTTACACAAATGGCTGTAGGTCAACCACAACCCCACATGGATTTTCAGTTTCCAAAATACTACATCATTCATTGTTATAGACCCCCCCAAAAAACCCTCTAAAGTGAATTTCTCTTGGCAAGCACAATATCCATAACAGCTCCCTTGTTATAGGCACTATTATTGTCTGTCCCAATGCTCTTTCCTTCCTGTATATGTCAGTCAGCGCATTTTTCAGTACACATGAGTATATTCAATCAGAAACAGCTTCCCTATATGCAATATGGCATTTATAGGCCATCTTGTGCTATAAATATAGAGAAAAGGAAATGAGAGGATCATAATTCATGTGTTTAAAGGGATAGTTCACCCTAAAATAAAAATTAATTCATCATTTACTCACCCTAGAGTTGTTCTTTTATTTCTGACCAAAAAAGGAGAAAAAAAAAACATATAAATGGCCGAGAATAGCAACCTGCATCAATCTTTTTAAACAAGGTATAAAAGTATCACAGAATCCCATGCAACACGCCATATATTCCAAGTATTCTGGACCTCGTCGTTGGTCTTCTGTGCTCAACTGTTCGTTCATGAGACTCCGACTCGGAACTCCTGTTGTCAGATGAGTCAAAATGACAGTTGACAGATGTAAACGCTGTGTTGTAAACGTGATGTATGTAAACGTCTTCTAGTTAAGACAAACACAAATAATATATTCACCTCAGAGAAGAATGTACGTGGTATTTATATCATTGACTTTCATGGCGTTTTCATTCATCTTGATTTCTCACAAGTTATGCGCTTTTTTGGGGCTTGCCTGAGTGAACTGTGGCACTAATAGAGTTTCACAAACATGCAGTGGAGCATGGAAAACCAATGGCCACGGTCAGGATTTTTGTTAAATAATATCCTGCATTAAATTTCAGTTTGTTTTCCACCAGACCCTATCGTATACCCAACACTTGGAATATATGGCATGTGTTGCATAGGATTCTTCCGCGATACATTTGCGTCTCTTTTAAAAGCTTGATGATGGTTGCTATTCACTGCCATTATATGACCGAGCGCAAACAGGATATTTTTTTGGAATTTCTCCTTTAGTGGTCTGAAAAAGAAAGAACAGCATACGGCATTAGAAAAAACCCAGGGTGAGTAAATAAATGATGACTTCATTTTCATGGTAAACTAGACAACATGATATCAAACATTTTTTAAATTCTAGTCAGAATATGAGTCTGAGACTGCTCCATTGGGCTGTGATTATGGGGCGTGTTTCAACTGAACCAGGAAAGACCTCAATTGGATAGACCTACAACCAATCAGAGCAATGGAGCGACGCGTAATGTTAGTTGTCAAATGTCAACAGAACTCAACTGCACTGGGTTGCTAAGTCCGCAGTTTTCCCACGGGTTGTTCTCCATGTCCGCGGGTTGAAGCAACCCCAATTATGTGATATATAGACCCAGAAATGCACATTTTAGCAGGCAACCATGCCAAAATAACATATTTTGCCCCCCAAACACCGGAGAATCCCCCCGGAAAGCTATTGGGATTGTTTTGGGCTATAGTTTTGAGTAGCAATTGTGTGACATTGCAAAAAAACTTGGCAACCCTGTCTGCACGTGCACTGGAATAACGTTAAAAGAAAAAGATGAGTGTAAACGATCATGTCGTAAAACGTAAAAATAATTTATGGATACACAGAGTACTTACCAACACAATCATCATTTCTGAGAGAAATAATGAAGGTGAATGCATATCCAGAGTAAAATATTTGTGGGTGGGGCTAAATTCGGCTGGCATCCAGGCTATCACGCTGGACTAGTGTTGTTTGAAAATAGATGGATGATTGACTCCGCTGCGGGTGCCATCTTCTGGTGAGGCGCGGGAATTCATTCGGCATAACTCTCACAGTGCATTATGGGTATTCTCTAGCCACTGAGAGTTGTTACGAGTTGTACACTCGTTATTGCGGTGCTTCATGGGGTTGAATGAGTGCACTCAGTAACGTCCATTATGGTTTCGGACACCACTACAAATGGCTGTCCCTCAAATAGTGCCCTATTTAAGGGTATAGGGGGCTATTTCCAAAACAGCTTTGGTCTGCTTCATACTTAGCCGTGTCAGACTCTAGATGATCATTACCATATTTGAATTTCAGGTTTGGAGGCTTCCTCAGCACTTGTACACAGTGATATAAACAGTACTACCGACGACGTCAGTTTGACCTTATCAATTTGAGTGTGAGTCCTCATCTTTTGGAAGTGCATGCAAAGTGTATTTACTTTCGCAGCGCAGTAAACAGCATTTTTTTGAGATTTCAACAACACGAAAACAAACTCTTCCAGGCATCGGCTACAACTACAGTGTTTGAGGGTGGGTCAAAGCAGACATTGTTCACGGGTAGTCACATGTAATCTGTTGTTTCTTAATATCAAAATTCCTGTCCTGACAAACCATCTAAAGTGTTTTATCTCTCCACTTATATTTGATTCATATCATGACTTTTGTATTTCACTTTGAGCTCCTGTGTCATTTTTTGACATCCAGCGGTAAGCACAAACCCACACGGTTCTGTTTTCTTTTCCTTTCCCCTGCTGTCAATGCGCTGTCACACACAATAAGCACAAGAAGTGAGACACCCGCACACATCACCCTGCCGAGACTCTGGAAAAAAGAGAAAAAACTAATACAGCCTCCTAAACCTGCCCTGCTCCTATCTCACCTGGAGATTATCACTTAGAATGCGCTTAGAGTGAAGGCCTTGTGTAGCAGACAGGAAAAACAGCATTGCTCTCACAGCGCTCTAGTTTTGTGAAGCATGACACAATTTGCTTCAAAAGTTCTTTAATCTAACATTTCAAAGCAGGCAAAACTGAAACCGAGCTCCTACGAGCCATACAAATGATACAGAGATTAACATCTCGGTCCACTGATAAAGAACAATAGCGTTTATCACAGATAAGGGCTCTGAAAAAGTATTTGGACACTTGAAGTCATACTTAAAAATGACTGGATGGCATCGATAACTAAATATCAAAACAAGTGCCACCTGCACATAAATTATGCTAGACCTTTTCTTAGACATTTTAATCAGTTTCTCTCAAGATGATCATCAATGCACACATACACAATTCAAGGTAAAGGTGTATCATAGAAAAAATTTAGATATATCGACTGTTAAAAAAAAGGGATAATTTTAAGCCAGTACACATCTTACGTTTAGAGTGAAAAAACAAAACAAACAAAAAAACAATGCTTGCTAAAGCTAGCTGGGTCGTCACCAGTAATGCAGAATAAACTGCGCATTTTGGAGATACCTGAGTGGCCTTACTGTACAGAAATACACATGCATCCTCAGAGCTATTTTTAAATGCTGTCAGAGGAAGGATGACTAACAATCCAGCGAAATAATTAGGAAATAATTAGGCAATGTTCCTTAACATGTCAAATCATTTATTACAAAAAACAGACAGTATCGTCTTGAAAATAGCTATACAGATTAAATATAATGAATGAAATTTGAGCTTTTTAAAATGGAAATGGCTACACTTGAATACACTTGTCTATAGCGCATATACTCAGTTAATTACATTGAGGGAAAACAGAATGTACTGTCTCATTTTATACTAAAAGTCATTTATTATATACTATAGACTATGACTATGTCAAGCACTATATTCTGTATAGACTATTAAAAATGTAGAATATGTTGTCTGCACAAGTCCGTCCAGACCAACTCGTTGAGAACTAGAGCAATACAGAGGTCTGCAATAGATTACACAGAACTCAAACCGTATATGCTTAAGAGTAGCATGTTCTGTAAAGAGCTTTTATAGTACTATAGTATGGACATATAGGCTAGCCCAGTACAGAATATATTGTACTATATTAGTCACTATAGAAAGGTCAATACATTATAGAGCAAGTTGTTGGCTTACTACAAACTATAAGATAATTCATGCTAGAATACAGTAATTAGAATGCAGTGTATACTACAGACATCACACATTAGAATAAGTATATACTATTAACTATAGACAAGCCAAGCTGTAGCTACAGTATACAGCCACACAGATTGTAGACAACAGAGAAGTCATGAAGCATACTATAGAGCAGGGATCTCCAATCCTTCTCCTGGAGAGCTACAGTCTTCAAATCCAACCCTGCTCCGACCTCCAACCCGCCTGTCTGTAATTATCAAGTAACCCTGAACAGCTTGATTGGCTGGTTCAGGTGTGTTTGATTGAGGCTGGAGCTGAAATCTGCAGGACTTCTCCAGGAGCAAGGTTGGAGACACCTGCTAAAAATACATGCTGAATCAATTCGCTTACTATCCGTCCTAAACAGTACTTGAAATTAGAATTAGTGTGTCCTACATCATAGTATGGATGGTCTTCTTTTTCTGCTTAGAATCTGAAATGCAGATCTATGCACACTCTAATGGTGAATATTGGCCACAACCCATTGGATGAGTATTCGATTAGAACTACAAACACAAAGTGTTAAACTACAAACATGACAGATGTGCGAGTCAGACGGTTAAGTAGAGAGGTTTTGATAAAGGGGTTTGAAGTAATGAAGATACTTTCGAGAGCTCTCTGACCCTTCCAGTGACCGTTATTTAATTAACACTTTCAAGGCCCAGAAAGGTAGCAGAAACATTGTTAAAATAGTCCATGTGACTCCAGTGGTTCAACCTTAATTTTATGAAGTGACGAGTATACTTTTTGTGCTCAAAAAACAAACAAAAATAACTTTATTCAACAATTTTCTTCTAGCCTGTGTCAGACTCTTACGCTGTTGACGCAGTGTAAACAGTGTAGCGCTTCCAGAACGCTGGCTTACCATTGGCCGAGGCTGTTCACCATGACACATGGGTCGCTCTGCCATAGAACTAGAAAGCGCTGCACTGTATTTACTCTGACAACAGCTTAAAACTCTGACACAGGCTAGAACACGGACCAATGCTAGAAAAATGGAATGCAGCTGGAAGAAAACAAAACGGTCTGACACGGTCTTATGTTGCCTTTGGCTTTTGGCTTGCTAAGATGGGACACCTAAATTTCAACTATATTACCGATCTGCCCGCATTGACACTATATGATAATTGAAATTAGCTGGATAACATCACCGTTTTCTCCAGTGTTCTCCAATTGTCCTTTAAAACAATTAGACTTATAAGCGCTATATAAATAAAGATGACTTGACTTGACAAGAAGAAAATTGTTGAATAATACTCATTTTTGGGTAAACTAACCCTTTAATAATCAGTACTTAACCTCACACAAAAGATATTTATTATTCAATGTTATCCACATTATATTTCATCTGCAACAGCATTGAGAACTTTTATAAAGATTTGTTTGGTCATTAACTATTAAATGCATCATTATGCAAATTGAATACACGAGGAGAGCTCTCTGCATTAAAGACCCACGACTGGCAGATCAACATTTTACTACATTTCTCTCTGAAACGGTAGGAAATTAAATAGATTTGGAGGATTTTAACTGTAACAAGATGATTGACAGGGCAGTTTAAAAGGCAACAGGATGCATGTAACTAAGCGACAGAGCTGTCCTTCAAAGATGCAGTTATGACGAATTATTATGTCCAAAAGCTTGCCTACTATCCTGCTACACACAGTATGTACTTTTTCTTCACAAAAACAGAACATACTTTTAGGGCATGGTATAGTATGAGTATAGGAGAATTAGGTATACTATAAAAGTACTGACTGCATGAGAAGCCATACAGTACAATGGGCAAGTGTGGACTACTTAATATAAATGCAAATGCAAAAGCTTAATGCAAAGCAGAATACACGATTAGAAGTCATGAAGTATACTGTAGAGCAGAATGTAATAGACTATGGTGAGTATATAAGAAGTGTTAAGTTAAACTAATGACAATATAAATGTTCAGCAGCAGCATATATTATATATCACTACAGAGAAATACAATATACGGAAACACTTAGTATGGGGAACACATATTCACTAACTACGACTTTTGCCTCAAACTCCTAATTTACTGCTTATTGATTGTTAGTAAGGTAGTTTTTATAGTGTTTAAGTTTAGGTGTGGGGTAAGGTATACAGCGTAAGGCATTAATATGTGCTTTAGAAGCAATAATAAACATCCAATATCCTAGTAATATGCATGCCTATATTCAATGTCAACAGAGAAGCACGAGACTATAGAGAAGTCATGAAGTATCATATAGCAGAATATAGAATAGAAAACTAGACATTGAGAAGTAAAACAGCATACAGAACAGAGAACACTTCTGACTATAGTCATACAGTACATACTATAGAGCAAAATAGACTACTAAATCGTGACTAGAAGTCATGTAGTAGAGCAAAATGTTATCTACACTCGAAGTCCAGCAGTAGACTATGTCCAGCACTAATAGATAAGTCATAATATATGTCCATACCTAAATGTATTTCAGATTATAAAAACATTCATGCAGACTATACTATTAAGCTGAATGTAATACAGACTATAGGGAGGTAAAACAGCATACAGAATAAAGAAGTACACTCTACTGACTAAAGAGAAGTCGTGCAGCCTGTAGTGAAACAGACAATGGAGAAGTCATGCAGTGCTGTACAGGGACTCCCACCTGCACTGGAATTCCAGCCAAACTTCTCACCCACGCTCAAAGTTTCCGTGAGCTGATTGCTCTCACCATGGAGCCCTCACAACAACAATATGTCAAAACTTCCAACTGACGCCACAGCATCACCTCGCTCTCAACAACACGAGACACGACGGTCGCCGGCGATGTCTTGTCGTCTTCACACGCATGCAGCTTTAAATCCATTAAATTTAAAATCCAGCTCAGGTGGAGCATATCGTGAGGTGATACAGTTTCACGTTGGTTTAAAGGTTGTGTGGGACCATCCAACGCGGTAAACGCTTATGTCCACACGCTGTACAGCGCCACCCGTCGGTCCCGACTAAAACTGCAGTGCCTCCTCTCCTTCCTACTCTCCAATGTTCACAGCTCGGCCGGAGCCCGTCGTCTTCCCGGCTCCATTTCAACTGGATTTTTAACACTCCTAACAACCCCAGATCAGGACAGGACCGCGTCTAAGGTAAAAGAGAAGCTCTAAGGGTGTCGTAGAGTCCACGTTAGGCGGGGTAACATCGTCCTTTCTTAGTGTTTTCAGGTCTAAAGAGAGGGGAGCTCGAAACTGACTTCACGCATCAGTTGGTACACCATGCTGATACTGGAGTGCCTCCTACCATAACAAACCTCTTACAAAGGATTTTAAAAGATCCAATCTGAATCTTTTTGCCCCGGCGTGCGTTAAACGACTCGAATTTTCCTCGCAATCCGCTCGCGATATCGCCTTGTTCTCCTTAAGTGAAGGGGGTGGACATGCTGCGAATAGGTGCAATTATTGCTTTCCTTTGCAGCTCTTGAAATCTCCTTCTCAGCGTTAGATAGATTCTGCTGGAACAGCCGTGTGTTTTTCTCGTTTAGTATCATAAGCTCAGCCACTTGCACCTATTCAGCAGAAGGAAAGCGAAAAAACTCAAGGCTGTTTTCGCAGAGGAGGGTTTTGTGAACGTGTGATGGTCGCTGCAGCTTGTAACATTAAGCGCAAAACTGATACAATGTATCGCGGATCCATGTGAACCGTCATAATGGTTGCAACAATGTTGCCGCTGCGCTATTTACAAATACTATCAGCTCAGTCGCTAATGGATTAAGTTGGTGTGTATGTGGCTTAACGTGTGAAAACGTGGACGTTTTGTCCTTCAGAATGACAACAGTTTGATGTAATTGGATCGGATCGGTTGATCTATACGAGTCCAAATACTGGATTCATTTGGATTGGTAGCAGTTTTAGCGATAATTCCTTAAACGGATACCGAATTGTTTTTTATTAATGTTTACTAGTAGTACTTTTAAGTATCAGTGTCTAGTTTCTAGTGTTTATTCATTACTAGTATTCATTCCAATAGTGACAAGTAACTATTTCATTGTTGCCAGTGCCATGTTTTTACAATTAAATTCTGAGAATCTGCGATTCACAAATCAGCTATTCACTTCCAGCTAGAAAAGGTAGCAGCAACAGCTGGAATGCATACAAGTTTTACTTGTACCTGTTTATAAGATACCTGTGCCTATTTAGTTTCCTAGAATATCTAGTTTAGCTTCCCTGAAAGGCCTATTTATTATTTGAGACTTGTGTGTGTTCCAGTTGTTATTATTAACATCTTTAATCTTGCTAGTACATTTTAATTTAACTTGAGCCATTCTGATTAGTGCTCTCTTATGAATTTTTGGTATAGATACCAGTGTATCTAATTAATAATTACTAGTAAAGCTGAAACGGATAAAAAATAGATATAGAAATAAATGTTAAAAGAGGTTGCCTTGATAAATGGATTGTTTGTAGGAATAGTCTAAATGAAGTTTCTGTGATGTGCAATTTAGGTGTTTGCTTATCCTTCTGGCAAACTCATCAAATATAACTTTGTATTTGACTGTTTGTATTTAGAAATTTAGGGTTACAGGCAGTGTTGAGGTTAGGGTTTAAGTTTCCACTGAGCAAATTGAGATTTGCTGAATCCCAGAAGAACTTTGGGCTATTCTCTGATGACGGTCAGCCCTTCTTCACAACCTCTTGTTGTCCTTTACAAAGGTGGAAAATGTCCAGTGAAAGACAACGGTCAGATGATGAAAGTCCCAGCACCAGCAGCGGTAGTTCCGATGCGGATCAGAGAGATCCTCCGGTGCCAGAACCAGAGGAACAAGAGGAGCGAAAACAACCCACGCCTCCACAACAGCAGAAGAAATCCACCAAACTGTCCAGCAAAACAACAGCCAAATTATCCTCCAGCGCAAAGAGGTAAAGATGCCATTCACTCTCTATTTTGAGGATTAAATGTCATTGTGTAAGTCAGGCATGTATTCTGTCAACAATTTCTTTTTTAATTTATCATTACTTTTTGTGCATTCAAGTGATTCAAGTTTATTTTTGTAATGTGCCAATTAACGGTTTCTGGCATTTGTGTGCCGTACTTGAGAACAAAAGCACTAAGCTTAGATAATGAATGAACTGCCTGAGCAAAGAAACCGTATGTTGTGTGATCGACTTCAATGAAGCACGCTGTGTTTACTAAGCAAAAGTTCTCCTGAGGCACCGCAAAACTTCTGCATAAAGTTATTGAGAGGAGAGTCAAATGTGTCTGCCTCTTGTTTAACCAAGATGCTTTCTTTTGAAAATACAGCGATTCTACCCCTAAATTTCACAGCGAGGTGGATTTAGCGCTGAAAAAAACGTTAACCAATCAATCCACGTCAGTGCTCATTGAAACACTGTAGACTTTCTCAATGTGGGAGGAATGACAGATCAAACAGTTATTCTTAGAAAATGTCAAAAATCCTGCCCTGGCTCCCTTACACACTGTTGATAATGCTTTAGTAACAGCACCCGAGCTGTGCATTAAAGCTCTTGTCAAATATGCCCAAGCACACCCCCCTCCCTCCCTCTGTCTCATTTGCATATAAGCTTTAAAAGAAAATCTTTTGTGCTTAAAGTGACTTAAACGCATCAACGTGGGGTGGGGTGTGAGCTAAGGGGTGAGGGCTTTGAGCTGAGGTGGGAATCAACGGTGTGCAATGGAGGGAAAGGCAGAAACGAGCACGGCAAAGTTTTCCTGTTATGGGATTCGGGTTATGCCTCCGAGAACAAAGAGGAAGCAGCCATGTTAGCTGTGCTGAAGGGAGAGCCAGCCGTGCAGTAAACGCAGCAGAGGTAGAGGGCAGTGTAATTCCCCGGCTGCTTGCAATTCTCACAGCTTTCTCACCATCTCTCCCTTTCTCTTTTCTCTCCCTCTCCCTCGCTTCCCTCTCGCAGAATCCAGAAAGAGCTTGCAGAAATCACTCTGGATCCTCCACCCAACTGCAGGTATGTTATTTAAGGCATGCTGTCATATTTTATTTCTTTATGGGCTGGTTTGAAAAAGGATCTCTGTAGGAAAGAATTGACTTTTAGCACCAACTGTTAAGAGTTTTTAGAAGGCTTTTAAACTGATGGACTCGCTCAGGACGGATGTGGCATTTTGCTCCTCGGCTTCAAAGAGTTAGGAAGGATAGAGTTTTTTTTTCCTTTTTTTTTCTCTCCAAGATTATTGTTACTGATGTTCCTGTGGTCTTGCCGCTGTTGTGTTTTTAATAATATGGCAGATGCTGCTCCTAAGCATATGGCTTTGATTTCACATCCTCATGCTGAACTTACTGCTGAACCCCATCTGTTTTAATGAGCTGACCTAGAGATGCCAGAACAAGACGAGGGAGCTTTTACATTTTCTTTTTGAAGGACGGCAGTTTTCTGATTGTTTCTTGGTGAAGTCCTTTCATTAGTTGGGTTTTTATGGGAAGAGTCTCCTCTAGTTGGTAATATTTTTAAAAGTCTATAATGGATATGTGTTTTGGCTTTCTGTAATATTGGCAGAGATTTATGCTTATTGATTTATGCCTCTCAAACAAGATTTTATAGATGTTGTGTCATGTTTTGGTTATATCTGAGGAGATTTGATAGTGTGAGAGTGCATTTATTGGGATCATATTTTTGTGATAGACTGTTATATTGATTATTTTGAGATTATCAGCATTGGTTGTCAACTGCACATTTGGCAGCTTGCAGTTCAGATTGGTGATGGCACAGAAATGGCATACTTGACTTTTAAATGTCTAAATACAATTTAAACCCTACTGTTCAATGGTTTGGGGTTAGTAAAACATTTATACTTTTATTCGGCAAGGATGTTTTACATTGATCAAAAGGGACAGACATATTTTGTAATATTATAAATGACACTTTTTATTCATCACTAAATCTTTAAAAAAGAGAAATGTTTCTTGAGCGTCAAGTCAGCATATTAGAATGATTTATGGAGGATCATGTGACTGAAGACTGGAGTAATGATGCTGAAAATTCTGCTTTTTTCATCACAGGAATAAATTACATTTTAAAATAGATTTAACGTGCGTGAGCATAATAGACTTATTTAAAAAAATTATAATTATAAATATCTTGCCAACCCCAAACTTTTGAACAGGTTATTGCTCACAGTTTTTGGCATTGAAATATTCATATTGGTTGTGTGAGGCTGTAAATGTAGAGTTTTGGTGGAATCTAAACCATTCAAAAAATCGTATACCTGCTGTGCAACAAATGCATTTGGCCTTGTTACTTTTTGTTAATTTAGCAGTCAAGGAGAGTGTTAGAGTGTCTCAGTTACCCAACATCAGATAAAGCTGAGTCCAAGTCCAATGTCCAAAAGCAGGCATTGAATACAGCACATTCATTTGATCCAATGTCATGTCAAAAACACCCCCCAGCAACTGGTCTCAGATCAGGTTGATAGGTCATGCACTACTGATACTGCACATCAGGGTTCAAAAATGTACCATGGTATGATTATCTTTTGTACAAATTTCAATGCCTGACCCGGATGACCGTGTGCTGCTATTTAGCACAGTTTAGGCAGCGTGACGTGACGCATTAAAGTAATGCATTTATGCATGAGATTCATTTTTTTACTTTTCATTCTATAATTTATCTATAAATTAAATCCAGATTTTAGTCATTTGTAACATCAAGTAGCAGCCAGTATCAGAATTGTCCCCGTTTGGTTTTCCACTGCAAAAAGAAAGTCCTGTGGGTTTGGAATGACTTGAGGTAAAGTGAAAGAACACAGAATTTCCATTTTTGGGTGAGTTGTTCCTAAGTGCAAATGTTCAGAAACGAATATGACATGCTTTTTTTTTTGAGAGGGCACAACACGACGTGTGCTCTGCCAGCCGTGAGATCAGTTCAGCAGCTTGGAGCCGTGAGCCAGAGATGCTGATAATGGTAATTGACAATGCAGGGATTTGGTGGCTTTTCATGGTCGGATCTGTGCAGCCACACAGTTCAGCACACTGAGATGTTTATCCCGTAACGTTCATCATTAGCTCCCTCACTGGCTCTTTTCTCAGACAGCATTTCCCTTGAGCACAGTTTACCTGGAGGCTGACATATTATACTGATTTGTTGGTAATGTGCCACATCACATAGTATCTGTGGGAACATATCGCATATCACTTTCGCTTTCATATGGCTTTGGGTTTATTTCTTACGGTAGGTCTGGGCTTCATTACTTGAATGAAATGAAAATTCTATCGTTTACTCACCTTCATGTCATTCCAAACTGGTATGTATGCTATTATTTTTCCTGGGCAACACAAAACTGACATGTTTGAAGCATTTTATTACACAGCTCCTGCCATACAGTGAAGCTTATAGTACCCAGATGCCACAGTCAAGTGCCATAATAGATTAAAAACACCAAAAACCATTATAAAAAAGTGCATATGACTCACTCATGTACTGTAATTCAACTCAGGCTTCAATGATTATGAAACTTCAGAATTGCGCAGGATATCTGTGATCAATGTGCAGTGTCACCTGCTTATATTTCAGTGTCTTCTCTACTAAATGCTCTATGACGGCATAATTTATGCCGTTTGGAATGCAGTATTTATTCAATACGTGAAACTCTATTATACTGCATACAGCTGTGCTTGGCTCCATGTAAGCGGTTAAAGTGCCCCTGTAATGGTATTTTGGAAGTTCCTATTTTAGTTTCCTACAATAGGTTTACATGCATCCAAGGCCAAACAACATTATAATTTTCTCATAATATACATTGCAGCATCGCCTCTTTTCTCACAGTGTCTGAAACAGTGTATCCACTCTCTCAAACCTTTCTGAGTTACTACTCTGCTCTGATTGGTCAGATGGCCCAGTCTTTTGTGATTGGTCTACCACTTACAGCGCATGTCGGAATCGAAACTGCCATTACCATATAATAATTTCAGCTCTGGAGGCTTCCACAGCACTTGACACACAGTGACACGTACATTAACGATAGCATTGGTTTTGCCGTATCTATTCGAGCCCTAATCCTCATCCTTTGGAAGTGCACGCCAAGTGCAAAAAATTGTACGAAAATCGAACAACATGAACCAAACTCTTCCAGACCTCGGCTACAACTGCAGTGTTTGAGAGCAGATCAATGACATTGTTCGCGGGCAGCCAATGAAGACCATAGGCGGGCATTATTGCAAATTTGTTACAAACCTACGGTTGTGCAGGAAGTAAGACTGATGACTCATTTAACGGAGTTCAGAATCGGTTCTTTCTTTTTGGAGACAGTAACTTCATGTCATGCCCTTTGATCTTTGAAACTTTGCAGACATTTTACCTTCACAAACAGCTCTAATACACACTACATGGGTACAATCTGAAAAAACCTTAATGGTGCACTTTAAACACACTTGCTTTTCAATATGCTTTTATGATGCAAATTTATTATTAATAATATTTTTATTATTACTGCCTTTTGTTCTCACACGGTGCATTCCGGGACTGATCTCAGCAATGTTACAAGGTCCCCATCCCATGATCGATCCCAGGATCAATCCTGGGATGTTTGTGTTAACACAGAAGGCACTCTAGCAATTCTATTTCAATTTTCTGGGATCAACGCTCTGTTTGAAAGGGGCTTTTAAACTTGCTGTCTGTCATAATAATCAGCAATAATGCTGAGAAAGAGAGATAAATCCATCACTGTGCTTTCTTGAAAACTTTCAGATATTTTAAGCACATTTAGATACTGTTTATTGCTTGTAATGTTTCTTTGTTCCCTTTTGTTACGTTATATTTGCTTGTATTCTTTGTGTTCAGTTAGCTTATAATTCTTAACATACAATTGTGTAGATTCATTATTATGTAATTATTTAAGAAAAAGACTTATTCATTTTGCACAAAATAAATTTGATATTCAGAGTTCCCACTCCTATTTATTAAAGCCAATTGGACGTTAAAAAACAGCTGATGGGCACAGTGTACAGCTGTCTCAGTACATTTTTTTTTTTTTTTTTGAGTGAGATATTCTTTTAATCAGGCAGTGTTCTGGTTTTTCTGTCAGCTCTCCGTCAGAGATTGATAGGGTAAACTGTGCTTTTGTCACTGGTTTCACGCTGCTGTTATAATAAGTGTTTAGGCAGGCGCAGTTACGCTAACGTGTTTGAAATGATGTGTTCCAGCATGACTAAAGGGGGAAATGGTTATGGTGATTCACTTTTCCAGAGACATTCAAATGCTTCAGGTGTTGCCTGATTTTCTGCATTTTTCTTCAAATCTCTGTCCAGCCTCTTGCCCTGTCATTGTGATTTACAACTAGATTCTTTCTAAGAAGCAGATTTTTAACACTGAGGTGGAGAGCACTCTGAGTTTTTAAGCAATCTATTAAAATTCATACCTTGGAGCGGGAGGCCGACTGCTTCCCGGCACAAATTTGCATGTCTTCATAAAAATAAACAGTAAAACTCAAATCACCTCTAAAGATGAATGATGAGTGCTATTGAAGCCTTGCGTCCATGCTAAACAGGCAGAAAGAGGAAGCAGTGCAAAAATGATCTCGTGCAATAGTCCCAGCGAAGCTACTTGCAAATGAAAGAATCTTTGTTTATATACTCAACGACCGCTGTGTATCTTTAGCAGTGGTTGAATTGTCACATTGAGAATATAACATGTACGAGTTGTAAATAATTCCCCTAAGGCTCTTAATAACCGGAGTGTGTATGTTTGAGGACGTAAGCGGCTTTGATATGAGCTTGCTTGGTGTGTTACAGTACATCTGTTCAGCTGTGTTTATCCCTGGAGGACTGGGCTATATAGCTATAAAAATATCTTAATATTTTTCAACCTTTTTAATATCAAATATCTTATCCTGTAGAAGTAAATAGTAAAATCCAGGGAGGTATCTTTAAATTCCCTTTAAAGACTTCTGTGAAATTTATTGTACTCAAGTGAATCATGGAAAATGATTTATTGATGCGATTGCGATCAAAATAACTTGTTCATTCACACTGCATATTTGCTGCTGCTGTTTTAATGCTCTCGTACTCGATAGTTGTCAGCTGTGACCAAGAAGCAGCTGTGAATCTAGCTTACTGATGTGGTTTTTAGGAAATTGAGTGGGCAAATAAAAAAAGAACAATACAGTAATCACAATGTTAGTTGATTTATAGTACATTGCCAACAAATTAGTTTTGCAAATATACATATTGTGTATCGACCAGCCCTAGTGTGTTTGTGCTGTTTAAAGCATTAAAAGTGAAAAAATTATTTCTTTCTTTGACAGAATTCCTCAGAATGAGTTGCCATATTGGCCCTCATTATCAAAGCTCTCTCAATTGAGAATTGAGCTTTCATGTCATGTTTTTTTTTCCTGTGTAGAAGTTTGGTTTATGTGACCTGTGGTTACAGTGACACAGTATTCGACTTGTTGAGCATGTCAGCAGCCTTGGATAAAGGTGTCTAACGCTGTGCTGCTGATGCAACTGTTTGAAACACCCGCTGTAGACCATCCGTTCTGGGATTTCTGGGTTTCTTTTTGTTCTTCTTAAAGAGTGAGCAATGTGATTGGCTTATTTTTTATCACTTACTATGCTGTTTTAGTTGAAGCTCAACATAGTTTTTCTCAAACCCTCTGCATCATTGGTGTACAGTCTCACCAGTGTAGTCAGGCAGGAATGTTGCTGGGGTGCTGATTGATCGGCTTCTGATCGCTATCGTTCGATTCGATTAATCGTTCCTAAGGAATTGATCAGCGATCTCTCCATTTGCTGATCTCATGCCGATGATGCATAAAGGCGCGCACGTGCCGTGAGACTGAGAGCTATGGCATATGACGTGCTTGCAGCAGTGCTGTCTCAATGTCTGGTGGGGGTGAAATAATAAATTATGAGGTGAGCTACAATTTATCTTTATTAAATAACTTTTGACCATTCAGTCATTTGAACTTTCTATGAGATGTATTTTCACAAACAGCATGAGTGAATCAGCACGCTCTTTCTCAGAATGCGTAAATGTTGCAGTGTCACTAAAATTTATATTAATTTGGACTTATGGGCTTATATTTATATACTTCGGAATATATTTTTAAGTCTTGCTAATTTAGACCATTTAGCACTCGCGCGATCTCTGAGAGATGGTGCACATCGCACACACATAAAGCCGCCTATAAAAAACTCCTGTACCAAATTGAGCTCTTTTCATGGCTGATTGTGCTTAAATGGTCAAATACACTGTTTAATTTAAACTCTGTAAATTTGAAGTTGTACTTTGTGTAAAAATCCCGAAAAAAGAGGATCCTAGGGGAGGAATTCCTCCCATTTTCCAAAATGAAATTCAGGCCCTGAACTAATGCCTGTAAAATCCCGATCAGAGCATCCCTATAAATAGCCCTATATGATTGAAAGAAGGCTTCAAATAGACCCCATGATCGGAATCGGTGATCGTACCTGTGGTCAGTGGTTGGTCCCAAACATCATTGATTAGAGCACCCTTAACATTGGTGGGTTTTTAGTCTTAAAGTTGTAAAAAAGATGACTACATTCAGACTTCATTCTGTGAGTCTGTATTATTTGTTCTGTAATATTTTCTTGTAATCAATCTCTTTTTGCTTGCCATATACTATACTATACTAGTATTCAGTATATTATGGCAGTATACAGGCTTTTACAACATTTTTAAAAAAGCTTTTCAAACTTTCTATCCATCAAAGAATCCTGAAAAAAATGATCACAGGTTCAACAAAAATATTCAGCAGCTTAACTGAAGGATCTGAAGGTGACACTAAAGACTGTTTTCATTTTCATTTGTAATAATATTTCACAGTATTACTGTTTTTACTGTATTTTTGATCGAATAAGTGGTCTTGGTGTGCATAAGAGACGCACACATTAGTAAAATCTTACTGATCCCAACATTTTTACCAGCAGTGAAATGTGAGACTTCCATTTCATTTATGAATAGTCTTTTGATTTGCGTCTCTTAAGTTCTGAATAAAAAATATTATATGAGGTAGAGTACCTTTTTATTTGTTAAATATTTAATTCACTAGATTACCCAAAATCTATTAAATAATTATTTAATTGTGTAATATAAACCATTTATTTCAAGTATATTTCAAGCTATCTTGATATATTGCTGTGATCTAAAATTACTTATACTGATTTCTGCCATATCATACCTAAGATTTTTTTTATTTTTATGCTTGCGATAAGAACCAAGCTAGATGGATTCATCTATTGACCTGGAAGTGTTGTTTGGCTTGTTTTCTTTATTGATTTTTAATTCTGGCCACTGTTGTAGATTTCACACACTGTCTTGTTTGTCCTGCTCTGCAAATATTGGAACAATAATATCAAATTTATGGACTGAAAAGCTAGACCTTATATTAAAACCGAAAGCAATTTTATTTTTATATCTGTCCTTACACTGCAACACCGAAAAGCAGTTTAAGTGAATTGAGTCCCACAGTTACGGTGTGTAGACTAATGAAGAGACTCATTCCAAATGTAAGGTTCAGGAACTTTGCAGTCTGTACGGCATAACATACCATCATCGTCATTATTATTGCAGACTGCCGCAGTAACTCCCCTTCATTATGCCTGAATAAAGACGCGCAAGGACAACGGATGGAAGCAGCGCACGATGCGAGTCCAGGGCCTGCGTGCTGAGATGCTCTGAGTAAATATTTAAAGAGGACTCTTGGCAAGATTGTGTAATTGAGATCTGATGCATACTCATGAATCACAGAAAGCAATCACGTCGCCAATTATGGCCTGGGTTCCATGTGCTGATGGTGCTCTCAGCGCTATTACACACAGGTCAGACTCTCTGCAGGCAGTTTGTACACTAAAAAAAATCCTGCAAATGTATTCAATGCTCAGCAACCCTTTGTCTAAATTGAAAGGTAGCCCTTCAGCAACGCCTCGTTTTCTCAGGGGGTCTTCCTTAACCCGCTTTCTTCTCTGTCTCTCTCTCTCTCTCTCTCTCTCTCTCTCTCAGTATCTCTCTTTTTTTTTCTTTCTTTCCCTCGGTGAAGCTCACATTTATTACAGGCTTGTGACAGTGACAGCGTTTATCATGCCCTGGCTCTGGTCCAGCTGTCAGATTCACTGTGGGGCTTTTTTATTTTATTGGTGTTGTGTCAGAGAATGTCCTGCGGACAGCCTCGCAGCCATCACAAGACACCAGTCTTTCACACACAACAGAACAGTAACGCTCAAGGAGGTGGTATTGAAGTCAACACACGGAAATTAACCTGATTTATGTTCTTAATGCACATTTCTGGTCTTATTGTGAATTAATCATGGACAGGCATTTTCTTTGTATTCTTTAATCAAATTGTGAATATTTTGTTCACCATTCCACCTCTTCGAGGCCTTTTAGGCTACTGGTTAATGTCAATAAATAGCTTGATGCATATATATATATATTTCTCCATAGACTATCCTGGTTCACTTTCATCTGATGTATTTGACATGGGTTTTGAACATCAAATCTGTTTTACACGTTTTATTTGATTAATATTAGATTTTTGTGTAGGTTTAGTTAACATGCTGAGCATGCTGGGTGAAGTTCTTTTTAACTCTTTCCCGCCATTGATGGACATTTCTGTAGTTTGAGACCACGCTTCCCCACCATTGATGGAATTTTCCAGCTTTTCGTGTTTTCACTGTCATATGGGAGGGGCATTAGGCATCTTCTGAAAGAGTACAGAATTTCCTGATCAAAAGATGTGAAGAAGCAGAAACGAGGGATAGAAAATGTTAGCAGATGCTTGTGTTATGCATATAGTTGCGTATATAAAATAACGCAATCATCAACATTAAACGGCATATAAATCAAAACCGCCTAATGTTACTGAATCAAATGTCAACCCAGGATGAGCTATAGGACTGTGTACGCTTTGAGAGTATTAATGGATTCGGATCTACTCCATCTGTGCTTTTATCATACTTCTGAATCCGATCGAGACATAGTATTCTGCAAAAATGCAATTTTCTCAGCTTTTTGCACAAAATGTTGAATTTTTTAATGAAAATTACCACATTCAAGTGTTTTGGTGAAAAAAAGAATGCATGAAACTATATTTTTTTTTTCTTCAAAAACGCTGGCCATTGCATCACATTTTACATTCGCATTTATTCATTTAACAGACTTATGCAAAGTGGCTTAAATATTAGTATTTTATTTGTTTTACTTCTTTTTGGCTGTATTTTTTCTTTGTCCGATTGTGTTTATTTGATATACTTTGGCTAATTAATTATGCTTTCAGGCTTCAGCTATCAATAAGAGCGTAGTGCATTCTGGTCTGTTTTACATATTTTACCATATTTAAATCCTAGTATCCACAGAACTCTGCATATTTTCCCCCCAGATCAGTGCAGAAAATGCAGAACAGGTCTGCAGATTTCCTTTGGGCATGCTGATAGTCCAGGGCTCTGACTTTATATAGCTTTCTAAACATGTCTTCTTCCTTAGTGTACTATTAAAAAAAGTGGATAGAATGGTGAAAAATTCTTTTTAGCTTGACTTGTTTGTTGCAATAGTTTGGTTGGCAGTTTTGTGTAATCTGAGTCTTTTGTGCTTGATAAAGGGAATGGTGGGGCAGTCATTTCCTTTGGCTGGAACTGCAGACGTTACTCCTATTGTGTCAGCGCTCACAAAGGCAAAATAGTCTGAGCCGCTTCTATCCATAGTCAGCGATATCTCTTGCCCCTGTCTCTGAGACTGCCTGAGGAAGCTGGAGTGTTTATTCCTCCAGATCGGTGTTAATGCTTTGACTGCTCTTTGTTGAAGCTGTTATTTTTTTTAGAACATTTGCTCTCACTGTGATAATCAATGATCAGAGTGCTTGAAGCCTTGGTTTGCTGTAATGCACCAACATTTTCTTGAAGTAAAAGTAGGGATAGAATATCACGCGCCAAGGTTGATGAAGGAAACCATGCGCTTGCCATTTGATTTCCTAAAATTGAAGCAATATCTTGGAAAAGATTAGATGAGTGATTTGTATTTACAGTACACAGATTTCCCAGTCATGGGACCTCGATATGTCTTGAAAACATATCTATATTGTGAATTTTTACTTTTTACTCTCTCCATTATTTGTTTTTTGTATAAAGTCTTGATCCAGTGTTCACAAAAGACTCCATGGAAACCACAAAAAATGTGGAAACCATTAATAATAATTCAACTGAAAGGTATTTTTTTGTCCATTTTAAATGTGACCTAATCCAATCATATTTTACTTTTAGAGCTAGTTTATTCTTAGGTTTAATTAACATACTGATATAGTGTGCTGGGCAAAATTCTTCTTGGAAAAATGGTAGCTTTTTAGATTCATCCCTGCTAAAACCGCTCTCATTTAGGCCCTATTTACACGGGGTATTAAGATGCATTTTGGTCGTTCGGATCACAAGTAGACGAGGGAGACTCATACCTGTTTACACCTGGTGTTCTAATCCGACCGCTTCTTTCCTAATCTCTTCAAGGGAAGGGTCTATGGGGCGGGTAAATATTATTATTATTTTTATATCTAATGGATAAAATAAGATCACGCAATTTACATATAAACACTCGGATGATGGAAAATCATACGGAGAACAGCGGCTTTCCTTTCTACTCTGATAGCCGTGAGACCACGGTGAGTGCATGTTAAAAAATCAGGAATGGTGAGAGAACATCGTTCTTAGTAAGTTTTTCGTCTTCAAACCAAGCTTAGGACTTCAGCCGACAAAGTTTAAATCCTGTCTGGCAAGCGCTCTTCCCATAATCATTACGCGTTAGGTCAGTAGGCGTAGTTGGTCTTGCAGTTTTTAGAACACATTCGACCACATGAGCGTTCACACTACTAAAACAATGCGGTCGAACAGTTTTCAACTACCTCTGGAAGAGGTCGAAAGTGGACACCTTGTGGTTCGAACGACCAAAACACATCTTAAAACCAGGTTAACAGGGGCTTAGATGGCCATTGCATCATCTCAAGGTGTTACGCATTTACTTGTTTAGCAACTTACTTCTCTTATGCAAATTGACTTACAAATGAGAATCCTCACCAATAAGGTAGGCTGCTCTCCACTAACATGCTGTTTCAATTAAAATAGTCCTTTCATATTATTCATAGGCTGTAGAGAAATGTCCTCATGCATTGCAATGGAAAAGAAAACATATTGTTAAGGGTAAAGAAGCCAAGTTTTTGGAGCCCCTTCTTATCATTTACATCAACATCAATAATATTAACCCTAGAACGCATTTTCAGATTTGTGTCAGTTGAGCTAATTGTACAGGGTTTCTTTTTACCGATTGCTATCATTCACACAACCCACTAAATAGCATATTTTTTAAATATGTTTTTTCTCTCTCTGTAAATGCAAATATAGCACTATTGATCCAACCATTGGATGTCCAAAGCATGAATTTGTACGTAAGCTAAACCATGTCTTTTGGATTCTTGTGTCCGCCCTGCCTGTTAATGGTGCATGATCCTCCCCCACCCCCACGCCACTGAGGGCCATCGCTCCATCACCCGCAGCTGATAAGACAGGAGAGTCATGTTGTGGCTCGACCGTTTGGCCTGGTCTTTAGATAACCACCCCATTGCACCTCACACTGTGACTGTGATAACCAGAACCTTTTCTTTCAAACACACACACTAGGCTTGTTATCTGGTGCCATTACATCAACTGTGCTGCCCTATACATCTGTTGTTTGGTTGTGTTCACACATTCCATGTTTCACAGATTTGTCTGGATGTGTAAAGGCGCGTTGTATAATCTGTTTGCGAGAATGAGGGTTTTGTGGACCTTTTAGGGCCTTATGAAATCGTTTTTATTTTTTGTCCCATATTCTGTTATTCTGTTTACATTTTTCTGAATTCCAGTTTTGTAGATTGTTCATGTTGTATGCCCTCATATATTGAGATGGCAGATGCTGAAACCAACACTAGCATCACATATGTGCAGTAGATGAAAACGGTGACACTCATTCAAATATATACACACTGAACATGTAGACTTCATATTTAAATAACAGTCTTTTTGCACTTGAATAATATAGGCAACGGCTGTTTTTGCACTGTGCAAATAGAAATATATTCTGTTTACACCATGTAATAGTAGCAGTTTTTTGCAACATGTGTAAATAGTAATTAGATGCTATTTAGACTTTATTTTGGCAGATACCTCAGTATTGTTGTACATTAACAGGATGCAATAATAACATAGTGTGAACTGTAAATTATTATACTTATTTAAATAAATGGATGCTGCCTTAATGGGACAATAAAAGCCCTCCCTACACCTTCCCAATAAATACTTTAAAAGCAATTGCCTTTCCTATGTGATGGGAAAAGGGATACGAGCGAGCTCTGCAAAAGGCTGATTCGAACCGTAGTCGACGCTCTACTGACTATGCTACTGAAGATGTTGCATCCTACTCGTCTTTTTTAATCTTGTGTGGCCCAACCAGGCATTGCTGGGCAGAGCTAGTGTAAATGGCGCTTGCCAACAAGGCTTGCTATTTGCACATGGTGTAAATACACACTCTGTTAATAATATTCACATACACTAGTTTGTATCATGATAGGGATAGTTCACCCAATATGAAAATTGTCATAAATTAATAAACAGAAGTTCAACCTTACTTGCTTGACACGCAACAGCAAACCTCATTGTTTTTGGTGGAAGATCAAAAATGACGGGGAAAGACTTAATACTTAATTACATCAAATGTAATTCCCCTGTGCTAAAAATAAAGTTTTTGATCACAATACAAATTAAATTCAAAACTTTTTAAACTCTAAACATTTTTTAGAGTTTTGCAAAACACAAAACAAATTATAGGCTACTAGATGTTTTACACAAACTAAACCAATGTTATTAAAATGGCGGACCCCAGCATGTTTCCATCCAGACCGCGAGACCATTTGACAGTTTCTAGTTGAAGTGAGTGGAGCGTCAAAACAGCGGATCACACCACAAGCACACAGGATTGTTTGTGGTAATATTTCAACACTATATTCTCTAGTAGTTGTAGACATTGCCCAACCCTATGCTCTATATATTTTTGCTGATCAATGTTTACATGTGAATAAAAGCCTAAATTGAGGCTAATATTGTCTATTCTAAAGACTTGGATTAAACCGCTCTATTCATATGGATTAATTTTCTTGGTTGTGGTTAAATAGACTTTCAATGGAGGGACAGAAGATTTCATTAAGAATATCTTCATTTGTGTGCCAAAGATGAACAAAAGTCTGGAACAACATGAGGACATCCGTGACATTCCACGTTATACTGTAAATTCCATTTTTATGGCTGGAATCCGCCATTCTGTCCGCATTTTCCACATCACAGAAATCATAGGTCTCTTTTTAAGGGCTCAAGATGATTAAAAGGCTTATAAAGCAAGAATCATTCGCGTTCAGGCTCGTTAAAGTCGTTTATTATTTATAACTCCACTGATACTTGAACACACTGGTTTAATATGGGGTGTCAGCCCCTCTGTGTTGTTTGCTCTCAATCCAACCACCCCCGTTTCTGTGTCTCCTATGGAGACGTAACCTTGTTAGGCCATTACCACTGCACTATAGCCCCCATGACGCTTGGGCTCTCTGGGGCCGTGTATTATGATGCCTGCCGCTGGCTGCTGGGTTATTTGCACCGTAGTGACATGAAATTAGCTCATATTCAGCGGATTTCACAATTATCTTTAGTGTAGACTTAAATGCTCAATAAAGCTCAGTGATGTCTTCATTCGTCAGAGCTGTACTGTTCATTTTCCTTAATGGCTTGTTTTTTAGATGAAGGCTGATGAATAATGAGCAGATTTGGGAAGCAACTAGTGTAATAAATAGTGTAGCTTTGCCTTCAGGAGTTGCATTTCAAAAGTTTGCTGAATATAAAGCATTCATTTCTTTAAAACAACAACAACTTTTAAACATTGGTGTGTCTTGTTATGCAGGATAGTGAGGTGAGACAATAATTAATTGCACTCTTGCAATATTTTCCTCTTTCCCTCACATATGCCATTGAGGAATCTGATTAATTTTATTGAATCTGTTCGGAGCTGTGGGTCATTTTTATAACACAATGCTTTAATTTTGTTAGCTCTCTTAGATGTTTGTAGAGTAACTACTTTTCCAAAAGGTTAACTTAACTGTACTTTTAAATGCATGTGTATGACAGTTCAGAGTAGCATTAAGACATTAAATAAGAAAGAGATGTAAATGAATTATTGTTATCTTGTAGTGTAAATTCTCTGTGGCAGAAATCAACTTTCGCCCTATTTCTTAAATTAGGCACCTTTCATCTTCCTGTTCGGGTTTCCCCTGTTGCTCTAATGGAGAAACAAATCATGACATTTTTATTGTGCGTGTGTGTTTCTAATGCTGTCTTGTGACATAAATCGGCCTCGGGTTTAGTAAGAACTATTTTAGACCGCTGCAGTAAGTCCGCTAACTTTTCCTTATGTAAAAGCAGCAGATATTTATCCAAATTCTTATCAGATATCTTAGTATGGAGTCACAACAACTCTGCTCTATTGCTTATATAATTTTAATCTTACAGATTGTGAAATTTGTGTTTCATAAAACGAGGAAAGTCATAAAAGGTTTGGAACAACATGAGGGTGAGTAAGTGTTGACAGTTTCCATTTTTGGGGGGTGAACTATTCTGTTTAGTGATGATTTCGGTGCGCTTATCCAAAAATCTTCTGATGTTTAAATTATATTTTAGTCTTGAGAATGGTATGGTTGTGTATACATTTTCCATTGGATTTGAATATCATGTCAGGACTGTTACGATAGCTTTTACCAAACAAATTCTCCTGACAAATAAGCAAATTTTTGTATCTTCACGCTTGAGTTTTGCTCACCTGACACAGAGGCTCACACACCATTGATACTGAGCATGCTTGCGTGCATGTAGGACAAAGGACAGCCACGGGTCCTAAAGGGAGCTTCGCTGCTCTGCACGGCTGGGACAAAAGCAGGCAGGCCCTTAGGCTGAGCGCAGTCTCTTTCCAACACACACACACAAAGGGAGGATCGCCTTCAAAGCATGTCAGCTCAAATCGATTAGGCATTATCACAGTTCTCCCCTTTGAACTCCACAAAGGTCCCTTTCTTCAGCTCAAAGTGGCCTGTCAAGGAGATGTCCTTCAAAACGCCACTGGTTTTCAGACAGGTTTCTATATCTGAGTCAAAATAGCATGTGTAGTGTGACCAGATCAAGGCTTTTTTTTTACTAATTCTTTGATTTTAATTGTACATTTGTATTTGTAAAATAATTTCAATTGTACAAGCAATTCAAACAAAGTCTCAGCTGAGCAAACTCAAAGTGTGATGCCGGTAATTCTGTCATTCTCTCTCCTGTGAGAGAAATGTGGTTGTTTTAAGTCTGCTTGTTTAGTGCTCTGGTGATTTCATGATTGTGAGATCTTAGGCTGGCGGCGGGCTTGACATGTTCAGCGGGGTGAAGCTGCCTTTAAACGCACCGCTGGAGCAGGACGTGTCCTTTAAGCCCAGGAAAACACACGAAGGTCTGTCGTGTCATAACCCACTAAGGTTTCATGCCGCAGATGGGATTTAGGTTCTCACTCATGAAGCATGTGGATGTTTTGCATGTTACAAGAGAGGGCTGAGCGGGATATGCAACCACTAGAGATTTTTTTCTATACCGTTTATATAGATGTACTAGCTATATTATGTGCAGGGATTCAAATGTTTTTGATAGAAGTCTCTTCTGCTCACTAAAGCTGCACTTATTTGATCAAAAATACAGTGAAAAGACTTGCTTATTTAAATTGTGAAATATTAGTAAAGCCACAATAGGAAATGTTTTGCCGCTAGAAGTCGCTTATTCAAAACAAAGGCATAGCTTGATGGTGCCTGAGCTTTTATCATCCCGCAGAGCAGACGACCGCTTCCGCTTCTTCCGGTCAAGCGTTTGTGGGGTAACACAGCCTGTTGATGATATTAGATACATTATTTGAGAGTGTTGAAATTAATTTTATAATGCTACTCTGCGCTGTATAGGGTAATCCATCTGCTCTACATTGTGATGCCATAGCATTTCATTTGTTATATTAGATACTCAATTCTCTGGATTATCTAATAATACAAACAAACTCTGTATTCGAAACCTGATTTTATTCATTGTATTTATTTATTTTTTAATATTTCATATTCTTTGATGGACCTATTTATGTGATGAATAAAAATATGTTCATGTGTATACAAGTATATGTTTACCTAATATACACCGTACACACATCCTGGAAAGGTCACTTGAAAGGTCTCTTAGTGTCCTAAATTATTGGAACTTATTCATTTTCTTCTACCTGTAAACTGTTTGTATCTTAAAGACTGTTCTGTGTGTGTAACAATGGTTTATGGTTCAATGAATGAGCATAAAATACATTGTTTAAACACTTCTGTAAAAAATAATTTTTGTTTTTTCTGGTGTTTTTCTGAGATTTAGCTAATGTCCTGGTCAATAATTTGGATATGACAGGAGTGTGTGTATGTATACATATTCTTCAACAACTGACTGGATTTTTCAATAATGGTCATTAACACATGGTTATTTATTAACACTTTTTAATTATCTTTTTGTGGAAAATGTATCATATTGTGATTAAACGATTACTGTGATTTCTAATATGACTCATACTGTGATATAAGACTGTGGACATACCGCCCAGCCTATTATGAGATTATGCTAACAGATGACTACAATACGCGCTAATATGTGTAGACCATTTACAGCAGTGACTCCCTCACAGTATGTGGCATGTGCTCTGAACATGACTCTGACATGGACTCTATGTGGTTAGGACTTCAAAGCTGCTGTAAATATTGCAAGGCGTAGAAAACCACTTCCTGTAGCAAGTGCATCATAATAGAGGTGACGCACCTCTCACTCAGGGGTCTCTGGTGTTTATTACAGATGTTATCCAGAATCAGATCTGCATGCTGGAGGGTTCATAATGTTTGTTTTTCTTCAATACAGCACAGAACTAAAGTAATTGTGATTGGAGTAATTGCATGTTATGCTCGTTGTAGCCTAACAATGGAAATCTCTTAATTCATAAGTGTTTGAGTAATGCCTGCATGAAATGAAAATCCTCCTATTTTTTTTTTTAAATGTATATAAAAGATAAAGTGCACTGTAAAAAATGTACCGTAGAATTTACAGGATTTTACTGGCAAAAAAGTTGCCAATAAAATCCTGTAAAAATGTTGTTCATTGCTGTAAAATTGATTACAGTATAATACTGCAAATCAATTTACAGTTAATTATTGTATGTGAAATACAGTAATTTGTAGTGTTTTTTACAGTAATATTGAATTAAACTTGTATTTTATTTTACAGCAATATTTTGTCATTTCACTTAAGAACAGTATTTACCTGGCAATAAAGTTGCCAATAATATCCTGTAAATATGTTTTACAGCGTTTATTTTGTAATTTCACTAAAGAACAGTATTTAGCTGGCAACTAAAGTTGCCAATAAAATCCAAGATTATGTTTGTAATAGTTTAACATTAAAAATGCTGAAAAGAATAACTTTAACCGTAAAACTGTAAATTACTGATTTAAATGCAGGATGAACACTGTCTGAATACATTCACAAATGAATAAAAACCATGTCAAGGGAGTTGCAAGTAAATATTTATTAAAACATCAGCAAGGCATTGCATTTATTAAAACATTGCAAGGTTTTAAGTCTTCCAACTGTTAAAATCTTATTATAAAAATTACATAGTGTTACAAAATAACCACAAATAACTTTTTAAAAAGCCATTTTAAGAAATATTCTGAGTAGAACATTAACTTTCAATAAAAATGTAAGTCAATCAACAGAATTTGTTGCATTTTGGCTCCTATTGAAACTCACTGCAACTCAGATTTATTTATTTTTTTATAAAAAGAAAAGCATTGAAATAAAATGCTAAAATCAACATTATTCCACAAATTCTGTTGTTTGAGTTTATCTTTTAAACTAAGGCTAATTCATCAAAAGACAACTTAATATATACACACTCACTGAGATGAGCAAACACATGAGGGTTGACTTGTTCCTTTTCTGAGACCTTTCCACTTGTTTTGCCTCAGTCTGTGCTTGTTCTGTAATTTACTCACCTTCATGTTGTTCCAAACCCATAAGTCTTTCATTCATCTTCGGAACACAAATGAAGATGGTTTTTGATCAAATCGGAGAGCTCTTTGACTCCTCCACTTACAGTCTACGCAACTACCACTTTCAAGGCCTAGAAAGATAGTAATGACATCTTTAAAGTAATTAATTACTCCAGTGGTTTAGCCTCAATTTTATTAAGTGAATCGAGTGCTCTGTTTGTGCAAAAATAAAATAATAAAATAAAAAATATCTTTCCTTAAAAAAATATTAATCTCCAACGCATGTTCACGAGAGCACTATGACGCATGTGTGTTGTGGACGTTGTTACATGAATTTTTAAAGGGGTAAATTAAGTAGATTTTTTTGCGCAAACAAAGCACTTGCATCGCTGCATAAAATTGAGGTTTAACCACTGAAATCACATACTTTAATGAGGTCTTTACTACCTTTCTGAGGTTTGAAAGGGATAGTTGCGTAGCTGTCAATGGAGGGACAGAAAGATCTCACATTTAATCAAAAATATCTTATTTTTGTTCTGAAGACGAACGAAAGTCTTACATGTTTGGAACGACATGTGGGAGAGGAATTCATGACAAAATTTTCATTTTTAACCATTTAACATACAGAACACACATTTAAATGTACCAGTAATAAAACCAAATTACCTTTTTCAGAAACAAATTTAGTCAAGTAAAGCATGTTACCTGTTAAGTGTGCAAAAGATGCCTGCTCCCAGGACACCAGACTGAAGTTGAAATAAGACTGCAAATCCAGCCACAGAGTTAAGATGAAGTCACAACCACCTGACCCTCGAATAGTCAAATCTGCGGGGTTCACCTGAAAAGCAATAATGTAACCTACAATTTAACAGTGATATTTCAATATAAAAAGTAATCTAAAATACAACATCTTTGTTAAAAGATTTACAACAGGATTAATAATATTTTACACTAGCCTACCTATAATAATCAGTTTCAGAAACTTGAATGTCCAACTTTTCTCCACATCATCTGCTGTTCTTTGCACCTACAAGAAATAAAGACAAAAGATGGGCCTATTGTGATTCTTTTTTAATGCATTTACAAATTATAAGATCAAAATACACTCCAGAAAAATGCATGTACATACAGTTTAGCAACAGTGATACATTGCATAATAGACGCATAGACTGTTATTGCTCTCGTGCAGGCACAATTTCTCATTAACATGTAACGTTTGTTTCTAATGTGAGATCGATTTGTAGAAAAGTAACACATTTTGCTCGTCAGTTATTTCGAAAACGATACTGTGACGAACAAGGAAGATGAGAGACTCGCTGAACGATTGAACTATTATTTTATTCACGTGAGCACCTGTGTGACTTGCTCACTAAGAAAATCAAACTGGTGAAATGAGAATGCATCATGTAATCATGCTATGATCGCATTTTCTGATGTTTTTCGTCAGCTGAAGCTAACCGCACGGCATTTTGTCTCCTCTCATTTGAGAACAACTGAACGAGTGCTCTCTCTACAACAAGTTAAATGAACTGAATAGCGAAATTAAACCATAAACTGCAGTATTCATCCATGTTAAATAATGTTATATAATGTCATTTTTCGTCGATGCTTTTACCTTGTTCGTGTTCGTCACCATGGGGTACCGCGTCAAAAAGCCTCGCGCCTGAAACCGAAATCTTAAAGTTAAACGACACATTTACGTTACTAACCGAACGTTATGTATGGGGGAAACATATTGGATTTGACAACTTTTATATGTAACGTTAACTTCTAAATGTCGTGCTAGCACGTTAAATATAGTGACATGATATTGCGTATTAATTAAATAGGCTAAATATACAAGAGTATACTTCTAAAGAACTTACCAGGAATAATGCCTCTGATCTTCTATCGTTCTCGCGCTGCATTCAACTGGATTTCAAATTTGTACGAAGCCCGCGCAATCCCATAATGCCACACCACAGTAAGTTATTGTTAAAACGCATAAACAGGAACAACACCACCTTCTTGTAAATTAATTACAGTTGACATGAAAATATACTGTTAACAACTGTAAAACAATATTTGGCCCAATATTTAATGCATTGCGAACTACAGCTACATCTTGTAAAATGCTTTAAAAACTACAGCAATTTGTTATAATTCTGGGCTCTAAACATTGGCTGAACAGATTAATGCTGGGGTTTGGTGTATTTATGATAATGGCAGAGGAATATTTTAATTTCTGTGAAAGGTTATGATTACTGTTATTGGTTTATATAATTTATTATTATCTGGGGTGTCTATCCTTTGCATCCAAACTGATCTGTATAATTGCTTTTGACTTTTTCTCATTAGGATTAGGAGATATCAGTATTTATATTCAACATTTGTTTTGCTTCCAATATAAAGTTCAATTTGGCATAAAAAATTGCAATATTCTATAAAAAATTTGACTTCATGTTGACTTGGCTGTGGGTTAGTTTCTTGCATGTGCATGGCATTTACCAAGCTTCAAAACATTTATTCAAAAAATAAATAAAAAATCTATTTATTAGAGCTGCACGATTAATTGATAAAAGATTGCAGTCTTGATTTAAACACCAACATGATATTCCTAAATGACAGCGACTCTATTAAACCTTTGACAAAACAGTCTTTTCAACCACATGGTGTCATTATTTCAGTGTTACAAATATTCTTATTCTCACATTAGTACTGGGATAAATGCTGATGTCTGCGGTAGCGATCAAAATAGAGCAAATCCCTTTTTGAAAGTAACTTGATGCTTCAAATAATGATTATATCATTACATCTTTATGCCAGTAGGTGGCAACAAGTGACTGTTAAAAAATGTATTTGCCATTGAATCATTAATTCTATGGGCTGTAAGGGGAGTGCATGGTATAAAGCGCACGGCGCAAGTGCACTTTTGCTAGTTTAACGACGGGAAAATGTCTAAAATGGCGTATGGTCCAAAAGGGTTGTCCCTAATCTCTTAATGAGTCAAGGGTGTGTTTTGGGCGTAATGTGCAATAAACCAATCAGAGTCTCATCTCCCATTTCCTTTAAAAGACCGTTGTGCTTGCACCATGGCGGATTCGCTATTTTCATGGCAAAATTTGCAAGCAGAAAGACTGAACGCTTCTCCAGAGAGGAATTCCTTTTATTTTTAATATTTAATACATGTTTGTGTGCTGCTACGCGTCCCTGTGTGTGAGTGTTCGATAGGGCCCAAGACATTTGCTCAAAATCGCTGATTAATCCATTAATGAATGTGTTTGTGAGCCATTGAAACATTCATTCAAACCAAGTTTTTATAAATAATTCAGATTGATTAAACATTTTAAATAGACTACAGCAATTAACATTTTGTCAGAACATCTAGTAAATTTATTTTGTTTAATTGTGCAAGTCGCGATATCTCTTTGAAAAAAAAAAAAAATCATTATTCAGAATCTTTATTTATTCAGAATCTTGCAATATATACTATACATTGGTATATTAATGCATAAATAAAAAACAATTCAGTATTATTATCCCTCCCTTTATTTAGTTCATTTAGTTAATATTATGGACCGCAACTAGATTTTTTTTTGTTACTGCAATTTACTTCCTGCATTAAAGCACTTTGGTTGTACAGTGCTATAAAATGGCTTAAAAACAACCATTCCTGCAAATACATAAATATCAATTTTATCTTTTGGTTGAGTGTGTTATCATGCTCTCTCATTCTCTGTTGTCTCTGAACCGCTGCCTGTAGTCCTGTCATCATGCGCTCCCAGACCTCACAATCAGCATCGCGTAGCAAACTCACGCTCGGTGTAATGAATCACTGTCAGCGTTCAGCTCAGACAGAACAACTTCATCAAATCACCCACTATTTCTTAACCAGCAGCAGAGGAGTATATGCTTAGCTGTATTCACCCTCAATAGGGTAAGAAATCAACTACAACTTGCTGCAAAACCTTAGATAAACTCATTTCACACACACACACACACACACACACACACACACACACACACACACACACACACACACACACACACACACACACACACACACACACACATATATATATATAATATTTGTTTATCAACATTTTTGACACATTTTATTCTATTTAAGCCTGCATGCTTTTGGTTTTATTAGCAGATTCCATAGTGATGTAGTTGTCCTATATCTGTATTCACTGTCCCTAAGGTGTGTGTTGTTGAATGTGTAACTAGTATTTTTTATATATATAAAATGTGTATTTAAATATATAATATGTAAATGTATATTTAGGAAAATTATTATGACAATAAGATTGCGCCATTAGGTGGCATCTTAATGAGTGAGTGTGTCGCTTCATTCAACCGATTCGTTCATTATGCTGATTCATTCAGGAATGAAGCAAGTGGAAATGGGACATTGATTCATTCACTCAACCGATTTATTCAAAGAATCAGATTCATTCATGAACCGCACTGTGCAGTGAGTCAGCTGAGCAACGGTTCTGTGATCTGTCCTACATGCCTATAGAGAAGAAATCCCGATCAAAGGTTGTCTCGCCCAGGGTGTAATTCAATGTAGGACCGCCACTGTTTGTAATAAAACATGTGGCAGTTTTATACCCGCCACATGTGGAAATCAAATATTCAAGCCATTTATCCATTTTCTACCCTGAAATTAAAAATATAAAATCAAGCCGAATTAACCAGCATCATTTCACCTTACTTTGTAAAACGGGCATGAGACTGCAGATGATTTCTCAAAACATCTTTCTTATCCCCTATATAAAATTGCCAGCTTCTTTTTCTGTACATACAGAGTGGGAATTGCTTAACTTATTCTACTTCATGTTCCTCTGAGTCTATGTAACATAGGCATCCCGGCCAGTGTGCTGCTTATCTGAGCTGTCAGCCTTCATCAGTCTGCTCTACATCATCATCATCATCACAAGCAGATGCGGCGGGCTGACTCTTTGCCTACTGATGTCTCAGCACAGGTTTATTTATACACACTGGCCATATTGACTCAGGGCTTATTTTTGCCTTAGTGGCTTTTCATGCTGAGCAGAGAGAGGCAGCGCTCGTCCAGGGGTCCTGTATCAATGCACTTCAGACCGCTGAAATCAATAGGCCCGTCTCCACCAATAGCAAGGATTCCAGGGCACACAACATTGGTATTGGTGTCAAACTAACAACCTATTTATTGGAAACCTGATTGTTGCCGATAATCAAATTATTTTATGCATATTATCAGCAACAGTCATATTTTTTTAAATATTCATACATCATACATATATAATATAGTATTTCACTATATATTTTATTTTCACATATCTGTTTGTCCAACCCGATCTCACGGCAATTCGTACATATTTTAAGAGGTGGCTAATTCGTATGAATTCATACGAATGACCTACCTCAACCCCGCCCCTAAACCTACCCATCACTGGGGTTTAGGCAAAACGTACGAATTCGTACGAGTGAGAGTGAGAATAGCCACCTCGTAAAATATGTACGAATTGGTCGTGAGATAGCGTTGGTTTGTCTAATAAACACACACACACACACACACACACACACACACACACACACACACACACACACACACACATATATATTCTCCAACTTCATACTTGGATTGCTCTCGCTAAAGCTGACAAATTATAAAAGGTATCAGTCAGTATTGATTCTTTTTTTTTACCCATTTATGTTCATTATATTATTTTCTCTACATTCATTTTCTCTGAGCTGTTTTTCATTTGCTCATTGATGTAAAACAATGCATCTACTGGTAAATAATGTACGGCGATTAAAAAGGGAATATAAACTCAGTCATGGTCTGAATGAAAGATTGCAGCCGCATCTGAAAAGCATTGCTACGTACATTCACAGCTGATTAGATTACAGCACAACCATCAGTGTGCGTTCCGTCTTAGTGAAACACTGAGGGTATCTCATTAATTCCTACTGAACAGTTTAGCAAGTACAGTGCTGCATTTCAATAACCTGCTCTAAATCAATGACTGCAGGAATAGTGTTGAAAGAGTGCAAGATCTCATGCTTTCTGCTTGATAAATGGACCAGATTGATATAAAGCGTGTGTACAGGGTGTGAGTGGTTCCGCTTATGTTTGATCTCACAGGATGTTTGATGGGTTTATGCTATTGTGTTATGCTTCTTCTTGAAAGCATCTCTCAGATAAGCTCCATCTTTTATCTTTGAGTTGTCTGCTATAGCAGAATAATTGTATTGCTTTAAGGTATTTTTTCCAGTGTATTGAAGTCTTCGGTGTTACAGTTTTAATGCTGTCTTTGTTACATGAAGTATTGAAATGAGGCACATTTAATGTAACCTACACTAGCAGAAAAATATGCTTCAATCATCTGTCCAGATCTAAAAAAGGCAAAATTAGATTTGTTCTTCTGAAATCAAAATTTTAACTGTTTGTTGACTGAAAATCTTGCCCTGTATTGAAAAGCACCGAATCTCATTTTCATTTGCGCATATTCAAACTTGCAACACAAGAACCAAAGATTTAGGGTATCACTAAATATCCATCCTCATGCATTGCATCTTCACCTGGCAAATTTGAATATATGCGAATAAGATTGAAAATGGGTGGGTGGGGACTTACATTTGAATAAAGACTTAAATTATAGTCTGTTCCTCACTTTATCCCTTTCTATCTTCAGAGGAAAGCAAAAGCTTTAAGAAACATCCCACTCAGTTCCTCAGCAGTGAGCATATTAGCATATGAACAAGCACTTATCCTCCAAAGAGGTTTGTTTATAACACCATGAATATGAACAGGATGTGTGATGACACTAAGATTCTTAGGAAGGCATTGGTGAAAATGTCATTAATGTCTGTGAACTTCCTAATGTATTTTCTTGAGTTTTTATGCGTGTTTTGCAATGAAGTAGTTGTCAAGCTGTGTGCTAAATGCTGCTCTTGTGTTCCTCTGTCCGCTGTGTGTCCTTACTTTGGTAACATAATGCCCCATAGATCGTCAGGTAGCAAAAGAGGCCATGCAACCACAAAGAGGACGCTGTTAGAAGCTGTTTGAATTATACTATGACAAATGGTAAACACTGTGGTTTTGACTTAATGAGCAAGACCACAACTACATATCAAGTACATTATTTGGGACAAGGCCTCATTGCTATTGCTTGTCACCTAAATGTTTTTGTTTCATGAAATTGAAATTGCCATTTTGTGCCTTTTACTCTGTATGTTAGCTTTGATGATGTACACTACCATTCAAAAGTTTGGGCTTGATTAGATTTTTGAAATATTTTTGGAAGAAGTCTGTTATGCTCACCAAAGCTGCATTTATCAGTAAAACTGTTACATTGTGAGAAAATAAATATAAAAACTTTTTTTCTGTTTTAATTTGTAATTTATTCCTGCACTGTAAACCTGAATAAGCTGGCAAAACTCAAAATAATTGAGGCAATCAGTTGCCTATTTTTTTAAGTTAAGAAATTGAGTTCAAGTAAGCAGAACTTGCAGATTTTTTTGTTGTTGTTGTTTTTTTTGTAATCATCTTTTTTTTTTTTTACTTGAAATGTTTGAGTTAGCTAATTCATACATTTAATTTAATGTAATTTAATCTAAAAAAAATTCAGTAGTGGAAACTTGACTAGCTTTAACTAGCTAATTCAATAAATGCCACCACCTTGCTTTTTGGTTACACAATGCTTTGGTAGCATTAGCATAGAATATCACTTGCTGAATGAGGACAGCAATATAATACATTTAACAGATATCTGTTCTCAAACTAGCTCATGCTCCACTCGTCACCATGATGGTAACCCTACAAAACCCAACATAACACAAACTCTTCTAAACTAGCATAACAAAACATTAAACACTGTAATCTTGCATAAAAAACTGTTTTGCATTTATGGCAAAGCATGCTGGGAAATAGAAATCCCAACCTAGTTTTAGTTAAATTTAAGTTTGCCTAAATTAAAAGCAACAAGTTCATAAAACTCAAAACAACGAAACTATTCAGATTACTTAAAGGTGCCCTAGAATGGTAAACTGTATTTACCTTGGCGTAGTTGAATAATACGAGATCTGTACATGGAACTAACATACCATGAGCCTCAAACACCATTGTTTCCTCCTTCATATGTAAATATTGTGAGGTAACCATCATAATCATTTAATATTTATGCCTCCCCAAATTTGCATATAACCAGCCCATGTTCAAGGCCAGGCAGTATTAACGTGGATCGAATCAACAGAAGTTCTGCGGGTATTGCAAAGATGAGGACAATATAGTGAAAATGTTTTTATTATGTTCCAGGCTGTGCAGGGGATGTGAGGACTTTTCATAGCCTTCCCACAGAACAGAACTGTCAACAGGCATGGCTGATGTTTATCTATAACAGGATACAGCCCCAATTGAAATCAAAGTTGTGTCAATTTGATTAATGAAAATATGATGATAAAATGTTTATTGACGGCCTTTTTTTCCATGACTAAGACAAGATGAGATGACACAAACGTCCTTAAACGATTATTGTGACTATATAAACATGCAATATCGTTGACAAAAAAGATGAGATTAAAATGTAGTTTAAAAAATAAAAACCTGAACAAAAAGCACATTTTGGTTTTGTTGGTGGGGGAAAAGCGGAGCGCATGAGCTTTTATGCTTGGGATTTCAGTAATTTACCCCTGAGCTTTTCTTTTAAAAGAACACATATACTATCCGGTGTTTTACTTAAACGTGCAATCTGGCAACCATGTGTACGCGAGCTCTCTCTCTTGTGGGTGCGGATGATCTGAAAACACCTATAGACAAGTAAGCTGCATTTCAGCGATCTCCATTTGAGATTTTCTGCTTAAATTATCATTCAGTCGGTCTATGTTCTGTCAGGACTCGCAAGCCGCTTGTGTTGTTTGCGATTGTGTTAACTGAAGAACTGCACTTGTGTGAGCTACAGAAATAAGCCAATCAGATCAGAGCTCAACATTAATATTCATGACCCTTCCAAATAAGGCAAAAACAGACAATTTCATTCTAGGCAAAATTTATAGGGCTGTAAATGGATCTGTAAAACCGTATCTGGACAATTTTAACCCTTAAATAATTCACATATGTACATATCAGAGAACCTTTAAAATGTGTCAGTTTTGAGAACTCAAAAGAAAAAGAAAATTCTAAGTAATCCGTTAAAGGGATAGTTCACCCTGAAATGAAATTAAAGCCATCTTTTACTCACCCTGCTGATTCAATGCCCTATGTCCTTCTGTCCCTTTCGGAAATAAAAAAAAAAAGTCCTGCTACAGGTCCTGCCATTGCTCCTTCCTATAATGGCAGTGGATAGCGACCAGATTAAAACATTACAAAAATTATACAAAAGTATCACGCAATGATACAGTGAGACGTAATGACTAGTATGAGCCGTCAGCAGGCGCGGCGCTTATGATCATCTCTGTTGTCATGACAACCGGTACACAATATTTACTTCAGGAGGTTTTATTATTAGTATTGTATTATTTCTCACCATACACCTTATAGAAAAGACGAGTCACGTTTGTTTCTATGGAGCCTGATTTCTCAAAATGTTGCGTGTGTGTGCTTATCTTGGGTGCCATGACAACAGTGCGTGAGCAGTGCCGCGCCTGCTGACGGCTCGCACTTGTCATTACAGGAATGCGCACAGAGTAACAGCCGAGCTCAGTGTTTTGACTGAATAATAGTTTATTTCTCGCAAAACCTTATTGCATGCCTCCTGGACACTTTCCATATATAGCGCACGTCTCACTGTATCATTGCGTGATACTTTTGTATAAGTTTTGTAATGTTTAATCTAGTCGCTATCCACTGCCATTATAGGAAGGAGCGCGTGCAGGACTTTTTGTAAAATGTCTGCTTTTGAGGTCCGAAAGGGATAGAAGGACATAGGGCATTAGAACAACAGCAGGGTGAGTAAAAGATATCTTTAATTTCATTTCAGGGTGAACTATCCCTTTCATTTGTTTCAGCTAATTTGTTTAATTTGAGTTGGCTCTACTCAAACCAATTAATTATTTTGAGCGTTAGGGCTTACAGTGTGTGACGCAAATCTGAATTTTCAGCATCATTACTCTAATCTTTGGTGTCACATGATAATTCAGAAATCATTATAATATGCTGATTTGGTGCTCAAGAAACATTTCAATCTTATTATATTGTTATTAATGTTGTAAAAAAACTAATTTTTGTGGAAGCTGCTTTTTAGGATTTGTTGAATATAAGTTGAAAAGAACATCATTATAAATGTCTTCTGTCACTTTAGATCAATTTAATGTATCTTTGCTGAATAAGAGAGTTTATTTCAAAAAAGAAAAACGTTTGAGTGTATATGCATGTGTACCTGTAAAACACTGATAAATTTACATTAGCAGATAAACAAAATTTCTCTCCTGAAACTAAAAATATGGATGACTCATATTGTGGGTGTAAACAAATCAGATGGCATCCAAATGAAATAAAGTCCCTCCCCCTAATAATAACTGCTAACAGCATCTAGCTAAAAATATCAAGTTGCAAATCATAGTTCATGGCAGTAATGTAAACAAAAGTCTAAAAAGGGCACATTGCTGGAAATGTATCAGCAAGTGATATAAAACAGTATTTCCCTGATAGTAAATTCTCTCTTTTTCATAGCATAGCCTATACTGTTGTTGACAAATGACGTTGTTCTGTTTGATTCTTCTCTTTTGCTCTTTGTATAGTAATAAATTGCCCTGAATTTGACATTTGAAGAGCTGAAATTATAGTTATTCATATAATGTCATCATAATTACAGGTCTGACCAGGACTTTATTCCAATTGTCAGATAAATAACAGAGTGGGACACTGGCAGGCAGTTGATTATAGTTGTGTATGCCAGCAGGAGCAGAGGAACGGGGTGCTGCTAGCTGAAAGAGAAAGTATAAAGCCCAGCCCCAGAGGTTAGTGCATTAATTGTGGCCAATTTTAAAATCAGCATCAGGTCATTGACTCTGCCGCTGACTATTACCTGACATTTCTGTGTGCGTTCGCTGGGAAATGTAATGTTGAGTGGCGTGTGATTTATTACAGCATGTAAGCGAGTATGGTTTTATTAATATTATGTTTTAATAGCTGACATATCCCCCTGTGCGTTGCTGTGAATTGTGAGAGAACATATATTTGAACGGCTGCTTCCACATTTATAAAGGATCCTTGTAAATGTATGACTATGAAGAGGATTTTTGCTGTAGTTGCTGTTTTATAGAATTAATTGATATTGGCGCTATGGCTTAGTGGTTCACACATGCTTGGACATGTTGGATTGTGCTGTCAATGTGGATGTTTTGGGTTCAAGTCCAGCTTGCATATTTTACTGATTGCTGATTACTATTAATCATAATGAACATATGTCTCCGGTGATCTCTTACAACAGGTTATGTTGTAAACTAGCACTGTGAGAAGTGACTGGGAGAATGTGCAGACTCCAGAGGTCACATTAACCAAAACATTTCTGTCATTGACCATTGACTGAAGGTCGTCTGACATTTTAACAGATTACACTGAGGATGATCTATTGTAAGTTGCAACTGTAATTTCCACCTCTGTCCAGTGGCGAATTCACTCCAGTGTGGCAGCAGAGCATGGGTTCAGCTTCCAGAACAAAATTAAAATGAGAAGTGTCTGTTCAAGGCAAAGGTGCAAAAGTGGTGGCTGTCATAACTTGACAGATTTTTTTTTCCAAACATACATTATATATTGACGAACTGTAGAAAAATGTATACAATATAAAAATAACGTTTGTTTACTGAATGTCTTTTCTGAGGTAAATGTAAAATAATGTTCAAACGCTGTTTTACTGACGTCTTTCCATGGTGGAAAGACTGATTCAGAGATTACATGAGACATTATGCAGGTTTCAGTAAGTTGTACTGTATCTTTCAACATACCTTCTGATGTTCATTCTTGTTTATTTAGTCCTGTAACAAGTAGTAAAGCTCTTCGCTTGATCTGAGGCACATTAAAGAGTGCCAAAATTAAATTTATTGTTTGAATTTTTATTATAAAATGGACAGATTTCTTCAGAGTCTCTCAGAAGTAACTCTTTCAAGTACCAAATCGCAAAGCTTATTGTGATTTTAATGAATAGCAGGCAAGCTACAATGTTCTCTTTATTCACCAAAAAAAAAAAAAATGGGGGCATGGGGGATTTAAGTATCGATATTGGCTCATACAAATGAGAATCCTAGTGTTTTTATTTGCCTTTTCAGACACAAAGGTCATGTTTTAGGGGCGTCCGCTGTCACTGTGGTGGGAAAAAACAAACATTCATCTGCTTTGTGTGGCGTTGAGCATGAAAAGTAATGCACAGTTCATTTGTTCATTTGCTCTCTTCATAAATAAATAAATGCATAATCCAGTATTGTATGCTAGTCCTGTAAATGTGAACGGAAAAGAAACCTATTAAATGTTTGACAACCCTGTCCAAATGTCTAACGCAGCCTCTGGTGCGGACATACTGTTTCTGACTCAAGTGGCATCTTACTTAGATTTATATTCAGATATTTAAGTTACTTATTCAATCCCTGTTCAGTGTATTTTTACTATTTGTAACTGTACAGCAACGCATTTGGGATCCAAGCCTTATTCCAAGTGTTTTTTGTTGTTTTTTTTTAAGCCAGATTATTCCAAACCCAGATGAATGTCTATGAAATCTGAAGATACTGAAGATACATTTTTGAGTTTTGAAAATAAAACAACATATGTTTTGTTTAAATGTTAAGCTGTAAGAGACTGCAAGGCACAGTACGAGTTTGTGCATTCCATTGTACTGCTTTTCCATTCCCAACCTCTAAGGAGCTGTTCAATTCCTTGCAATTCCCATCCAATTTATATTTTACATGTGTGCATTTGGCAGGCTTCTATCCAAATCGACTTACATAGGTACATATTTTGTCAGCTTTGCTTTCCCTGGGAATCCAACCCATGACCTTGGCGTTGATAGTGCTGTACTCTATAGTTTGAACTGCAGGAAGGCTATTTTACAGGAAATTACCATAATTACCTTTTAAAATTGACAGTCTAAGGTTCATAAACCATTAACTTTTGTACTTTCAGAGGTGTCGGTGGACAGGAGATGAACCGTGGTGGAGGCATGCCAAACTGCGGGAGACTGTGCGAACAGTACTTCATTTTATTTTTTAATAAGCTAACTATTTCACTTCTAGTTGAACCTTTGGTTTCTTTGTGTGTACAGAGGCAGGAGTTTCTCAGGTAGACTTTTGATATAATTTAATATAAGAACTGTGACTCTATTCTCCAGTGCTTCGCTTGCCCTCGCCTTCTTTCTGGGTTATCTGAAATGATAGATGGAGATTGATAAATGGTATATGTTTGCGCTTAGGTTAACTTAATTAGTTTCTCAGGACTATCTTCTGTGTAATCCACTACACCCGGAGCTCTTCATAGACAAGCTGATAGATTGGTGAGCCAGCAGGCTTGGATTCCCCCGCCACAGCCGTAGCTTAATATCATAAAGGCTTGCTCCTTTCAAGAGTGTGTAAGAATCTGAACGGAAGCTTGTTTTGTTAAATGGTAGGAGTTTGCTCTGAAGCGTTAAAGGATAACAAGTCCTTGCTTGGTCATTAAAGCAGTCTCTGCAGAGAGAAATGTGTGCTACAGGAAGTGGGCGAACTGCAAACACATTTGAGGTGATTATAGTGTGTGTGTGCCTCGAGGGAGTGCTGGATTACACAATACTCGAGCCCAGAGCCAATCGCAGCGGTGGCAGAGCTGCCTTCCATAGGGTCGCTGGATTATTGAGGTCGCCCTTGTTTTTGAGCAGGATTACTGCCTGAAATTCACTGCTAACATACTTTCCAGGTTATATAACATCGACACAGGGCATTTGTTGTAATTGCATCATAAATGTGGCATAAACGTTCCTCCTCGTACCTGCTTCAGGTTTACCTGAAACCCCTACAAAAATGATGGTGACATATGTAACAAATGTGTTGCCTTTTTATTTTATTTAGTTTTGGAATCATGAAACTGTATTTTAGTTTAAAGGATTAGTTCACTTCAAAATGAAAATGTCCTGATATTTTACTCACCCCCATGCCATCCAGTGTGTTCATGTCTTTCAGTTTTTTGAGTAAAACATTTCTGGATTTTTCTCCACACAATGATCTTCAATGGCAACCAAAATGTTGAAGTGGTAACCAAAATCAATGCAATTTCAATGGGATTCGAAGGGCTTCAGAGGCTCTGCACGATCCCAGCTGAGGAATAGGGTCTCACTATAGCGAAACCATCAGTAATTTTTTACATTTATATACTTTTTAACCTAAATTGCCCATCTTGCGCAATTTAGGTTAAAATGTGCCAGTGATTACATAATCACGTCGGAAAGGTGACGTTAGACGTAGGCAGAAAGTGAACTTATCCTTTAATTTAGTTTTTTTCCCCCAATTGCACTGGTTTATTTAAGTTAATACAAATGTTTTCATTCAGTGTTTTAATTTAGATTCCAGGTATATTGAAGAGTTCAGTTCAGGATTGTTCAGAATGGGGTTACCATCCTCATTAATGACTAAACCATATTTAGCACTCTAAAATTGAACTTGCATTATATTCTGCTGCTTTGCTAACGTTGCTTATTTCATTTTAACATTGCCAGTATAATGTCTGTGTAGTTCTGATCCTTTTATCTTGCCATCTCCTGCATGAATCTATTTTCTGGAAACCATGTGGAGGTGATTGTGTGTTTCCGAGAAGCATGTGTCAGCCTTGGCCTCAACAAACACGATTGTCCACTTGATTGCCAAGAATTCATTAGAGTGTAGAGGACTCGTTCGGCTATTAACAGTGGATTTTTTCAATCATTTGCCACTGTTATGTTCCTGTTAAGAGTTTGCTAAATCTGTTACAAGTGGCTCTTCAACGTCAACATAATTGCTTCAAATCTTCACAGTCCAGCAACAAGAGGGCAGGCAGACACTTTACCATAGATGTTAATACATAGAGCCACATTAGGAGCAGCTGCTCATTACTGCGATACGTCTGTGCATTCACCATATTGAAGGGGTCACGATCAGCTTCTAAGATAAATCGACAGATGCGGCAGCAGCAGTCTCCCAAGATTTTCACAAGATTTGGTTTGTCATCCATGTCAGACAATTTTGCATATTGCAGATTAGTAAAATGCAAAATGTATTAGTATTTATGAGTTTTACAATTGGGAATAAAGCTGTGTTCAGGGTTGATTTTAAAATCTTAAAAGGCCCACTGATAACTCTCTCATATAAATCTTTGGAAAGTGTTAATTAATTTAAATTATTCACTGACTATTTCAACAAAATAAATAAGGAATGCAATTGTATAAAAATATATTATTATTATTATTATTATTATTACTGAACCCAAACTTTTCAACGGTTAAACTTTTGAGTATATTGTGTTTATGTATTTGTTTTTTTATTTGTTTTTTATTTTTTTATATATAATTTGTTTTTAATACTGATTTTGTTCATTATTTAAGGCAAAAATGCTTCTGTTTGGGGTTGGATGAACTTAAACCCGGTGTTTTTTTAAAGATAGTTTGTCAACTAGTTGTTCAAACAATCCACTGACTAATTGATTATGAAATGGTTATAGTAGTTTTTCACTTCCTTATGGTAAGATTGCACACTTCCTTTCATATGAATGTAGTTGCTCTGCGGTAACGCTGAGAACCCCTGACAGGACCAGTGCGAAGCGTTACGCTGGCATGAAGCTCACCTCGCTTTTACTAAACACCCTACTGAAGGCCTGTCAGATTGATGTTTAGAGGCGTTAAAAAGATTTTTCAATCCTCTTTTCCCCCCTCGTAAACTACGGTTATATGATTCACTTTGACGTGATCCAAAGCCTCTCTAAATGTCATGTGTTGATTTTATGGCGATAAGCGATGGGCAAAGACAAACCTGCATGTTGTTGTGCAGTTAAATTATCTATGTAGCAGGTTGCTCTGGCTTAATCTGCCATTTATTGCTCCGTTGTATTTTGAGCAAGAGTGTCCCGGATAATTTATCTGACTCAAAGAATTAAGTAAGCTACATTGCGGCAATGAATTGTTCTGTTACTCTTCACGCCGTCTGTTCCTATTATCTTTCCGCTTTGCTGTAATCTCGCTTATTCTTGGCCCTCCACTTTGTGCCGAGTTGGGTTTGACAGCCGTTTTCTCTAAAGCATGAGTGGATAGTGTGTAGGCTGGTGACTTGCTGGCAGAGATGAGCGTTTCATCACATGCTAATTGAGCAATAGATGCCGGGGGATAAGTGCCTGCTACATTCACCTGTCCCCTCCATTAGAGGCAGGTCTCTCCAGCAGAGGAGCACTCTGAGTGGGCCTTTATTTTTTCCTTCATTGCCCTTATTTTCCTCTATTAGCCATGTTTGTGTGGTTGTCCCTTTATCTCAATCTGACCTTAATCTGACTCTCCGTTTCCACAACCTGTGTTGCAGATATTTGGCTTGTTCTTTAGGCACCACACAATTTGATCCGATTTCAGGTCATTTCAAAACAATCCCTGATACATTTTCAGTCAGAAGATTCTGTCGTACCAACATAAGTGTGCTCTGACCTGTCAATACAAATAGTATAAGAGGATTTAAAAGCATCATGGAATTAAAATGGACAATTCTTGTTTTTGTTTTTTATGGAAGATTGCAGTATTTTATTATAAGTGATTCTCCCGTGCGCATCTTTTTCTTTTTTTGGTCACACTTTAGATTTGCATCCAATTCTCATTATGAACTACCACTTTTGCCTCAATAAACTCCTAATTATTGTTTATTAGTAGTTAGTAAGGTAATTGTTAAATTTATGTATTGGGTAGGATTAAGGGATGTAGAATATGGTCATGCAAAATAAGGCATTCATATGCACTTTATAAGCACTAATAAACAACCAATATACTACTAAAATGCATGCTAATAAGCAACTAGTTAATAGTGAGAATTGGACCCTAAACTAAAGTGTGACCCTTTCTTTAAATTCATGTGCCCTTGTAATCTTTAATTAATATAAAAGTTTCCTCCTCCTTGGAGCAACATCTCTTCTTTTCTCTGATGTGTTTGCTAGCGCGAGGGTAACCTGTCACTCACATGAGATCACAGCAGCAAGGATAAAATAAAGTCCCACCTTATTTTTCTTGTTCAGAAAGCTGTTTTACTCTATGTCAAGAAACTTCCACAACTTCTGACTTTAATGATGACCGGTGAATAAGAGTGAAAAACTTTCCAGTGATACACTGTGTTCTGAGATTGTTGTTGTAAATGTATTCATGCTGCCTCTGTGCTGCATCAAAAAGTGTGTTGTGGCATCATGCATGTTATCATTTATCATTATCCTTTTGGATGTTGGTAGACTTTGGATTTGACATAGGGATTCTTCTGTTAATTGGCCAGTGCTGTATTCTCGAACGTGGCCAAATATTGGCTAATGTTTTATTCTGGGTGTAAGATACTAAATCACCTTGGCCTGTGTTTGTTTGTGTTTTTTTTTTCAGTGCGGGACCCAAGGGCGACAATATCTATGAGTGGAGATCCACCATCTTGGGGCCTCCAGGTTCAGTCTATGAGGGGGGCGTGTTCTTTCTGGATATCACCTTTTCTTCTGATTACCCCTTCAAGCCTCCAAAGGTACAGTATGGAAACATCTCGTCCCATTTTATTCACATTTTTAAGGTGCATTAAGCTATTTAAACTTGGAGCTTGAGTTTGCACAGTAGTCAGTGTGAAGTGGTGCTGTGATATCAAGGTCCCACCTACACGCCCGCCTAATCAACGGCTTTTTGTGAAATAAACAGTTATGGAAAGTAAAGATTAAAGTTAAAGCTCCAATCTCCTCCCGATCCAGTGCTGGATCACTCTCTTGCACCCCCCACCAAAAACATCATGAGTGTCTAAGTCCCCTACTGTTGATTGGCTGCAAGTTTGTTGTGGTGCTTGGTCCAATGTACTTTCAACAGTGTTTTTCATAAATGGCTTACTGTACTTTTAAAATGGGGGGTTGTCAATCCTGCTTTAATAGATCTACCTTCCTGTAAAGGTTTCTTCCAACTCTAATCTATGTTTTTGAGCTCACTTGAAAATTACAGGCAAGTGTACCAGGGCAGTGGTTTGGAATTAAACTCAGGACTTTACACATTTGGCTGCTGCCTTCTAAGAGAGAATCCTGACTGAAATGGAACTTCATAAGTGAATGACACATGAAAAAGAAGGCGTTTGAGAAGGCAGCATAATCATGGTTTTAGAACCGTCAAAGGCAGCTCATTAGGCTTCACAGGTCCTTCTCAAAAAATTAGCATATTCTGATAAAAGTTCATTATTTTCCATAATGTAATGATACAAATTAAACTTTCATATATTTTAGATTAATTGCACACCAACTGAAATATTTCAGGTCTTTTATTGTTTTAATACTGATGATTTTGGCATACAGCTCATGAAAACCCAACATTCCTATCTCAAAAAATTAGCATATCATGAAAAGGTTCTCTAAACGAGCTATTAACCTAATCATCTGAATCAACTAATTAACTCTAAACACCTGCAAAAGATTCCTGAGGCTTTTAAAAACTCCCAGCCTGGTTCATTACTCAAAACCACAATCATGGGTAAGACTGCCGACCTGACTGCTGTCCAGAAGGCCATCATTGACACCCTCAAGCGAGAGGGTAAGACACAGAAAGACATTTCTGAACGAATAGGCTGTTCCCAGAGTGCTGTATCAAGGCACCTCAGTGGGAAGTCTGTGGGAAGGAAAAAAGTGTGGCAAAAAACGCTGCACAACGAGAAGAGGTGACCGGACCCTGAGGAAGATTGTGGAGAAGGACCGATTCCAGACCTTGGGGGACCTGCGGAAGCAGTGGACTGAGTCTGGAGTAGAAACATCCAGAACATAATTATTTGAAGGTTGACTTTTTTTGTATTAAAAACACTTTTCTTTTATTGGTCGGATGAAATATGCTAATTTTTTGAGATTGGAATTTGGGATTTTCATGAGCTGTATGCCAAAATCATCAGTATTAAAACAATAAAAGACCTGAAATATTTCAGTTGGTGTGCAATGAATCTAAAATATATGAAAGTTAAATTTTTATCATTACATTATGGAAAATAATGAACTTTTATCACAATATGCTAATGTTTTGAGAAGGACCTGTATTTGGAAGCACTTCAGAGTGAATACTTCAAACTTGTTCTTGAATATGGGGCAGAACTTAAAACCGCTGTATCAGCCATTTTATATTATTCTTGAGATTATCAATTCATGAATCAAAGTCTCATTACATTCCTAACAAATATGAATGTAAGCGATCAATTAAGCATTATATTATCTAATGAAGTTAGATGTGGTGCTTAATTATTATCAGTGCTCAGCTCAGTTTAATGATTCTTATTATTATCAGTGTTGAAAACGGCTTAATATTTTTGTGGAAAACTTGTTATAATTTTTCTTTAGTTTAATAGAAATAGAAAGTTCAATGAACAGCATTTATTTGAAATGGAAATCTTTTGTAACTTTATAAATGTCTTTTACTGTCACTTCATCAATTGAATGTGTCCTTGCTGAATAAAACTGAACTTTGTGGCACGGTTTCCACAAAATATTAACTGCATTCAACATTGATAATAATAAGACGTTATTCTTGAGCAGTAAATCAGCATGCATATTAATGATTATGTGACACTGAAAACTGGGGTGATACTGCTGAAACATTTACATTTGAAATACATTGGAATTTTTTTTATTTTATTCTAATATTTCACAATATTGCTGTTTTACTGTATCAAATCAATACAGCATTGGTTAATGTCAGATATATATATATTTTAAACTAGTGTATTAAAATACAAAATAGAAGCATTTTCTCAAGTAGACATTTGAACCGATCTGTGTATGTGTGTTTTGCTATTATTAGCCTATAGTTGGTCACAAAAGAGCAGTGGCCTTTAATTAAGATTTATTAGGTCTACCAAGGACACTCTGTAATGGATCATTCAGTACAAGTATTGACCTCTGTTAAAATACCTCAAGGATAATGTGATGCCGAACGATTGTGTTTGTCTGCTATTTTGTGTGCCGGATGGCTCTACACTCTCCTTCAGAGTACCGACTATTTCCAGCGTAAAGCAACTAGCGAGATGCCGACAGGCCGCAATGTGGTTTATGGAAAAAGACCTGAAATATCTTTATTTCTGCCTCGGGCTATAAAGGTAAAAGTGTCAACCACGCCATCTTGGATTAATTAGCATCTAAATCTCCTTCCTCAGCTTGTTTGAGAATTTGCGCCACTCTGAGCCACCTCATCTCGAACCGTCAGTGGCATCTGTAAACAACAAGTTTATATAAAGCTCATGGGCTGGTGGGGGCTCTTTGTTCAGATCAAGCCACTGCAAAGCTCTAATCCACTAATTATAAACGGGATTCATCCTCTGCGGTGGATGCCGGGCAGAGCCTGCGGCCCACACCCCCTCATTCTTTTGTCACCAGATTAAACGCAGGGCAACTTGGGGGCCGATCTCGCCTATGTTCGTTTAGGGTCGGTGCTCTGTGAAGTCACTGCCTGCTCTCGCTCACTGAACGGCGTGGCTTGGTTTGTGGTACGCTAATCTGCTTTTGTGAATGAGTCTCTGTGTTGGAAGCAGGGGCGAAAAAGACCGGGAGACAGGCGTTTCTTCCTAAAAGTCCATCTAAATAAGTGTATCGATTAATTCAAGCTGTAAAAGGCTCAAATGCATTGGCTTGTTTACGGAGCAGTTTGGTTGGGTCATTGTGCCTTTTAAAAAAGAGCTACTTCTCTTTTAGTTTGTCTTGTTTCTTTTTGTATTATTTCTGTCTCTTTTAGAATCTCTAAAAAACGCGCACCTGGCTATGTTGTTAAGCTAATTATGCTATTCCCTAATAAGCGCAAAATAGTGATCATTCAATAAACATCTGATCAAGCCATCTGATCAGCTTTCAAATGGATTCAACCTTCAGCAAGTTCACTAGCAGTCACACATCTTAGAAAAATAAGTTAGTTGTTAAATTTACATTTAAAGTTAGTTGTATGTTTCTTATTTTTAATTTTCTTTAAATTATCAGACTGAAAAAAAAATTGAGAGAGTTATGTGTGTGTATAAATTATGGTAAGGAGAGGAGTATTGGGGATATAATTCTTATATATTATATATGGGGATATATATTACTTTTTTGTATTGTAAAAGGACATCATGGGCCAGTTGTTCAAAAAGATTCATCTGGATTTGGAAATCCTATGTTTTGCTATCCAGGATCAGGTAATCTCTCTTACTTTTTTTGGATGGTTTTTCAAAGCAAAATTGGATTGGATCACACTTATCCAGATACATACTTTTTCAGATTTCCAAATCTGGGTTGGGCATACTTCAATGCTTTTGCATTCTCTCAGAATATAGTTTTTGTGTCGCATTCACCCAAGAAACGTTGTGTCGCTCGGAAAATCATTTTTGACTAGTTCATCTCTTATGGTTGTGCCAGTGTAATTTACAAACAGTGATTAAAAAACACTTTACAGTAAATATAATATTTTTGTTTGGTATTTACAGCTGTTTGGGGATTATTTAATGGTGCCAAAATCTCTTTTTTAATTTTACTGTAGGCTACTGAAAGGCTTAATAGGTAGCCTAATATCTACTCCTAATTTATTACTTTAACAGTTAAACTAATCAAGAGAAAATGTATTATATGTTATATGTTATATATTACATAAATATTTAACATTTTTGTTCTTGAAATACACCCTTCTGCTGGGATCTTACTAAAAAGTTTTGGACAATACAAACTGATTATTTGGTTAAGATATTTTTTTACAACCCATTTTCAAGATTTGATCCAATCCAATGGCCGAAATCCGATCAGGTTACTTTTGAACAACTGGCTCCTTGATCTAAAATTCTTGCGAATTCAAAATTTTAGCCATCTTAAAACCTAAAGACTTGATTGACCTATCACGTATATCAAATATTAGAAAAAGTTCAATTTAATACATATTCTCAATATAATATAAAGACAAGTATTTGGCTTTGTTGCACTTAATATAGTAAATATTTTATGTAAAACATGTGCTTATTTTTATATAAATATTCTTATGCAAGTATATTTACAGACATTTCTGTTAACTTGCCAGCAATCTTGGATTTAATATTTCTGCTTAAATTGAGCTCAAAAATGCTTCACTAAGGGATGACCAAAAACAGTAAATTTTATGTTATTTCAAGCTCTGTTAGTCTGTGGGAATTTTTATTGTCCATTTATGATATTAGTTTAGGATAAAAATATCCTATCATTATTTTTTTTATTTTTTTTATTTTGCAGGTGTGCAAGGAATTTCTCTGTTTGCCTAAATGTGACTGAAAAAGCCATCTTAAAACAGCTGCCCACCGTCTTTGCATTGGTAGTGTGCTATGTAGGCAGCTCACTAGGTTTTTCTCTTCATAGGGGAGTGTCATGGATTCTCTCTTGATTTGTTTCCCAGCATATTCCGTGAGGCCTAACACTGGCTGGCCGTGTCACGCTGGTTGTGTTTTCGACCGAGTTGGACTCTGGGACCACCGTGTTCATACAATATCCACATTGTGCCAGGCAGGCATGGTTATTTTGGTCGCTTGGTTTATGCTGCATCATGTGACGGACATCTTTGTAGCTGCTGCAGGGGGCAGTGTGAGACACAGTCAACAAATAAGAAGCGTTATTTATGTGCTAAGGGAGCAGACTAATGCATGACCCGGACTACCTCTTGACCCTTGTCCGGCAGACTCTGGCCCTCCCACAATACTGTAGACAGAGGTGTCCTGCTGGTCCTGTAAGCCAGAGATATAAGTCGTCAATACTCTAGATAAGGGCTACTGACACCCAGTTGGGAAGCTGGGTCAGGTTAAGCTTGCTTGGCTCTCTTGTCTCACTGGATCAATAGCTTTCAGGATTCAGCCCTGGTTTCTGAGAGTGCTGTTAATGAGAGTGAAAGCTGTGATCCAGCTCTCAAAAGCCCCCTCTATATGAAAGCCCTGTTAAAACGCATCCAGAGTATTAAAGCGTGGTTCTAGACTGGTAAGCTAACATCATCCCTTTTTAGATAGACTTGTTTTGTGATCGTGTCGGTTTCCTCCTGTGCAGGTCACGTTCCGTACGAGGATCTATCACTGCAACATCAACAGTCAGGGTGTGATCTGCCTGGACATCCTGAAGGATAACTGGAGCCCAGCTCTGACCATCTCCAAGGTCCTGCTTTCCATCTGTTCTCTGCTGACAGACTGCAATCCAGGTGAGTAAAGCAACTCAAGGCTGAGAAAAATGTTCCATGCCTTAAACCTAGTTTAACCACTAAAATCAGAGGACAATAATTGGTTAGTAGGAGTGTTGTTCGGGCCATAACACCAAAAATGAAAATTCTGTCATCATTTACTCTGCCTCAAACCTGTATGATATTTCTCTGTGGAACATAAAAGAAGATAAAATTGAAAAATGTGTCCGTGAATGGAAACAAATGGGGTCCAGTGTTGTTTTGACCCAAATGGCTTTCAAAACATCTTTTGTGCTCCACAGAAGATTGAAACAGGTTTGGAATGACATCAGCATGAGGGAATGATGATAGAATTGTCAGTTTTGCATCAAAATCCGACCCTTCTATGCAGAATAAAACATTGTAGATTACATTCTTTGTCACAGCCGACTTACAGTATCAAAGAGGCTTCTGACATACTAAGCAATTAGCACATTAGAAAACTTCCAAAAAAAAACAATTACTGAATTGTTTGTCTTTTCCTGTTTATCTGCAAACACATGTTTTTGCAGAGCTTTGCAACGTTGTGAAGTTATTTGGCCGTAAAAGGTTGGGTTTGGGCGCCGGGTAAAAACCGCCACAGTTATTAAATTAGTTCATATAGGGATGACGCTTAATCAGTTCTATTATGGGAATCAAATAGGTCAAGGAACAACCAGATTTGATTTAAAACTTTTCTATTCAAGCTCAATACAGATCGCATCACATTTCAATTCAGTACATCATATTAAAAAATGGAGAGGGAGAGAGAGACTTAAATCAAAATAAATCAGCAAATAATTGCTTTCAAACTATTAGATTCAAGAAAAAACAAAATACTCTTTTATTTCATGCCCCTACTATTTTAACAAAATAAAAAGCAGAATACTTTAATTATCAAACACAGGCGATATTAATCCTACAAATTCAAAGAACAAACATTTATTTTCTTACCGTGTCACTCATTGAAACTACTGGGCCTGGAAAAAGATTATTCAAAACAACACACAATATTCTTCATGCAGCAGTGAACACAATATTTACTAAATAAATCGGCAACTCAAGTGCCAAAAAAAACCCCTCCTTGCTCCTTACAACACGTCCGCTAGCGTGAATTGGAGTAACCCACATGCTCAACAAAGGCTAGAGAAAGAGATACAAACCCAATCACACTTTCTTAAATAACTTCCTTCCTGGTTTCCCTTATATATACGCTCAACAGTAAAAGAAAGAATCACTCAGTGACAACTGTCACAGCGTTCACTCAGGTTCACTAGTAGGCCTCACCGTGGCATATCTGAATCTGACCATGGGAATTTTTTCTATTAATTTGCACTTTTGATAGATTTATTTATTTGACTGAGGCTTTGTATGTCCGGTCCTGTTCCTGGAAAAACACCTTTCTGCAGAGTTTAGTTCCTATCTGCTTCAACACACCTACCTGAATGTTTGTAGTAATCCTAAAAACCTTTATTAGTCAGTTCAGTGTGTTAAGTTATGGTTGAGGTTAAACTGCGGGAAGGTGGGCCTCCAGGAGAAGGATTGGACAACCCTGCCTTAGGTTCTTTAGTCATGTCCTGAAGCGTGATCTTAAGGAACATCGAGAACATGTTTTTACACTGACAATATCTCACATGTGCAGAATCGGGAGCAGAGAGTGATGGAAAATGTACTTGGAAAATGTACTTTTTACCTTTCTTCAAATATGATAAAAGATATTGCGTAGTTGTGCTTTGGAGTGAGTTGTTTTATTTTTGATAAAGCAGCAGTTGACATAATTTTTGGCCTGGCTGTCATACAAAGAAATGCAAAAACAAGAGAGAACCAACAAAATAGTAATAATTGATAAGTCAATGTTTGTTTGTTTTTCTTTTCTTTTTTGTCTTTGTTTTTATGTTTAAATTATTATTATTTTTTATAAAACCTGTAGCCATAGTTTGCCTTTTTTCCAGATAATTTTGTCAGATTAGCACCTTATGGCAGCAGAGAGTTTACTGTCAAATAACCCTAAAATCAAATGAAAAATAATTGTTTGAATTGCAACGAATCTCGACCTAAAAACATGTCCTACATTAATGAAATAATACTAAAATAAAATATAAATATTAGTTGAAAAACATGAATGCAAAAATACTCGTTATCTTGTCAAAATATTTTCTTGGTTAAGTAAAAACTGAAAATACAAATAAATGAAAGCTACACTTTTTTTGTACTAAAAGTTTGAATTTAAAAGAAAATCTAAAAATAAAGGCTAATTCTAAATATGAATAAATACTATATAGTGCCTACAAAAATGCCTATATTTAGTTTAGTGAATTTTTATTCATGAATTTGTATCACATTTATTTATGAATGATGTTGAAGCTGATGACTAAACTGTAGGCTTGATGCTGTATGTGTCTAGGCATGTTCATGTAAGGTCTTCATTGTTGTGTTGCTCGAGGTAAGGGAAACGGACCTTTCAGAACAGGCCTACAGTTTGTCTCAAACATCTCTGACATTGTTGTGTCAGCTGAGTCAGCACATGACAGATGTGTCTGTTGTATCCCACACAGCTCCTTCATTTACTTTAAAAGATGGCTCACTTCCCACTGCTTTCTGTGTCCTTCCCAGCACCTGTCTGCGTCTTTCAGAATATTGTGTTCCCTGACTCCTGGGTATAAGAATGTCTCACTTTTTCTTTCTCCTTTCCGTTGTTCTCTCTTTCGCCCCTCTCGTCTCTCAGCGGATCCTCTGGTGGGAAGCATAGCTACTCAGTACCTGACCAACAGAGCAGAGCATGACAGGATAGCTCGACAGTGGACCAAGAGATACGCCACATAGACGGCGGGCCGCTGACACCTAGACCCCGCTCACCCCTTTCCCCACCCCCTTCTTCCCAGCTTCCCTTTGTCCACCCCTCCTTCCCACACTCTTCTCCACCGCCGCCCCAGTTTCCATCACCCGCAGGAGTGTAAAGATCCAGGAGAGAGGCAACTTTACAACGTGCAACAAATCTTTATAGCCTTTACAATACGGACTTCTGTGTAAATGTCATACTGATTCTACCCCGTGTTTTTACCCGATACGGACTGGGAGCGCAGACAGGACCCGCCAAGGTGTAAAGGCTGCCGGAGTAGAATTTTGTAGCTGTAGATTTAGTTCTGTTTAAAAGCCTACTTGCAAGTCTTGCTTCTTTGGGATATAAAAAATGTATTTTGTGATGTAATAAGGAAAATGTTCCTAAAGTCAACCAAATATTATGGTGCATTTTAGCCTAATTCATTATCTGTATGAAGTAAAAAAAAAAAAAAAAAGGAAAAACAAGCTGTAGATTATTAGAAATGATGTCATTTATATGAGACCCACACTCATTTCCAGTTCTGTGGTACATGCTGTTGTGAATCTGTTATACCTTTGTCAGTTTGTAATGAAGCGATCTCATTGAACGTTTTGTAGCTCAGCTGAAATGAGCAACCACTGTAACATCCCCTCAAACACAATAAAAAAAAAAAACTGTCCCCCGGGTCAGGTGTTTGTGTGTCTGTTTTCTCAGAAGACGTCTGCTGCGCTCCAGATCTGATCAGCTCAAAAGTGCTGGACTCTGCTTAATATATTACCATTTCAAAAGTTTGAAATTAATATTTCTATTCAGCAAAGGATGCCTTAAATTGTTCAAGTGACAGTAAAGACATTGATAATGTTATACAAGGTTTTTTTTTTCTCCAAAAATGCCTCACGGTTTTCACAACAACTTTTTTTATTATTGATAATAATATTATGTTTCTTGAGCAGCAAATCAGCATATTGGAATGATTTCTGAATGATCATGACACCTGAAAACTGGAGTAATGATGATGAAAATTCAGCTTTTTCATCACAGTAATACATTACAACATTTAATATATTATAGTATATATAATATACACTGCTCAAAAAAATTAAAGGAACACTTTTAAAACACATCAGATCTCAATGGGGAAAATATCATTCTGGATATCTATACTAATATGGACTAGGTAATGCGTTATGAACAAAAGGATGCCACATTGCTTGATGGAAATGAAAATGATCAACTCCCAGAGGACTGAATTCAAAGACACCCTGAAAATCAAAGTGAAAAAATTATGCAGCAGGCTAGTCCATTTTGCTGAAATTTCATTGCAGCAACTCAAAATGGGACTTAGTAGTTTGTTTGGCCCCCACATGCTTGTATGCTGCTAATGAGACAGCGGATGGTGTCCTGGGGTATTTCCTCCCAGATCTGGACCAGGGCATCACTGAGATCCTGGACAGTCTGAGGTGCAACCTAGCGCCGTCAAATGGACAGGAACACAATGTCCCAGAGGTGTTCTTTTGGATTTAGGTCAGGTAAACGTGGTGGCCATTCAATGTTATCAATTCCTTCATCCTCCAGGAACTGCTTGCATACTCTCGCCACATGATGCCGGGCATTGTTGTATCAATTCTGGTGTTGAATGTCAAATGCCAATCAAGCTCCACGGTGCCAGGCAGTGAGCACAGTGCCCACTAGAGGACGTTGGGCCCTCAGGCCACCCTCATGAAGTCTGTTTCTGATTGTTTGGTCAGAGACATTCACACCAGTGGGCTGCTGAAGGTCATTTCGTAGGGCTGTGGCTGTACTCATCCTGTTCCTCCTTGCACAAAGGAGCAGATACCGGTCCTGCTGATGGGCTAAGGACCGTCCAGCTCTCCTAGAGTAACTGTCTGTCTCCTGGAATCTCCTCTATGCTCTTGAGACTGTGCTGGGAAACACAGCAAACCTTCTAACAATGGCACGTATTGATGTGCCATCCTGGATGAGTTGGACTGCCTGTGCAACCTCTGTAGGGCCCAGGTATGGCTTCATGCTACCGGTAGTGACACTGACCATAGCCAAAAGCAAAACTGGTGAAAAACAGTCAGAAAAGAGGAGTTGGGGAAAAAATTGTCTGTGGCCTCCACCTGTTAAACCATTCCTGTTTTGGGGGTCGTCTCATTGTTGCCCATTGCTGAAACTGATTAACAACCCCTCTCTGCTACCTAACTGACCAGATCAATATCCCGGAGTTAAACTGACTTGATGCAATTCTCTTATTAAAAAGTGTTCCTTTAATTTTTTTTGAGCTGTGTATATATATATATGTATATATGTATATATGTATATATATATATATATATATATATGTATATATATATATATATATATATATATATATATATGTATGTATATATATATATATATATGTATGTATATATGTATATATATGTATATATATATATATATATATATATATGTATATATGTATATATGTATATATATATATATATGTATATATATATATGTGTATATATATATATATGTATGTATGTATGTATGTATGTATGTATGTGTGTATGTGTGTATGTGTGTATGTGTATGTGTATATATATACACATACATACATACATACATACATACATACATACATACATACATGTATATAACTTACACCAAAATCGCATAGACTTAACATTACGGCAAAGTTTGACCACTCGTAGCTCCGAGCGAGGATTTGAGAAACTCGTGAATTACCACATTTGGAGAGGCTGACAGGATCTCTCAAAACACACATCTCAAAGGGGTGTGAGTTGTACCCCTGGGGCGCAGGAGGGGCCCGAATTTTCCCATAGACTTAACATGGGGAGGGACGTCCCATCAAACGCATGCTTTTGTCCTCCAATGGTAAATTGCATAGGGATTTTGTATTGACCATAGCTCTGCTTCACAGAGTCACAGAGACAAGTTATATACATTATATATATATATATATATATATATATATATATATATATATATATATGTATATACATGTATGTATATATTACATGTATGTATGTATGTATGTATGTATGTATGTATGTGTATATATATACACATACACACATACACATACACACATACACACATACACACATACACACATACATACATACATACATACATACATACATATATATATATATATATATATATATATATATATATATATATATATATATATATATATAATATGATATGATATTCAAATAGAAAAGTTATGAGATAATATTCATAATGATTCATAATTTTACTGCATTTTTGATTGAATAAATGCAGCCTTGCTATGCACTTGAACAGCCCCTATTTGAAAACTGGCCATGATTGCTTTATTACTTTTCTTTTAAATTATTTTTATATATATTTTTGGTAACACTTTACAATAAGGTTGCATTAGTTAACATTAGTTAACGCATTAGTTAACATAAACTAACCATGAACAACACCTCTGTTCAGCATTAGTTAATCTTTGTTTACGTTAGTTAATAAAAATACAGCTGTTCATGTTAGTTCACAGTGCATTAACTAATGTCAACAAGATTTTATTAATGCATTAGTAAATGTTGAAATTAACATTAACAAAGATAAATAAATGCTTTATAAGTGCAGTTCATCATTAGTTAATGTTAACTAATGCATTAACTAATACAACCTTATTGTAAAGTGTTACCATTTTTTTTAAAGGGCCTCACTTGGTTTTTAAACATTTATGAATGCATTTTATGGCTATATTTTAACCCCTAAAACCACAGCTACCTGCACATTTGCCAAATTTTTCGAAGCTTACATAAAATAATAGAACAAAGGAGTGATCAGGCATTTTTCTCAAGTGTCAAATACGAGGCATTTTCTGTTGTATTCAGTGACATTTCGGTTAATGCCGTGTTCCAGGCAAACCGTAACCTGTGTTTTTCCAACCTTCTACCTGTGAAAGTTCACCGGAACGCCAGTCAAACCCGTGACTTCCCACCCGTGAACTCGTACTAGATCGATGTACTCCCAGATACGAACTCTGACGTCATAGCCCGCGAAACAACAATGGCAGCCCCTACGGATGCGGTGTTTATGGAAGTCTTACACGTTTTTTTATAAATAGCTTAGCCTAAAATAAAAGGTATAACAGCTTCTCTTGCCTTATGTGCCCTTTTTTTCTCCTGTTTCCCTCAAATAAGCAAGGATTAAGCACCTTTGGCGATAGAAATGATTGTAAATGAGCATAAGCCCCGTACAGTCCGCCATGCTTTGTTTACACCTAGCTACCGCAATTCCTTGCGCTCAGTCAGTTTGGCTTGGCTTTGATCTGGAACGCTACAAAGTTGTGAATCGTGGTTTGAAGTCAAAACCTGCCTGGAATGCAGCATAATTCTCACAATTTTTGCTGGCAATTAATGACATGTCCGTATCTTATGGGGAATTTTTTTTTTATTCCGCATCTTTAAAATCTCTATCACAAAAAAATGTTGTTTATACACAGTTTTAAAATGGCATGACTGTACAAATCATCCAATTATAATTATAATATATAAAAGAAATAAAAAGGTTAACTGTAAATAAGCTGATTGTTCTGCGGGAACATTCACATTTACTCTTGAAGTATAGGCTACCTGATGGCTTCTCAGTTCTTGTTTTAGGAAATACTGTAACAATGAAATACTTGCATACAGTTTTTATATTGCTTGCAAAACATTTCATCAGAATATATGGTTCTTTTTAAATGGCCAACAATGGAGAAACAATCTTGCTTAATGATGCCAAAACGAGCCAGCCAAACCCTGCACTCTTTAGTTTCCACTCATGTATGACTCACACAAGCAGCTGTCCATCAAAAACTACCATTTTGAGAATACATCCTGATCATTTAGGGTCATAGTCACAGCTGACTTGTGGATCTGCTGACTTCACAAAGCACGTGGGTATGACATTCATTAGCACCGTTATGTCATTTTTGGCATCCACGAAGGGGTCACTTGGTCTCTTGTGTACATCTCACATTAATATTGGCTCTGCCTTCTGGATGTTTCTGTAGTCAGAGCAAGATGAGATTTTTTTTAGGGTCGCTCCCAAAAGAACATTGGTCTCGACTCGCTTTCTCTTTGGCTGTGAGTGAACTGAGATTCATTCTGACCTGTGTTGATAGTGTCAGATTTACACCCAGGAGGGCAGGGGAATGCGAAGCGCTCTCTGACCCAGCTTGAATGTTTGCAGCCCCCTGGTGGCACCTTTCTTAATCACACTTAGCTGGGATGGTGATAGAGATCGATCCAGCGTCCTGTAGGGATTGATTATTTTATTGGTTGTCAATTGTCAGTTGTTCATCCGTTTTATGATATGTTGTGATGTTTTTATAATTTTGTGAGTCCCAATGGAACCTCTAAAGCTGTGTTTGGAGTGCTAGCTTGCTTACCTGAATCCTAAACAGTATAGGCTACCTATTATGCATTATATGCAACAATAAATGCTCATGGCCTTCTGTTGCATGCGAGTGCAGTCCAGTTATCATATTGTTAATTTTTTGGTGCATTTTGTGTAGTAAAAGTACCAAAAGGAATATATATATATATATATATATATATATATATATATATATATATATATATATATATATATATATATATATATATATATATATATATATATATATATATATATATACACAGAATAATAAATACATCCAAAAATACTGACAACTCATTATTTATTACATTATCCATTAATTTTACGGACATTTCCATTAATTCCAGAACAATGCAATGCAGTGTAAAACACCTGTGAATATAAATAAATACAGAAAATACCTTCAGATTATACTGTACATTGTGCCCTATTTTTACAGATTTTTAAAAGTTTATATACATGTTTATAAATAATATTATTAAAAAGATTAAAATAATTGTGTGTGTGTGTGTGTGTGTGTGTGTGTGTGTGTGTGTGTGTGTGTGTGTGTGTGTGTGTATACACATGCATACATACATGCATACATACATAATTTCATTATTTTAGTCTTTTAATAATAATATATTAAATTAATATCATATATAATTTAATATCATTTAATTAATAATTTCAATTATTTTCAACTTCATATCAACAAAGAATCATGTAATAAAATATATCATGCTTTCTACAAAATATTATACAGCAATTGTTTTTAACACACACACGCACACACACACACACACACACACACACACACACACACACACACACACACACACACACACACACACACACACATGTTTGTTTTTGTGAAATGTGGGGACATTCCATAGGCGTAATGGTTTTTATACTGTACAAACCATATTTTCTATCCCCTACACTGCCCCTGCCCCTAAACCTACCCATCACAGGAGACTGCACAGTTTACTTTCTGTGAAAAAACTCATCCTGTGTGATTTATAGGCATTTTGAAAAGTGAGGACATGGGGAACGTCCTCATATTTCACCCTCTTTTGTAATACCTATGTCATACCCATGTCATTATACACATTTGTGTCCTGATATTTCACAAAACACACACACACACACACACACACACACACACACACACACACACACACACACACACACACACACACACACATTCTCACACACACACACACACACACATCTCTCTCTCTCTCTCTCTCTCTCTCTCTCTCTCTCACACACACACACACACACACACACACACACACACACACACACACACACACACACACACACACATTCTCTCTTTCTCTCTCTCTTTAAAAATAGAATTACATAATGGAACTATAAAAAGATATTTTAATTTAAACAATCAAATATAAGCTAAATATGAAGAAATAAAATTATATGTATAAATTTTATTAAGTTTATTATTATTATTATTAATACTTATATTTGTATTTCTTTATTTTATTTACATGTATTTACTTTATATACATTTTTACTTATTTTTGCATATTTGTCTTATTTAATCTTATTTATTCGTTTTTAGTAGATAAATTAGGTTGCATACTGAAATAAAGTCAAAAGTTGTCCAGCAGTGAATTCCTTTTATACTCTTTCCATTTTGAAATGTTATATTATTTATATTTTATATTTTTCTAAAATATGGAAAATGGTCATTAATTGTTAATGAAGAACCTGTTCAGAGCCAGAACTGGGCCTTCATCACATGACCACACGAGGGAGACAAACCATCCGATCCCTACACTGGACCGATCTCTATCACCTTCCCAGATACGTGTGATTAAGAAAGGTTCCAGCAGGGGGATACAAACATTCAAGTTGGGTCAGAGAGCGGTTCGGATCCCCTGCTCTCCCGGGTGTAAATACATATATTATTTGAGCTTTTATTTTGCCTTTGATTATTTATTCATTTCATTGATCCCATCAGAGACCGGTTTTAACAAATGACCTGCTGCAGGAAGAATGTGCAAATACTGCATTAAGGAAAAGATTAGTTCCGTGTCCATGGATGATGAGAGGGGTGGAATACTGATTAAGCACCCGCACACCTACTTCAAAACCAGCGGCGTGTCAGAAACAGCCTCAGATTGGGTGAATAATGAGACGGGATGCTCTGCTGTGATCAGGGCGGAGAGGACACACATGACCTCCGTTATGATTTATGTCAGCCCGGAGATCTCACTCTAACCTCGCTTCATCCCTTTGGCCTTGAGGTGTTATGAATGAGGATTTTCCTGTGTGCTTTCTTTATCAGATGTTTTTTTTATGTGGCGTTATTAATGTTAGTGTGTGGGATGGTGTGCACGTAGACCCGGTTTCTGCTGCTGATGCTCAGATGTGTCCTATAGTTTAATCACGTTTACCAAAGCAAGAACTCTCTCCACACTGAGTGTACTGTGACAGAAAACTAAAAAGAAGACATTGTTAAATAGTTTCAAATGTATTGGCAACACTTAACAGTATTGTTCAGTTTAACATTAAGGCGTTAGTTGTCATAAACTAAAAATACAGCATTTATAATGGTAGTTTATAAATAAAGGCCTAGTATTCGTTGTTAATTCATAATACATTAACTTACATGGTGACACTTTACAATAAGGTCTCATTTGTTAACATTATAGTTCATGCATTAACTATGAGCAATATTTTACACCATTCATTATCTATGTTCCATGTTAGTTAATAAAAAATTGCATGTTGAGTCTGCATTAACTAATGTTAACAAATATAACTTTTGCCCTATTGTAAATGTATAGTTTTATTATTATTCTTCCCAAATGGGAGTCAATGGCAGCTCTATGAACCGTAAGTAGGAAAATTATGAAAATTGGCACGCCTATAGTGATGGTTATGAATAATAATATGACCAACTTTGTGGTTTCTAGGACCAACTCTGTAGCGCCACCAGCAGTTGAAACAGACACTTTTCAAATGGTGACTCAGCGAGCAGCTCAATGAGTTTCGCCACTGGCCTTTAACATTTCATGCCGTGGGTTTCCAGTCCAGTGTGGCACATGCCCAGATCGCTAGAGGCACTGTGGACAGAAATGGTGCAAAAGTTGCTTCCGTTCCAGACATTGTGCCATTCTAAATGGTCTAATCTAAATGCAAAATGCAGGGCATTTATGTAGAAATTCTTCATTTTGAGTTGATTCTCACTTGAACTATGGCACTTCGGCCTCTGTGTGAACACACGTCTTCCCAGTGGCACAACGAGATGAGTGGCAGGAACCTGGCCCTGAGAATAAGGGTTTGATCCCATATCCCATTGATTGTTTATAAAATTGTGTGCTATGTTTTTACATTTCAATTGCTTAAATATATGGGTAAGTATACTAATCTTCCTCTTGGAATATAAATAAGTGTTTTTTGTTAATTCTGTGTTCATTCTCATCTGTACTTCTGTTCATTTTGAGTTCATCCTACCTGTACATTCTGTTCTTTATGTACGTTCTTTCTGCTGTTTTTGCTCCTCTGGCTCTGAATTGCTGTTACTGACCCTGATATATTATGAATATATTATTATTATTATTATTATTATTATTATTATTATTATAAATAGTAACTATGTTAGGTGAAAATATCTTTAAAGTATTATAATTATTATGAATTAATTAAATTGGTTAATTATTATTATTATTATTATTATTATTATTATTATTATTATTATTATTATTATTATTATTATTATTACTATTATTAATGCTTGTTTATTGTATATTATTATTATTATTATTATTATTGCTAATTAATTGTTATTTTTAACTCTATTGGTTTAATTTGTTATTAATATTAATCGATTATATTGATTTGAATTAAAAAATATTGTTGTTATTATTATTCAATGTTAATGTTTTATTATTATTGATTTTATTAATACAAATATTTGGTGAACAATTTTATTATTATTATTAATGGATTCAATTGGTTTTAAAACATTCTTCATATTATTATTATTATATTTTTATTTTTAATATTTTATTATATTGTTAGTATACTACTATTATTATTATTATTATTATTATTATTATTATTGTTGTTATTGTTATTGTTATTATTATGTTGATTTCAATTATATAGAAATAAATTATTATTATTATTCAGCTAGTTTATTATTAGTAATAATTATTAATGATTGTTTATTGTTGTTATATTATTTATTGTTAATATTTTGTTGTGAATGAACTATATTAGTTGAATTAGTTTATTATTAATATTAATGGAGTATATTGATTTAAATATAAAATCTATATACACAAAAATGGTTCTTGTTGTTATTGTTATTTATTGCTATTATATTAATAATGATAATATTATTATTTATAATAATAATAATAATGATAATAAACTATATTTGGTGAAAAAGAATATAAATGTTATTATTAATGGACTCAATTGGTTTTATTATTATTAATAATATTAATTATTATTAATGTATATTATTAACGCATTAATACTGTTATTGTTATTTTTAATAATACTATTGTCATTTATTTGTATAATATTATTGTTTTTATTAATATTAATTACATTGATTTTAATTATATAAAAATGGGTTAATGGGTATTATCAGAGTAAGCAGTTCTTCTGCTATAGTTCATTAGCCAAAAAACAGCTAGAGACTTGATACGTTAATTTACAGTTACAAGTGTGCCTTAACCCTATTTTATGATGGCTCATCCAATCAGAGTCAGTAATATCTGTTTTATAAGAAGGGTTAACATCCTTAAGCTGATTTCCTTAAGCTATCATTACATTCTCATAAGCAGTGTTCTGGCTATTAACCCCTCTTTTCCCATGTTAGTTAATACCTCTGAGACAAAGGAAGGGGGTGGAGGCGTTCCGTCAGTGAGTTCAAGTGTGTGTAGGCCTATGAACGCGAGCCGCAGCGATAGGGGCGTCACAGGCCTCTTGTGTGCGCTTACAAGTGGAGAGCACAAAGGCTTAATTGAGATGAAGTGAGCCGTGGATTAGTATGGGTGCCCTCATCCTGGCTGACAATAGAGGCCCTCTGACAGGGGCCGTCGGCTGCGACTACCCTGCCTCCTCTTTTGTTTTTCAAGGACCCGTGTGTTTGCCTCCTCCAAAACCACACAGCATTTGCCCAGCAGACGATTCTTAAGTGTTGTAACCGTGTCTAAATTAGTCTGTATGTGAGTGAGCGTGTTAATCAGATTCGGTTTGTTGGTTTTTCATTAAGCAAATAGGGGGACAAAAACTCAATGTTCCTAGAGATATGGAATCTACTTTTGTTTAGATTAATGCAATATCACAAGAGGAAAAGGTATGTCTATAATTGACCACCAGAATTTGTACAGGGGCTGTTCTCACGCAGAGAATCATATTTCAGCTGTAAGGGATTGAGAAAGTCCAGCTGTCGTGCTTTGTATGATGGTTTTCGAAAAGTTTGTTTAAATGTTTTGAAAGAAATCTCATGTTCAGGCTGCATTTATTTGATTAAAAATACAGTAAAAACAGTCTTACATCTAAAATCATGATTTAATGCTCAAGAAACATTTCGTATTATTATCAATGCTGAAAATTAGGAAACACTTTATTTTACAGCGTCCTTGTTACACATGTAGTTACTGTAGTAATAACTATATATTTTTCATAATTATATGCAACTAACCCCAAAACCAAATCCCAATCCTAACCATAAGCCTATAGTAAGTACATGTAGTTAATGCATAATTTCACTGTACACCTTAAAATAAAGTGTAACAGAAAATTGTTTATAGTTGCTTAATAGTTTTGTGGAAACGGAGATGCATTATTTTTAGGATACTTTGGTGAATAAAAAGTTCAAAAGACATGCAGCATTTATTTGAAATACTAAGATATAATGTTGCTATAGATCAGCATATCAATTTCCCAATGTGACAACATGCCCCAATGTTGTTACAACATTCAGTACAATTGTTATGTGTGTTTAGTGAACTGCATACTGTAATGTTCAGTAGGTTTACTTTAGTCGAGACTTTGAGGTTTGTTCCTATAGCCTGCAAAATTGTAAACTTACTACGCCCTTTGCTTTTTAGATTAGGTAAGTATAGCTGGCTTTTACATAATATTGTATCAACACATTGAAAAGTTGTGTGTTCCACCAGTAATACTCCTCACTCTATTTTTACACACGACACAAGCATTTAGAAGAATTTGAGATGAAGTACAATCCCTGTAGACCCCAATTAGGTCTCGGCACATTCTTTCATTAACAAGTGTCCTGATTTTAGGCACTGAGAGGTGTGAAACTCTCCCACTCAAACCAGTATGTTCCAGAATCATAATATTTAGACCAACCGTGTGTTTTGAGACAGCTGATCGCAAAGAGGGTTAGTGTTTCAAAAAGGATTTTATCAAAAATGCTGAAAATGTTCCTAAAAGCTAGCTAAATCTGACTAAACCACTTTCTTAGGACATCCACAAAATAAAATAGGTTCATAGAAAACCATTAATCTTTCTTTCAAATGTACAGTTTCCTTATTGACATGGATGGGTCCATGAAGAACCTTTAACATCAATGGAACATTCCACAAATGTTTCTTTATAGTGCGAAAAAGGTTCGGTAACACTTTATTTTACAGTCTCAATGTTACATATGTGCCTGTAAGCCCTAACGCTCAAAATAATTAATTGGTTTGAGTAGAGCCAACTCAAATTAAACACATTAGTTCGAACTAATTAACTTAGACTATATGAGTATTTAGAACTTTTTTTTTCTTGTAAGTTCTCAAAACTGACACATTTTAAGTAATCTAAATTGTTGCATTTGTTTTGAGTTTTATGAACTTGTTTCTTTTAATTTAGACTAACTTAAATTTAACTGAAATTGGGCTGGGATTTCTATTTTCCAGCATGCTTTGCCATGACACTCAAAAGGGACAGTAAATGCCAAAATTAAGTGTTATATTATGTTTGTGCGTGTGTGCGTGCGTGCGTGTGTGCAAGATTAACGTTAAAGTGGACATAGCAGTGTTTAAATTATTATTAGTATTAGTATTTTAATGCTAGTTTAGAAGAGTTTATGTTATGTTGGGTTTTGTAGGGTTACCATCATGGTGACGAGTGGAGCATGAGCTAGTTTGAGAACAGATATCTGTTAAATGTATTATATTGCTGTCCTCATTCAGCAAGTGATATTCTATGCTAATGCTACCAAAGCATTGTGTAACCAAAAAGCAAGGTGGCATTTATTGAATTAGCTAGTTAAAGCTAGTCAAGTTTCCATTACTGAAAATGAGAATGTTAATACTAATATACCAAAATACTAAATATATAATATGAAAACATAACATTAACGTACGTGTGTGTATTTATTTTGTAATTATACATTTTAAGTGCACTGAACTTGAAATGTTTGAGTAAGCTAATTCATACATTTAACTTTTAGTATTTTAGTAACTGTGAGGTAAAATTTAATTTGCGAACCTATTATTTATTTTGTAAATAAAGCGTTGTGCTTCACTCCTGTCATAATATTCAGGTAAAACAGCATTCACATACAAAAAAAATAATAAGTTTGGCCGACCAGTGCTACTCAGCAACCACGGTGGTAAAAAACTGCCACCGTCACAGCCCTAGTAATAACTATAAATTAACTTAAATTTAACACTTTATTTCACAGTGTCCTTGTTACATATGTTACATGTACTTACCATAGTAATAACAGTAAATTATGCATAATAACATGCAACTAACCCTCAACCAAACCCTAATCCTACCCTAACCCAATAGTAAGTACATGTGATTAATTAATATTACTCACTTAAATGGCCACACTTTATATTAGGTGGCCTTAACTACTATATACTTACATACAAAAATAAGTACAATGTACTTACTGTGTTCATATTGTATTGCAAAACACCTTTGCTGATATTGAGGTGGGATACGGGTAGGGTTAGGGGCAGGTGTGGTGGGATGGGTAAGTTTAAGGGTAGGGTTAGGTGTAAGGGAAGTGTCAACTGTGTAATTACAAATGTAACTACAGAAATTAATTACAGATGTAATTACATGCAGGTATTTTTTAAAATGTAAGTACAATGTAAAAACATGTATGTACACAATAAGTGCAATGTATCAAATGATTAATTAAAATGTTAATACATAGTAGTTAAGGACACCTAATATAAAGTGGGTCCAAATATATCTGTATCAATGACACTGTAAAACACATTAATCAGTACTTAAATGTATATTTACAGTGTAACAAAGACACCTTAAAACAAGGGTTACACTTATTTTAGTAAGTATAGTACTGAGTAATACATGTACTTACTGTAGGGTTAGGATTATGGGTTACACTATTTTACGGTGTCATTGTTACAGTGCAATTATATATTTAAGTGAGTAATATTAATTAACTACATGTATTTAATATTGGGTTAGGGTTTGGTTGAGGGTTAGTTGCATGCAATTATGCATAATTTACCGTTATTGCTATGGTAAGTACATGTAACATATGTAACAAGGACACTGTAAAATAAAGCGCTACCAAACAAAGTGTAACCAAAGGTTCTTTACATTTTAAAAATGTTCTTCACTGAGAAAATAAAAACGGTTCTTTTAAGAACTGTTGACTAAATGGCAAAATGGCACATCTGCGAAAACCCCCGTTTTGGAACCTTTGTTTGAAGAGTGAAGAGTTTGGGTAAGAGTAATTATAAATATCAGTTTTTTTGAAAATATAAATATCTTTATTACTGTGTTCCCTTGTAGATCGCTTGGTAAATGTGTGCACATTACTGGGTTTGTCTTTATGGTGCAGCTATTTAAAACTATTGTGGACTGGAAATCTGGACCTCTTCACCAAATTCCTTATATTTTTAATAAAATTCCTAAAATACTTTGTTATTGGCATGAGTGTTAAGACTCTTAATGCTTTTGTTCCCATCTTCCCCCTGGCTGATAGGGTGAGCTTTAAGTGTAAAGCTGTCGCAGCCAACAGATGGCACTGATTCCACATGCGTGAGGCTTCTGGCCCACAAATTGGAGAGCCTTTGTCTTCATGATGATGCTCGGATAGCTCGCTAAGTAGCTCCTCGGGGAGGTTATTGTAATGGCAGTTTTAGCAGTCACACACCAACACTAGATGCTTCCACAGATCGCAGCTGCTGCTGGGATTACTGCACTGTTAACCTGTCAACTTTAAGAAGTGCCTGCGATCCCCTTTCTCTATATCTGCAGGAAAGATGCCAGGGAAAAAGTCATCAGCGCAACTATTAGAAATCCTCCTTCAGTTTCTTGGCAAAATGCTCGACGCCAGAGATGTTTATCATTGAAGGTCTTAACTGAACAAGATGAATCTATTTATTACATTTTTATTAGGCCCACTGCAAAGAGCGAATCGCACAAAACCCATCAAGAATGTGTCCAGCTCATATAAATAAATACAATTTAAATAAACAACCTATTTTAGGACTTGTTTGCACTGATTTTCATGACAAAAAAGCTTAATTAGATTCTGATATAACAAACAAATTCTGATATATAATACCTATGTAGTTAGAATGCTTATAATACAGAATACTTATAAAACTTAATATATATATGGGTATACACACACATGTTTACAAAAATGCGTGTGTGTACTGTGTATAATTATTTATATATAAATGCACACACATGCATGTATATATTTATGTTTATATTTTTTATATTTATATGTAACATTTACAGTATATACATGCACATATTTCTTAAATATATACGTGTGTGTGTGTGTGTGTGTGTGTGTGTGTGTGTGTGTATAGAGAGAGAGAAAGAGAGGTGCTGGTCATATAATTAAAATATCATCAAAAAGTTGATCTATTTAACTTGTATATTATATTAATTCATTACACACAGACTGATATATTTCAAATGTTTATTTCTTTTAATTTTAATGATTTTAACTAAGGAAAATCCCAAATTCAGTATCTCAGAAAATTAGAATATTAAAACCAATACAAAGAAAGGATTTTTAGAAATCTTAGCCAACTGAAAAGTATGAGCATGTACAGCACTCAATCCTTAGTTGCGGCTCCCTTTGCCTGAATTACTGCAGCAAGGCATGGAGTCGATCAGTCTGTGGCACTGCTCAGGTGTTATGAGAGCACAGTTGCTCTGATAGCTCTGCACTGTTGGGTCGGGCATATCGCATCTTCCTCTTCACAATACCCCATAGATTTTCTATGGGGTTAAGGTCAGGCGAGTTTGCTGGCCAATTAAGAACAGGAATACCATGGTCCTTAAACCAGGTACTGGTTGCTTTGGCACTGTGTGCAGGTGCCAAGTCCTATTGGAAAATGAAATCTGCATCTCCATAAAGTTGGTCAGCAGCAGGAAGCATGAAGTGCTCTAACTTCCTGGTATACGGCTGCGTTGACTTTGGACCTCAGAAAACACAGTGGACCAACACCAGCAGATGACATGGCACCCCCAAACCATCACTGACTGTGGAAACTTTACTCTGGACCTCAAGCAACATTGATTGTATGCCTCTCCTCTCTTCCTCCGGACTCTGGGACCCTGATTTCCAAAGAAAATGCAGAATTTACTTTCATCAGAGAACATAACTTTGGACCACTCAGCAGCAGTCCAGTCATTTTTGTCTTTAACCCAGACGAGATGCTTCTGACGCTGTCGGTTGTTCAAGAGTGGCTTGACACAAGGAATGCGACAGCTGAAACCCATGTCTTGCATACGTCTGTGTGAAGTGGTTTTTGAAGCACTGACTCCAGCTGCACTCTTTGTGAATCTCCCCCACATTTTTGAACAGGGTCCCCCACATTTAATAAAAATCTTCTCCAGGGTGCGGTTATCCCTATTGCTTGTACATCTTTTCCTTCCCTTCACCTCTCTATTAATGTGCTCGGACACAGAGCTCTGTGAACAACCAGCCTCTTTTGCAATGACCTTTTGTGTCTTCTCCTCCTTGTGCAAGGTGTCAATGGTTGTCTTTTGGACAACTGTCAAGGCAGCAGTCTTCCCCATGATTGTGTAGCCTACAGAACTAAGGTGCGTCTCAATCAGCTCCCTAATTCAGTAGTCAGGGCACTGATCAGGACATAAGTCAATGGGCTGACTCCCTGATCAGTGGCCTTACTACTGAACTAGGGAGCTGATTGAGACGCACCCCTAGACTGAGAGACCATTTAAAGGCCGTTGCAGGTGTTTTGAGTTAATTTGCTGATTAGAGTGTGGCACCAGACATCTTTAATATTGAACCTTTTCACAAATTTTCTGAGATACTGAATTTGGTATTTTCCTTAGTTGTCAGATATAAACATCAAAATGAAAAGAAATAAACATTTGAAATATATCAGTCTGCGTGTAATGAATTAATATAATATACAAGTTTCACTTTTTGAACGGAATTAGTGAAATAAATCAACTTTTTGATGATATTCTAATTATATGACCAGCTCCTCTCTATATACGTACTGTATGTATATGTGTGTATTCAAATATCCACAATAATTATACATAGTACACACACATATACAATGTAAAAACAAACTTTTATTTTGGATGTGTTTAATCGATTTGATGTCACGTGTGTGTGTGTGTGTGTGTGTGTGGACTGGTAATCCCTACGGTATGGGGACAAAATGTCCCCACAAAGATGGCAATATCCAAAATCCTTGTCCTTGTGGGGACATTTTTTGGTCCCCATGAGGAAAACAGGTCATATATCACACTAAGTGATGTTTTTTGAAAATGTAAAAATGCAGCATGTTTCCTGTGATGGGTAGGTTTAGGGAAAGGGGCAGTGTAGGGGGATAGAAAATACGGTTTGTACAATATAAAATGCATTACGCCTATGAAATGTCCCCATAAAACATGGAAACACAACGTGTGTGTGTGTGTGTGTGTGTGTGTGTGTGACACATACACAACCTATGAAAAAGAATGCCACAATGCAAAAAGATTTGAATGGTCCTAAAAACATTTAACATTTTATTTTTCTTAATTAAATAAAAACAAGAATAATGTGTGAATTTGATCTAAATAATTTCACATTTCTCTATAAGTTTGCTTTTAGGGTAAAATATGACCCGGACATGTTTTTGATGTATTGTGATATTTACCAAAATACAGATTCGGATTGTTTTGCTTACTCTAAAAACATATCCATTGCCTAATGTTGTGCATGTCACCTTCTGTGAGAGAGTTATTGTGAGAGTGAACACCCTTCCCCTCTCACTTCTCCTCTCACAGAACACAGAACTGTCTGTCTGCATAACCTTACCAAGTATCACCCATCCCACTTTAATCCTCAGGCTTTGAGGAATTTAGACTCTAAAATGAATCTGTCAGAGAGTATCTGTGTTGATGATACATATCATCTCTGACACCAAAGTGACTTTTTGTGGTCAGATTCCATTGTTGTAGACTCAAAGCTAATGCATCTTATTCCTAAAAGAGTATGTTTCAAATTAGTCAGGACACATTTGAACAGAATGTCCCTAACAATGGGTCTTTGTGAGAACTTGTAAAAAGGCTCATCTGGGCTTCAAACACACAGATTGCTGGTGTGAGGAACCAGTCGGCAGACAGTCGCCTCCTAATTATTTTAGCCCCTAATTGGCATTCAAAACAAGGCAACAACACCATCTTTCACACACTCTCTCTGTCTTTGTGTCTTATGGTGGGAGTTTCCAAGCCTGTGTGTTTTTATGGCATCCATAATAAAGTGAAAAAGTCAAAGTGTCATGCAGGATGAGGATTTAAATTTACTCTGGATTCTTAGATTTTTAACATTTGCAATATGCCTTTACCTTCCATCAATTCTCAGTGTATTATGTTCAAATTTTGCCACTTAAAGCAATAGTTCAATCAAAAATGAACACCACAATGGGGCTTTTCGCACTTTAAATAACCCTGGGTCATTCTAAACCCCAGGGAAACAGAAACCTGGGTTATCTGGGTTGTCTATTTACCCAGGGTAAACAATTAACATGATAGTTCACCCAAAAATGAAAATAATCCCATTTACTCAGCCCCAAGCCATCCTAGGTGTATGTGACATTCTTCTTCAGACGAATGCAATCTGAGTTATATAACAAAAATGTCCTGGCTAATCCAAGATTTAAAATGGCAGTGAATGCATGGGAGCCTAAAATTTGAAACCCATAAAAGTGCATCCATTCATTATAAAAGTAATCCACACGGCTCCGGGCGGCTGATAAAGGCCGTCTGAAGTGAACACGTTATAAAGTAAAATATCTAGCTTCAGGTATTGAACTTACGAAGAAAGGTGTAACGCCCCTCGCAGTTCAAAATGCTTACGCTACATCTGACATCTTCGTTGCAGCAGTTATGCTTTTAAGTTGAATACAGAAGGCGGTCCGGCAGAAGCTAGATATTTTACTCTATAACGTGTCAAATATGGATATTTTTCTCTCACAAACCCAATGATTCGCTTCATAAGGTCTCCATTAACCCCCCAGAGCCTTGTGAAGTTGTTTATGATGGATGGATGCACTTTTTTGGTCTTCAATTTTTTAGTTGCCATTTGCTCTCATTATAAAGCTTGGAAGAGGAAGGACATGTCTGTATAATATTTATTTATATAATATTTATATTTTTATATAACTTTTTTTTTTCAGTTTTGCGACCACATTTTGTTTAAAATTAAATCATTTGAATTTGTTGAAAATTTAATTAATTATTTTATGAATGATTTTGACCAGGGAATTAAAAAAAAATCCCTTTGTTTTCCACAGAACAAGAAAAAAATCATGGGATTGCAACGACATGAGGGTGAGTAAAGGATGACAGACTGAATTTTTGGTTGAAATGTCCCTTTAAGCAGAAAGATGTATTTAAAACCATTTAAAAAATTATAAACAACTTATACACATTTTTTTCTCTCTCAATATAGCAAATGCTATTTAACATCCTTGGATTCTTTCAATTACACAAAAGGTTCTATATAACGGAAAAGGGTTCTTTAGATTATTAAAATGTTCTTTATTACAAAAATCACTGAAAGGCTCTTTAAGGAAGAACGTTTTTTCTCTGCAGTTGTTGTGAAAACCCTCCTTTGGAACCTTTATTTTAAGAGTGGACAGTGTCAACATTTGGGAAAAGGGGACTAAAATCGGCAAACGAAACACAGGAAGAGAAGTGAGACAAAGTAAGGTTTCTCTCAGGAATAGTCTTGCACGTGAGCTTATCCTGCAGTCCATCATCCTGTGAAAGATAAGTACTTTTTTATGTAGTTCATTTGAATGATCCTGAGTGTGTTGTAATCCAGTGCTGGGAGCGTGTGAGCCGAGCAGAGATCACACAGGAATCTCAGCAGGCCAGCAGGAAGAGGAATCGCCTGCATGTCCAAATAAGGATAGAAACGTCCGTCTGGCTTTTCCCTGCCTGCTTTTGTTCTTACTGAAGGGGGTTTCCCCCTCCCCTATAAATGCTTATTGCCAAATAAGTCAGCACTATTAGCACACTAAACCACCGTGGCCTCCATGTAAAAACCAAGTAAAGCAGATGGTTTTCATCATAAGGAATGACACCACTGGGCCATTTTCAGGGGAAAATTGTGTTGGACTTTAACTAAAGTATGACTAGCACTATGCATGATGCAGACCCACAGGGAATAAATAGCAAAGATGCTCTGACCTCTTCATGACCTCACCTCATAAAACTTCATAGGAAATATCCGACTGCACCCTCAGGTCGACTGGAGCTTGTGTTTTAAATTAGTGCGGTCCGCTCTCAGGTGACTCACGCTGTACTTAACGCTGGATGAGCCACTTTGCCCCAGAATAGCTTGGATTATAAAAAATAATCACATGAAGATAAATAAACCCACAGCACACAGCTTAGCACTGAGAGAAGCTCACTATGCTGCCAATTACAGAGAACAGGTTTTCATGGATTACCTCAGCCATGTGCAGGATCCATCAGCAGTACCAGCTTTCCAGATGCCGTCAGCCTCAGTCATTTATGACCAGGTTTTTAAAGGGATAGTTCACCCTAAAAAATGAAAATATACTCACCCCCATGTGAAGTAATTTCTAACCTGTTTGATGTTCTTCTGTCGAAAAGGAGATTTTGACATTTTCATTTGTAGTATTTAGAATTTGGCAGATTTATTGTTCAAAAGGGACACTGCATTTAAGGGATGCATTTTTTTATTTCTTTATATTGTTTATTAAAATATTAAATGTTATCCAAAGTGACATTGCATTCAATATTTATTTTTATATTTCATTTGTTACATTATATTTATATTTTATAATTTTATATTTGCATGCAATTGTATGTATTGTATGCATTGTAAGATACTATTATATTATATTATTTTTGTTATATACAATATATATATACATATATATTGTAGTATATACAATAGTATATATAGTAATATATGCAATATTATATATAGTATATACTATATATATAGTACAATAGTATATATAGTAATATATACAATATTTAATATAAAAAACCAAAAATATATTAAAGCTGCTAGCAGCGATGAAAGGGCCCTCGCACCACCACCCGGTGACCTCAGGAAAACAGTGAATAGTGGGCAACATGCATTTAAGCGGGTCAATATAGGAGAAATATGGCAAACTCACTTCAATGTGCCACACTTCCTTTTGCCAGCAGGTGGCTTTTTTTGACTATACCTGAATATTGCCATGTAGATGTCTTCAGGTTGGGACTATTATCAAACGTGAAGTTTGAGGCAGATCGGACATTGTATACCTGAGTTACAACAACTTCCTGTTTAATGGTGTAAATCACATACATTAGCACATAGCCACTTCACGAGTTCACACTTACATATAATTTATAGAGTAAATTTGATTGCGTATTTGGCGTGCAGTCCGGGGGGAGGGCTTCGAGCTCGGAACTACGGCCCGAACCCAGAGTATCCCCCGTATGTAAGTGGTTTTGAACTTAAAAAGGAAAAAAGAGCAAAATGTGGAGCAGGGGTGGTGGAGGGATGCTGAAAAACTGTCAATGCAATGGAGGTAAGAAGGCTGCGTGTCTATATACACCTCCTTTGTTGATTAGCTGAGTACTTTCCACCTGTGTCAATTATCTGACATGTTCCTCCCGAACCTCGTTAAGTAAAACAGCATGTGTTGCAAGATTTAATGTGTTTCTAGCAGGTTTGGGATTTCATGCCATATTTAAAAGTGTTTCTGGGAGTGAGTTATAGTATAAAGTATGCCATTTCCTGTTGCCAGCAGGTGGCGCTATGACTAACTAAATTTTGGCATGTAGATGTGTTTAGGTCAGGTCTCTTATCAAGCATGTGAAGTTTAGGGCAGATTGGACATTGTATGCCTGACTCATAACAGCTTCCTGTGTCATGGCAAAACATCAGACTTTGTGAGCCCGCCACGGACACACCCTTCAGGTCTTCACAATATAACATCACCAAGGCTTTTAGATTAGACTGACCTAGTATGATGTTGTTCTGGTTAAATCTCAATAAGGAGTTAATCACAGTGTAAAACATGCCATTTCCTGTTGCCCACAGGTGGCGCTATGACTGTCACTGAATATTGGCATGTTGATGCTTTCAGGAAAGGACTCTAATTAAACATGTGTAGTTTGGGCTTCCTGTTTCATGGCGAAACAAAAACATTTCTGAGGCCGCCACAGACACGTCCTTCAGTGAAAACTCAAGATCCTCGCAATTTAACGTCGCAAAGGCCTTTAGATTAGACTAACCAAATATGATGTTGATCTGATTAAATTTCTAGGTGGAGTGATTAAAGTACAATGTCTGGAAATGGCAAAATTTGCGACAATTTAGCAAAGAAAAAAAGATTTCATACCAAGATACTTTTTTGTAGGTATTGGGCTATTTCATGTGTGTACCGAATTTCATAGCTATACGTGAAAGGTAGCGGGAGGGGCACTACGTTAGGTGGCGCTGTCGAGCCATTTTTCCACGCCTAATTCTGAATCCCATAACAGATGTAAATTTTCGGCACTTCTGACGCGTGTGCAAAGTTTCGTGAGTTTTCGAGCATGTTTAGGCCCCCCAAAAAGTGTGCACAACAGGCAATATGCATTTAAACAGGAGAAATTTTAAAACACGCTCGAATATGCCACATTTACCGCAGCAGCTGGTGCCACTACGACCACAAGGCACACCTATGATGTCATTTAAATATAGATTCATTTTAATGTCATAGGAAATAATCTTCTGGACGCATGTCGAGTTTCATGCAATTTCAAGCATGCTAAGAGTCTTAAAAACACCCCAAAAGATTGTTCAACTTTGACATGTTGCCATGGCAACAGTATTTCAAATATCAGGAATCCATTCATATGGCTGTATCTGCCATGATTTGACATTATAATGATGAAGTTTGATGTGAATCAGGTGAAAATAAGATGGTGATTGAAGGCATTTTTGAAAGTGACACATTTCCTGCTGCCAGTTGGTGGCGCAATGACTTTGACTAACAAAAGTCATATCCATGTGATCGGCCTCTTACAACGAACACACAGCTGACGTTTCATCTAAATCAGTCAATGTATGCTTATAATACACAGAAGTTATAACACACTTCTTGTTTCCCTTTTCTCGCCATAAATTCGTCTCCTCGCCACGGCCAAACCGTTTGAGATATCACAATGCCGCTGGCAATTTAGCATCCTCAATGCCTTGACCTCATGATGACTGAGTTTGGCGCTGATCGGGTGAATCGCCTAGGAGAAGTATATCAAATTCCAGAGCATGCATTTTCCGAACAACCCATAATAGCTCACTTCCTGTTGGGCTGACGCATAACTTAGAGCACGAAAGTTTTTCGGCCCGATAAGATCTACAGGTGTATCGAGTTTCATACATGTAAGTGCAAGTGTGTTTGATACATGGACAAAGTTTTCAGACCCCACATTTAAGGGGGCGCTGTCAAGCTCCCCTGCCACGCACGGGTACCATCTTCAGCCCAGCCCTGATGGCCGCGCATTCTTATGCGTGTGCAAAGTTTCAAGAGTTTTTGAGCACGTTAAGGGCCCCAAAAAGGCCACAAAACCTTGAAAGAAAAAAAATAAAATAATAATCCTTAGAAGAACAATAGGGGCTCTGCACCCTTTCAGGGCTTGGGCCCTAATAATCCTTAGAAAAACAATAGGTTTCAAGAGTTTTCGAGCACGGTAAGGGCCCCAAAAAGGCCAAAAACCTTGAAAGAAAAATAATAATAATAATCCTTAGAAAAACAATATAATAATAATAATAATAATAATAATAATAAACAGAGCAATATAATATGTAATATAATTAATACTATAATTACAATAATAACGCTATTTTTAATTTTTTTTGTTTTGTCACAAAACATTTTGACTGAATTTAAGTGTTTGACATCAATGACATATTTTTATATTGTTATAAAATAAAAAGAGTTAAAAAATAAACAAAAAATAAATGGACTAAACTGAAACTAAAATATTTTCTTTTTGATGTATTCATGAATAAAAATGAAAGTAGTTTTAGTAGTTTTTAGTACACACACACACACACACACACACGCTCATGTTGGGTTTTCATGTTTTATGGGGACATTCCATAGGCGTAATGCATTTTATACTGTACAAACCATATTTTCTATCCCCATACACTGCCCCTAAACCTACCCATCACAGGAGACATGCTGCATTTTTACATTTTCAAAAAACATCACTTAATTTATGACCTGTTTTCCTCATGGGGACCAACAAATGTCCCCACAAGGACAAGGATTTCGGATATTGCCATCTTTGTGGGGACATTTTGTCCCCATACCGTAGGGATTACCAGGACGCACACACACACACACACACACACACACACACACACACACACACACACACACACACACACACACACACACACACACACACACACACACACACACCATCTTTGTGGGGACTCTCCATAGACGTAGTGTTTTTTATACCGTACAAACTGTACATTCTACCCCCCTACACTGCCCCTACCCCTAAACCTACCCATCACAGGAAATATTCTGCATTTTTACTTTCTCAAAAGAAACTCATCCTGTACTATTCTTATGGGGACATTTGGTCCCCACAATGTAATATAAACAAGGATACACACACACACACATTTAAAACTGTTATATCTCTGCACTGGATAAAATGACATCTTGACATCAATGATTGAGTGATGGCAGCTTCACTAATGAGCTGAAGACTACAGACAGGGAAAAAAGCCTCGAGGAGCTTTTCGAAAAAAATAGCCACTGGCAAAACATTTACTATAATATAATTAAATATTTATGATTAATATGTTGCTTGCAAAGTTCTATGTTAAATGCTGTGCACTCTCAGAAAAAAGCTACTGTCACTGGGGCCTTACCCTTTCAAAAAATGCATACTTTTGTATATGTACCCCTAAAAAGTACATACTTATTGTAATGCTCTACTGGGTGGTTGCCCTGCTTTCTTAATAAATAAACTCCAGCTGGTCCAAAATACAGCAGCTTTGTCAACACTACACTGGCTTCCTATTAAACATTGTATACATTTTATGTTCTTGCTAATTACTTAAAAAGTACTAAATGGTTTAGCTCCCCAGTACTTGAGCGAACTCTTAACGCATTATACTCCATCACGGCTATTGCGGTCTCAAAACTCTGGCCAGTTGATAATACCTAGAATATCAAAATCAACTGCAGGCGGTCAGCCCTTTTCTTATTTAGCACCTAAACTTTGGAAAGGTCTTCCTAGCATTGTTCGGGAAACAGACACACTCTGTCAGCTTAAAGTTAGACTAAAAACACATCTCTTTACTATGGCATATACATAGAACATTATCAATTTATATTATTCAAATAAGTTAAATAATTGTTTTAGGCCGCATTAACTACGACCCTAGTGACAGCTTTTGTAATTTTTTTTTTTCTGATGATATTTCATCTATTAGGAGCTGCAGTAACTTGTTCATGCTAACCAGCCAAACCTAGAGCCCTTCACAAAACAGATTGTTAGTTCTCAATCCCTTCACAAGGTCTCACTGTTGAAGCCCGCCCAAAACAGCTCGACGAGGGAGAGGTCTGTTGGAATGTGAAAATTCTCACTTCTGTGAAACCCCACCTCGCTGGCTTCTGTTGAGTGTCTACCTGACTTATCAGATATCTCAGAGCGAGTACTTGAGGCGGGACATTACACAGTACTGCTTCCCTGTCACGGTGAATTATAGAGTCCAGAACAGTAACAGAGCAGTTTTACAGGGTTTGCCCTCTTAAGCATGTCAAGATTAAAGCTGTGGCATATTAGCCCAAGCCTAACCTTTGGTTTAACCTCAAAGACACCTATAATCCTTAAGGTTAATGAGGACAACATCAAACAGAACAACTGCTTATGATGCTTTAAGTTATTCACAATGCATCCAACTAGATCCTACTATTTCAGAGCAAAGTTATACTCTACACATGTACACAAATGTAGACGGACAGATTTGTGCTTCTGCAGACCCCATAGTGACCTGTAAATTTCTTGTCTGTATTTACTGTCTCTCATTGAGCCAAGTGTTGTTGAAAGTGGATCATATAATATAATATAATATAATATAATTGGATTATTTTTCAGCAAAAAAGCAAAAATATATCACCTTAACTTTGCACAACACTTGCCTTCATATCAATTTAAATGATTTGACAGAATTTAATTTGACATGGATGCCACTGTTTTTACACAATAAGAAAAAAGAAAGAAGAGGTAATGGTTTACAATGCTTGTAACATCTATTTAAGGGAGAAAATGTTGACCCTGAAGAAAAGAAGTACATTTCTGACACTGCTTGACAATGTTTTTCTAAGCGCTTTGCACTAATTCTATTACACCGTAATGTTCTTTGGGAATACAGTCTTTCTATTGTAATATGCTGTTGTTTACTAAACAGGCTGTGCTTTGCTTTGTCTCCCCAGTGATCTGCATTAACTTTAAGGCTCGTACCCTCTGCTGCCAGCCTGCCAATGGCATTTATCGCAAGAGTAGCCATGGGACCCGCGTGCAGCACATAAAGATTGGCAATCTGCAGAAGTAATGTGAGGCTGAAACTCCAGGCTCCAGACGTCCTGACACGCGTCCTCCTCTCTCAAAGTCATCAGCGCTGCTGGATTCAGTCGGCTGCTGAGATAGAAAGTGAAAAGTCTCTGCTAGACGTCAGACCGTATTTTCCCTGATAGTTTTAATGTCTTCTCGCTGAAAACGAGCTTCCTTTTAATTGCTCCTGAAATAATTTGGGGCTCTGCAGTTAGGCTAAATCAATCCAGGGAGCAGAAGGGGGAAAAAAATGATGGATTCGTCGTGTCTACAGCATTTTCTCCAAGTTCCTGTTTGATATGTCTTGTTTTTCAAGATGATTCACTCTCAGTGATTCATGTGAGTTGATTTCAAGAGATATATGGTGTGAAGTGTGTCAGGAACATTCAGAAAACACTTTGTCATTAACTCTTAGTCATAGAACGTTGTGGAATTGAGCTGAATATTCAAGTTCTGTTATCATTTACTCAAGTCATTCTAAACTTTTGATGTTATTTTGTGGAACATTAACAAAAAATAAATAAATAAAATATAACATATACTGTAAATGAACCAGCTGTCAGCAATAAGTAATCAACATGTCTACCCAATCAGCACAAGAGGAGGATTACATAAATACCCAGTCAACTCGTGAAATAGGCTTTATAGACAGCTAGGTTGAGAATGACTCTTGAAGGTCCCGCACCACATCCTCTTGTACAACTCTTTGAAGATTTAATCTTTCAGAAACTGGCAGTAAGTTTTGGGAGTTCAGAAAATCAATGTGCCTAATAATTCTGCAGTGTATTGTGATTGTGCAAAGATGGTGGCAAGCTTGCCATGTTCTTCCAGCTGGGTCCCGCACCAGCCGAGCAATGTACAGGAATACTAGTGGATATTCTTCAGGTGTAATAGACTTCCTCATTTATCGATCATAACTTTTCTTTATGAAGAAGAAACTTCACATTGAGTTGAAAAGAGCTTGCAGTTTGCTTAATACACTAGCAAGCTTAATACATTCTGAGGGTAATTAACAAGAAAACGCTCTCTTCCATCGGAATCCATTTCCAAAGATGAAGCGTGCTGTTTCTCCCTCTTGTACATGTCTGGAGCCAACCGAGTCCTGCAAATGACTGATGGAACAGCTCTGCACATTACGGTATAAATAACTGCACTGGTACATTAATTACCACCTCCGACTGGATCTCGCCCTGATCACACTCCCATCTAATGGCAAAGCCTGTCAAAGCATCAGTGGGAACCTTGACACCTTCCTGTGAGAATAAAGTGATGAGAACAGCGAGCTATCCGCTATCAGAGGCTGTGGCAAAGAAGTGCCAAATTGCTCAAAAAAAAAGAAAAAAAAAGAAGAAGAGAAGAGATGAGATGAGGTGCAAACCTTGGCACCTTTCTGGGCGTGTGGGTGGGTGGAAGATGAGGGGCTAGACATGTTGTCATGAATCTGTCATCATACCACTTGTTCTCGATCCACGTCCCCCTTCCGATCAGTCCTGCAGCACGCTGACACCTGTCTCAGAAATCATTTACATTTTTGCACATAACATCTGTCATCTGATTAGCAGTTAATTTACTAGTCAAATATCCCTTTAACTCTTTATGAACATGGAATGTTACTGTAAAACTGTAGCAAATGTTTTGAAATTTTATTTTTACTTCCCAAATTTATTTTAGATTAGTTTCTGTTATTTTTAAAATTGTGTTTGGGAATTTTTCTGTTTAGTTGTTGTTCAGTGAAAAAAATTGTAATTCTTATTATTGCTAAAATTTGTTTTGGTTTAGACCTTGTCCACACGTCTGTTTCACTATCTTTGTGGGGACTCTCCATAGACGTAATGGTTTTTATACCGTACAAACTGTACATTCTACCCCCCTACACTGCCCCTGCCCCTGCCCCTAAACCTACCCATCACAGGAAACATTCTGCATTTTTACTTTCTCAAAAACTTTTTATAAATTAAGGCCCTTAATTTATAAGCCTTTGGCTGGTCCCACAATGTAGGTGAGCTCAGGTTTTACTATCCTTATGGGACAAGGACACACACACACACACACACACACACACACACACACACACACACACACACACATTATATATGCTTTTATTTATATGTGTGTTAAAACAATTCCAAGAAGGAAAGTCTTCAGCAATGATCTTAGAGAAGCAAATGTTGTTGCCCATCAATCTGAGAAGGTTTATACAGCCATTTCCAAACAATTTGAAGTCTGTTGTTCTACAGTGAGGAAGATTATTCACAAATGGAAAACATTCAAGATAGTTGCCGATCTTCCCAGGAGTGGACGTCCCAGCAAATTCACCCCAATATCAGACTGTGTAATGCGAATCGCAGACAAAGCAAAAACTACTCTACAGAGCACCTCAGACTCTACAGGCCTTAGTTAACATGTTAAATGTTAAAGCTCATGACAGTACAATGAGAGGAAGATGGGACAACATGGCATGTTTGCAAGGGTTGCCAGGAGAAAGCCTCTTTTCTCTAAATAGAACATGGCAGCACGGCTTAGTTTTGCAAAGTTGCATCTGAACAAACCTCAAGACTTTTGGAACAAGGTCCTTTGGACAGACGAGAACAAAGTGGAGATTTGGCCATAATGCACAGCGCCAAGTTAGGCGAAAACTAAACACAGTCCATCACACTGATGATTTTTGGCTTGTTTCGTAGCCACAGGACCTGTGCACCTAACAACCATTGAGTTGACCATGAACTTCTCTGTATACCAAAGTATTCAAAAGTCAAATGTGAGGTCATCTGTCCGACAGCTAAAACTTGACCAATATTGGGTCATTCCTTCAACTTATTGCTGCTAAAAGTGGCTCTACAAGCAATTGAATCATAGGGAATTCTTAGTTTGTCACCCATGGCTTTTTCATTTTGGCCTAGTTTTATAGCATATTCCGATCAAAAGCATAAAGATTTTTTGATAAGGGCCAAATTGTGATGCTAGACGACTGGGTCTTGAGCATCTCCAAAACTGCAGCTCTTGTGGGGTGTTCCCGGTCTGCAGTGGTCAGTATCTATCAAAAGTGGTACTGTAGCCCAAACTGCTCAATAAGTTAATACTGGTTCTGATAGAAAGGTGTCAGAATACACAGCGCATAACAGATTGTTGGGTATGGGGCTGCATAGACGCAGACCAGTCAGGCTGCCCATGCTGACCCCAGTCCACCGCCGAAAGCACCCACAGTGGAGGCCCCACCTCACAATATATATATATATATATATATATATATATATATATATATATATATATATATATATATATATATATATATATATATTATAAGTTCAATCGTAGTCCTTGTGCAAAATAATGTGTCTTATTTGTGCAGGATGTTGCAAAATGTTGCAAGTGTTGCTATCAGACTTCAGACCTCTGCACCAGATCCCTGCTCCCTTATCTTGTGAGGGTTCATCCTCCCTAATGCTGCATGAGTATGTGTAAACATGCATTTTTAACATAGAATAGCTTTGGTTGACATAACTTGTTTTTTGCAAACTCTTGTATGGTATTTCTAAAGTCATCCTAACAGGCTTTTCCTTTAGCCCTGCATTCTTCATCAGACAGGAAGTGCCAAGGAGACGAGGTTCACAAAATCTTGCTGACCCTGAGCGTCCACGGCCCATGTCCTTCCACTCTCACTTGAACATGTGGTCACTCCCTTTACATATGCCTGCCATTTGAAGATAGGCTTAATGTACCAGCCGTCCGTTTGTGAGGGAACACTGGACTTCCTGAGCCAGATTTCTCAGACATCTATGTTTTTCGCTCTCACTTCACAGCCTGTTTCAGATTTTACATTTTTCACCAATTTATGATTTTCGACCACTGACTTTAATTAATAATGTCTCTTGACCTTTAAATATGAACTAGTTTTGATTTTGACATTTTGTAATTGGATCACGGTGGAAGAACTAATTAAATGTAACATGGATCGTTGTTTTTTTTGTTAAATGCTGAATTTTGAAGGCATCCCATGTTGCTTTTTACTCTGTGTATGCAAATTCTGTCGGATGAACCATTTGCGGAGTATAATTACAAAAATCATAAACACAGTTTTTGCACTTATTGATTTCTTTGCATGACCGCAGTCAGATGCAGTGATTTTAATGTTTCTGCTCCTCAGATGTAAAAACACAATTTGATTTCAATATGTTTGTACAGACCGCAGTCTCTGAGGTATTGAATATTTCAACAGCCACATAAATAATGCTCCGGTGGCCCTATTTCCACAGGCGTTTTACACACAATAGCATGAACAGAAGGGAAAACAGACTCAGTGGGATTGGGGTAACACCCCTCAGAGAGGATTTTATGAAGAGTACAAAAAAGTAGGTTTTTAATAAAAATACAAATACAAATGGAGTAATGTGTCTGTGGGACATGAGAATATTGCGCCTAGGGAGGTGAAGGTTATTTACTCACCCTCATGAAGCTCCAAACCCATATGATTATCTTATTGCAGTGGGACACAAAAGGAGATGCCAAATGAACAAGCTGCTCTATTCTAAACAACGAAAGAAATCAGTGAAGACATTCCTTATTCCCTATTCCCTAAATGAATCCTAAAACAACTGAATGCTAAATTAATATGGATTTAATATGGATAGACAGACAGATGCACACAAGTTATGCTCGTCACACGTATAGCATAAGCATTTTGAACTGCGAGAGGCGCGGGCGCTACACTTTTTCAGTGCATCGAGTTTTATGATGGATAGATGCACTTTTATGGACTTCAAAAACAGAGCATGAAGAGTAAGAAACTGTTGTTGGAGGCGGGTGGAAATTGGCAGGAAGTGAGTGTCCCATCTATTTGGGGATCATTTCTTAAATATCTACAAATTCTCCCAGTAAAGAAAACATATTTCAGAGTAAAGAGTTTCTATAAACTTAGAAAACGCAGAGGCTTAAACTGACTTAATGTTCAAGTCATGTTGAGATTTGTTGCTGTTGTTGTTTTTAGAGTCTTACAAGGAGCATTTTCCCAGCATGTATGTATGTTATGAATGTGCAATCATATGCTGTCCAGAGTCTTGAACACACATATTTCCAGCTTTACTCCATACAGACAAACTCCCATCCCCGCTCGCAGCAGGAGAAGGCACATCTTGCATCTGTGAGACAGCTCTCTCAGGGACGAGGCCTGCCCTGAGTCATGTTTATATTAGCATCTGATGCAGCTTTTCACAGTAATATGAGCTTGCTTATGTACACTCTGGTCCATTTATAAATCATCAACCATCTAGCTCGATCTCCCAAGGGAAAATGACATCAGAAGTGGATAATATTGCTTTTATCACTGTTAAGATTACACATAGCTTGAATACAAACAAGCTAAATATGTAGGCCACCAAATGCTTGTGCTCAAATTAAAGGTTAAGTGCATTCATGAGATCATATATTCAGAAATTGTGTGGGTGCTGTTATCATTCTTTTATGATTTTATCAGATTTAACTTTACACTCATCAGAGTCAAAATAAATCTCATTCAAATTAATATTTTCTTCTTTTTTAGCAAATGGTCAGTGAAAGGATTTGTTTAAACTTTAAGAGATGTGAATCATCATCGTCTGCATATGGTCCTACTAAATTGGTATTTTTATTCTATTTAAATGAGGTGTGCAATTTTTGTGACTAAATAAAGCTTAAATCCCTGATTTTTATTTTAGTTAAATATTTGTTTTTATTTTCTAGCAATAAACATAAAAAAAGAATTATGAAAAAAAAGTATCAAAATAAAATAATTGGTAATGGCCACATCTGTAACAGGGTTCCTAATTTTGTTATTCGGAGTGTCACAATTTTAAATAATGTTCTAATTTTTGTATTAGTCATGTGTAATACAAAGCACCATACAATTGATTATCATCTGAACAATGTAAACTAATCTAACTGATTATTCATTTTATTTAGTGAATGTCAAATCAATTAATAGTGATTGCATTGCATCTAACAGAAAAGTTTGCATATATAAAATATGTGTATATATATTGCACACACACACACACACACACACACACACACACACACACACACACACACACACACACACACACACACACACACACACACACACACACACACACACACACACACACACACATGTTGTGTTTCCATGTTTTATGGGGACATTCCATAGGCGTAATGCATTTTATACTGTACAAACCATATTTTCTATCCCCTACACTGCCCCTGCCCCTAAACCTACCCATCACTGGAGACATGCTGCATTTTTACTTTTTCAAAAACATCACAGTGTGAAAAGTTTGTATATATAAAATATGTGTATATATATTGCACACACACACACACACACACACACACACACACACACACACACACACACACACACACACACACACACACACACACACACACACACACATACAAACGCTCTAAGGAGCTTAGTGAATTCAATTGTGGTACTGTGCAATAATTCCAAAGCTATATCTTTCAGACAGTTCGTACATATTTTACTAGGTGGCTAATTCGTACGAATTTGTACGTTTTGTGTAAACCCCAGTGATGGGTAGGTTTAGGGGCGGGGTTTGAAGTAGGTCATTCATACAAAAAAATCATACGAATTTGTACGAGTGAGGTTGTACAAATTCGTTTGAATTAGCCACCTCGTAAAATATGTACGAATTGCCGTGAGGAAATTGGGAACAACAGCAACTCAGCCACGAAGTGGTAGGCCACGTTAAATCACAGAGCGGGGTCAGCGCATGCTGGGGCGCACAGTGAGCAGAAGTCACCAAGTTTCTGCAGAGTCAATAGCTACAGACCTCCAAACTTTGAATGGGTTTCCATGGCCGAGCAGCTGCATCCAAGCCTTACATCACCAAATGCAATGCAAAGCATCGGATGGAGTGGTGTAAAGCATGCCGCCAGTGGACTCTAGAGCAGTAGAGATGTGTTCTCTGGAGTGACAAATCCCGCTTCTCTGTCTGGCAATCCGATGGATGAGTCTGGGTTTGGTGGTTTCCAGGAGAATATTTCTTGCCTGAATGCATTGTAAAGTTTGGTGGAAGAGGGATTTTGGTTTGGAGTTGTTTTTCAGGGGTTGAGCTTTGCCCCTTATAGTTCCAGTGAAAGGAACTTTTAATGCTTCAGCATACCAAGACATTTTGGACAATTTGATGTTCCCAACTTTGTGGGAACAGTCTAGGGATGGCCCCTTCCTTTTCCAACATGACTATGCTCCAGTGCACAAAGCAAGAACCATAAATACATGGATGAGTAAGTTTGGTGTGGAGGAACTTGACTGGCCTGCACAGAGTCCTGACCTCAACCCGATAGAACACCTTTAATTCATCCCGAATTAAAGCGGAGACTGTGAGCCAGGCTTTCTCCTCCAACATCAGTGCCTGACCTCACAAATGCACTTCTAGAAGAATGGTCAAAAATTCCCTAAACCTTGCGGAAAGCCTTCCCAGAAGAGTTAAAGCTGTTAAAACTGCAAAGGGAGGGCCAACTCCATATTAAACCCTACGGATTAAGAATGGGATGTCATTAAAGTTCATGTTCATATGAAGGCATAGACTGGATGCCAGCTGAATTTAGCCCCGCCCACAACATTTTTGCTCGGGCAATTCGGTCCGGACTCGATCCATAGAGGAGTAATTATGCCCGAACAGAAACTGTTCAGACCAATGAAATCATCAGGGCGGGCTTTAGACGATGATGGACAGATGATAAACAGGAACATAATCATCCACGTCATCGAAGGCGCTTTGGGTTGAATTTGCTCTTATCCTTAACGGAGAACTTGTTCGTATATGCATTAACTTTCACTATTTCTCTCAGAAATGATGATTGTGTTGGTAAGTAGTCTGTGTGTCCTAAAATTCTTTTTTTTACAACACTGGCAAAGATTGTTTACACTCATCTTTTTCTTCTAAAGTTACTTATTATTTTTGCAATGTCGCGCACAATTGCTACTCAAAACTATAGCCCCAAAAAATGACGTTTGGGGGGTAAAATATGTTATTTTGGCAAGGTTGCCTGCTACAATTCGCATTCCTGGGTCTATATATCACATAATTGGGGTCGCTTCAACCTGCGGACATGGAGAACAACCTGCGGGAAAAACATGGACTTGGCAACACAGTGCAGTTGAGTTCTGTTGGCATCTGACAATTAACTTTACGCGTTGCTCTGATTGGTTGTAGGTCTATCCAGTAGAGGTCTTTCCTGGTTAGGGTGAAACACGCCCCATAATCACAGCCCAACGGAGCAGTATCAGACTCATATTCTGACTAGAATTTAGTATGACCACGTCAGGCTAATGAAGGCAGGCATCACAAAAGTTTTAGCATAGTGTATATATATATACACACACACAGAGACACACTCACACACATATTATTCACATATGTATTTGACAGCACTATTTTTAATTGTGCTGAATACAGTTAAAAGGTCAAGGACAGGGAATGTACATTTGATGTGCTTAAATGGACCATGCTTAATCCTTTGTTATATAAGTTATCTAACATAATTATCACTATAAAAACATGGGATTTGTGCCTTTAATGCTTAAAAGTGTATTCATTATTTTAATATAAACATGGCTGCCCTGATTTCTGACATGTTTAAATGTGTGCAAGACATAAAAAGGTTTACATATTAGCTGGTGTTTTCTGTCATGTTTTTCAATATAAATACTTGAGTAATTCCAGCAATAATTATTTATATACAAACAAAATAAATGAGTGTAGTAATGTGAAAAAAAAAACATCACTTTTCCCCAAAAGGCCCTTTTAAATGTATTACTTTTATAATGGATGGATGTGCTTTTTTTGGGATTCAAAATCTACGGTACCATTCACTCTCATTATGAAGCTTGGAAGAGCCAGGATCTTTTTTAATATAACTCTGATTGTATTTGTCTGAAAGAGGAAAGTCATATGCACCTAGGATGGCTTAAGGGTGAGTAAATCATGGGATAATTTGTGGGTGAACTATCACTTTAAGCCGAGGGGATGATAATATATTGTTTTGCTTTGTTATTTTTCATCCAAACATAGCTTCTGGAGATATTTTAATACTATTTAAATATGGCATCGTCATTTAATTAAGTCTAAATACAGCAGGAGTCTCAAATTAGAGTGTGGGTGGACAACATTTGTTCCCAAACAAGAGATAGGCCTACTTCCTTCTAATGTGTGCAGGGGATAGATTTAGCATCGTCCCTGGGAACCGCTGGTGTGTCCTGCTGCACCAGTCTATGACTTCCATGCACATTGTTTTCGGAAGACGTTCCCCAGCTGTGCTTTTGCACAGGACCAATTAGCAGCACACACACTCGCGAGTACACAAACGGAGCGGCGCTCCCCTCCTTCGGCTTCCTCTTGCTCTTCCGCCTACTCATCTTCCCGTTTGATGAATTAGAAACGGTCTCCTTTATTTTAGCGTCAGCCTGACCGCGCTTCTTTTGTATTTCTCTTACTCATCGATCTCTCACCTGAGCGCACATTAATAAACTCGTGCCCTCACGTGCTCTCTTCACAAAATAAACACATTATTGCCGTCATTACGGAGCAGGCGGTACAGTGGCGCGGCCCTGACAGCGCCAGCCATCCTGCTTTTTGATCGCCGTGATAAATGAGCCATTGGTTCTCAACCACACAGGGGTATTTCATTTAGATTACTCTTACTTTAGAGCCGCTGACAGTGGGAAACGCTGTGGGTACAGGTTAGCATTGTTTTGTTATGTCCCTGTGGTACATTTGTATAACAAACAGACAGGATAATGGAACATTGTTGTCACGGCTCCTGCTTTTGGCTGCATTTTTTCCTTTTTTATGATTATTATTCCAGGCCGAAGGAGGAATGAGGAGGTCAGACCCGAAGACCTCATTTCACACCTTGTGTTGAGGCAGGGTCAGAGCAAACTCAGTATGGCTCTCTCGCCCTTTCGGGCCGGTTTCATCCTGTTTCGCTGCACCTGCAACAATACACGTCGTACAGTTCCTATATTTAAGAAAGTCACACTTAATGACGGCATCTCCTAAAGCAGTGGCTGTAGACCTCATTTGAATGGAAGTAAATGTTAAGTGAATCAGTCCCACTGTGGCTCCCCGTGGAGCCGGATTATGCCTCGTTTTTGGTTCTGGAACTCCATCGTGGGCTCAGATGGGGCTCCTTCTGCATGGAGATAAGCTTGCCTCCAAGCCATGCTGTCAACACAACATGAAATTACAGTGTTTGCTGCCTCATTTAAGATGCTCAAAGTTCTTTGCCTAAAACTGAGACATCCAAACCAATAGATTGTCTATGGGTCATGGGTCTGCTCTGATCACGGGGAAAAACAAAGCATCCATTGTTTGAACAGAAAAATAAATAGACGCATCAGCTTAAACCAAAGCACTGAAAATAGTTTATAAGACCTGAAACCTTTCCTGTTGAAGTCATTGTTTATTTGATATAATTTTTCAGTAAAGCCTTTCTTGTCCTATATTGCTGGCAAACACAAATGTGTATTATATGTCTGTTTATAGGTACATGAGCTGTGAGCTTGCACTTTGCCTTGTTAAAGCCTCATTGTACATATTTGCTAATTTAGCTTACTGCACACTTAGTATTTTGGTGTTAGTATTTTTTAGTTAAATAAAATGCTCATAAATCAGCCATGAAATCAGTGTGGTACCAGCAAAGATTCATTTTGTTCCTACTTAAATATATTCGAAAAAAACTGAATTTCCTAAAATAAATGTTTTTGTAATTTTAAACAGATTATTTTATTATTTACATTTTATGAAATGATAGAATTTGATTAAATATTACTCTAAAATATTATATTATGACGAACTGGCCGATTGTCTAGGGTGTTTCCCCTTGCTTTCAAACTAAAAGGCTGAGATATGCTCCAGCCCCCCTGCAACCCAGAGGATAAGCAGTATGGAGGACGGATGGACTGGAATCTGAGTCATTTATAAACAGTATGTCATGTTATTAACTGTTCATATTGTTGGGCCTGTGCTGTTTGCATCTTAGCATATGTAGTTGTAACATTTGCATCTCAGAAAGGTTTTTGTTGTTTGTATATTCACAATTTTGTTTGAGATTCAAGCTGTGGGCCCCATCCGGACCATTCCCCTGCTGGGTGACCCCAGTGGGCACTGAAGGAGGAGGTGGGCATGGTTTGCATTTCCTCTCTTTTTAAGCTGGGGGCTATCGACCGCAGCCCCCTAAACAGGGAGCAGACTCGTGTCTGTTTGATCATATGGCACGTGAAAGAGAAGTAATTAGGAGTGAAAAGACCTTCTTTGAGTCAGGACATGCATGATATCGCATTACAGCTTTATGAATCCCCTGCTTGTGCAAAAGATTTGTGTGAAGTCCGACAGATATAGTTACAGGAGCTCGTGACATAGCAATGTGTTAAAGCCTCATTTGCTGATTGTGACTAAATTGGCTTACTGGACACTTAGTCACTTCCTCAGTATGTTAAAATCACTTTAAAATGCCCACAAATAATAAAATAAGAAGGAAGATCAAATCAGCCTTAAAATCACTGTGGCACAAAATTGAACAAACATGGGGAGGCAGAGCTACCCTAAATTTTGCGGTGAAAATGGAAGAAGCACTATTTAATTTTAATTAAATTCCCAGTTATTAATTTCATTTCATGTCTCAGAATGTGTATTTCCTGTCTGCAATACCAGCACTGTAGCACCTAATAATATCACTGAAGTCATAACCACCGCTACTCTTTCCTGTGAATGTGTCGAATCTGCCGATGTAATTACAATAGGTCGAAAAAATGTGCTAAGGTGAGTCTAAGGGGATAAAGAAGGAGAGGGTGTGCGCGCTGCAGCGGTTCGTGTCACACTAACACATTATTTGCCCAATGGAAAGCATACACTGTCTGAGTCGTTCCCTATTCCTTATATACTGCACTATGTGCCATTCACCATATAGAAAATAGTACATGTGTGAACAAGTGACCGATGTCAGCTGCAGCTTCAGCATTTATTTAAAGTGTCAGGACCATAGACTGTATAAAAATGGTCAGGACGCTTCGGATTCTAGAGCATTTGATTGCACAGAAAATCTGATGAGAAGCTGAAGTGCAGAGTGATGTCATCAGAACCATTGATCCATATTGGCGGAAGGGAGAGACTGTAAGTTTTAAACGCTTAACGTATATCTTCTAAATGCGGTTTTTGTCATTGTTTTGGAGCAAACTAGCCTTTAGATAACAGTAAGGCTAACATATGCAAACTAAAAGCCAAAAAACTACGGTATTAAATCCATTTTAAAGCGGTTAAGCTAAAAAAAAAAAAAGTCCTCAGTACGGGATGTGTACATTTACCTGCCTTGTACTAACCTATACTTGTCTGCCTTTTAGCGCATCAGTCAGCCCTATTAGTTAAATATTACATAATCTAATTAATATTCATGAGTTCCAAGTTCCTTTGCCCCAATTCGCCACAACTTCTAAAACTTTCCAGATATTTACAGTCTTCCACTAAAACAGTAGGGAACAGTATAGTCTAGTCTCTTAAGTCTCTTTCTCTGTCTTTCACCCTCACATACTGCAGCATGCCTCTATGTCCATGCATACTTCAGATGCAGTGTGCTTTATGTGAGAGTAGTGGTGTGTAGCTCTGGTCCCTCCGGCTAATGACCTCCAGCTGTCGGAACAGTGATGGCTCGCGGCTTTTCTGAGGGACACAGCGGTCGGCGGCACATTCCATATGTTCCTCTGTCGTTTCCCAGTCCTTCTTTTCTCCCACTCTTTTCTCCTCCTCCGGCTCCTCCCGAGAACAGCTGGGGCCGACCTGGGTGTGCGCTGTACTGCCATGTCTCAGTGCCTTGCCTCAGGACCCCTCATTTGTTTATGTTATTGCTGTCATTTCACAAGAAGCTCATTTATAACTCCCCTGACAAATCGAAGTAGGAAATGAATTACTCTTCAGTTTCCAAATAAACAAAGCGATACGGACAGACGCATCACTCGTCGGTGCGATGGTCAGTGTCTTCCATTAGAATGTTGTGAATTTTTAAATAAAAATGTACCCCACCCCCAAAAAACTAACAAAAACAAAACAAGTCATCATTCAGTCCAGTGCTATTTTAGCATCTTTGATAGACTACTATTTAATTTTTAGTTTTTGTTAATATTTTGAAGATTTTTATTTATTAAGTTTTAAAGCCGCACTAGGTAACTTTTCAACCTTCATAATATATTTTCAAGACTCTTGTGATGATACATCGACTTACAATAGGTTGAATGACACGTCTGCCATAGCCTGATGGGGTCTGTATCGTTTTTAACAGTAACCCGAGAACAAAAAGAACTACAAAATTCGACTGCTTTACGGCATATACGTCACTTCCACCATCACCCCCGCTTCCTTAAAAACTGGCGTGCCGAATGCTATAGTCATGGCTGAGGCAGCACAAAAAAATTAGAAAGCAAAGGTTTTGTCGGAGGAAAGCAAAAAGAGGAAACGAGAAAGTGATCGGATTAAAGGCAGGACGAGGATCAACATTGGGTCAGCGTTTGCTCGTTGGCGTGAGCTGAAGGAGGAGGAGGGGTGCCCGACCGATGCTGACTTGGCTGTCATGCGTACAAAATCATATTTTAGGATACCTAACATGTCTGTGATATTTGTTTAGCCTCAAGATATAATGCAAATAGATTTTTTCAAATTTGCAGATTCATCTATGATATTATAATATTGACGATATATGGTTATTAGGCTACCTACCACTCAAACATTGAATTGAAGTATCATATAGATTCTGTAAAATGGTAACCAATAGACTAGGCTACTAATGACGCTGGCTTGTAAACGTGAGTATCGCGATCATTTGGCGTTTGAAAAAAAAAAAAAAACATGAAATTATATTCATATGAGATGCTGAAACATATGCCACTGTACCTGGGATGAAGACATTTCACACACGACGCAAGCAGAACACCTGCATGCAAACTCCTCCTGCAGTGTTCAGGGCTATCATGGTTGTCATGTCAACAAATGCACATGCGCATCCCCTGATGTAGGATGACAGTTTACGACAGTAGTAGACGAAAATACTGTTTCCCAACTGTAGGGGGAGCCCGAGAGCAAAAGTTACCTAGTGCTGCTTTAATGGTTTAGTTATCATCATGTTGTTATTTTCATCTTCTGTGTAAAACAAAAGTAAGTCTTAGGCCAAATATTGAATCTGCTCTTTTCCATACAAGGAAAATGGATGATTTATACGGTCAAAATCCAAAAATTTAAGGTGCTCATTGGTAATTTTTTCCTCCACTGCATTTCTCAAATCTCCTTTGTAAATGCATGTTCCTCACATAAAGTTATTGTATGACTTCAGAAGACATGAAATATAGTGCACAAGTTGTTTACCCCCCGATACCATTTACTGTATTTTATGTATATACTGTCCAGCTCAAACCTTCAACCTGTAGTTTTATAATGTATTCAATGAATTGAAACAGTAGGGAAGTTACAATTTGAAAGTTACAATTTTATATCAATTTATGAAGGATATCAAGTTCTCCCACTGTTTTCTTCTTCTCCGGCACCAAGACAAAAGAAAACAATAGACTTTGAACCATATGAAAAGAAAAAAAAATGGTTGAACTGTTCCTTTTAATATTGCACAGCTCACAAAGCATAAAAAAAGTGCTAGAATAAAGACAAGAGTATGATGTGAGTGAGTTTCACAGCTTGGCAGAATGTGGCATCACACGGGAAGGACTAGTGTATGTTCACACAGACTCATGGGGTCTCATGTCACTGTGGGGACCTAAATTGAGGCTTATAAATCATACAGAATAATTTTTTTTTTTTTTAAATGTCTAAATCCAGAACGTTTTGTGTGATGGGTAGGTTTAGTTTTTTTTGTCTCATTGTACTAAATACTACATGTATGCACTCTGTATTGTCCTAAGCCTGGTTAATCCCAGGTTTTCATCACTAAGTTTTGACACAGAACTGGCCCGACAGTGTCGTCAGAGGCATAAAACTGATCAAGTGCAGATTTCTTAAAAAAATTAAATAAAAGAATAGCTTGACCTGGTTACTGTCCAATGTGCTGCACACAATACCAAAGTAATGAATATCACATGCCGGTTTCAATTATTTTCCATTCCACAAATGTAAAGCAAGTTTTTATTATTTACTGCACAAGGCCTGACTCTAAATTCTTATTAGATGAGCCACATTCGAAAAACATAATGCCTATACACACCTGTTCCTATGTTGTTTTGCAACGCTCAACAGTCTACAGATAAGCTAATGAACTATATTATTCAGCAGAAATGTATAGTGATTTTACCACAGCTCCAGTGGGTCTGGATTGATTTTACTCAATTCAGTACCCAGATTTGACATTGGACAATCAACACAGAACATTTTCTGTTTTTTATTTTTTATTATTAAACAAAAAATGTCCTTAAAAACAAATAGGCCTACATATTTCATATGATTATGGATTTCATATACACATTACCATTCAAAATATTGGGGTCAGTAAGATTTTTAGAAATGTATAGGTCTACTTTTTATTCAGCAAGGATGCATCAACACTGATAATAATCGGAAATGTTTCTGGAGAACCGAATCATATTAAAGTGATTTCTAAAGGATCACTGAAGCCTGGAGTGGTGCTGAAAATTCAGCTTTGATATACAGTATCACAAAAAAATAATTCAATTTTCAAATGTATTAAAACAGAAAACAGTCAATATTATTGTTTGTATTATTATTATTATTATTATTATTATTATTATTATTATTATTATTATTATTATTATTATTATTATTATTATTATTATTATTATTATTGATTAAATAAATGCAGCCTTGGTGAGCAGAAGAGACGTCTTTAAAAAACATTTAAAATTGTTTAAATTGTACCCACTCTAAACTTTTGAATGGTAATGCACTGATCATGGAAGTTTTAACTAATCATGTTGATGTTGGCAATGAGGTGTTACAGTATAATGTTGGTTGTCTGGTTTCCTCAATTGGGCCTATTTACTGTTCACTGTAGGCAAACGTGGGAAAACACTCTGACCCTTGTCCTCTCACAAACTGCCTTATTAGGAGGTCCAGCACACCCTTACAAGGAAAGGGAAGTCAGAAAAGCAGAAGAGAAAGAAGCTGTACGAATGCATCCAAAAAACCTTGAAATATCTGTGATGAACACGCCCTGCACGCACATCATCTCTTTGTGTATTGCAGACTATAGAGTTGGAAGCCGATCTGAAACTATGATCAGTGTAGGGAAGTCGTCTGACACATTAAGAAGAACAAGAGATGTTGATGAAAGTCATGAACTAGTTCCTCTCACATGCATTGCATTAGAAAAGTTCAAGTCAAAACTTTAAACATCTACTCTACTCATTCTTTATTTTCCAGTTTTCCACGTTTTAGATTAACAGAAAAGTTTACACTTTATTTTAAGGTGGAGTAGTTACATTTCACTTAGATAAGTATTGAGCAATATTATTTAACTACATATACTTACTATAGAGTTACTGTTAGGGTTTGGTTTAAAGGTACAGTGTGTAATATTTATGAGGATCTATTGACAGAAATACAATATAATATACATAACTATGTTATCAGAATGAACCGTTATGTTTTCATTATCCTTAGAATGAGCCATTTCTCTATATGCTTCAAAAGCGAGGGGTGAGATCTGAAATGCCGCTAAAAGTGCACCTTTAAGGTTAGTGCATCATTTACTGTTATTACTATAGTAAGTACACGTAGTAGTGTGTCACCTTAAAATAAAGTGTTACCAATTAAGAAATGACACAAAGAAGAAGAATGGCAATGGGTCTTGTATTTGAGCTTCAACTTTGAATATAGATTCCAGTCCTACTTGTTTTGTTCCTAAATGAATCATGTTTGAATCAATGATTCAATGACTTGTTCATACATACCTTTTAGTTATTGAATACACCCCAACTAATCAGAAAAATGCAGTGCAAGTATAATTTATGTTTACACTGCTCATAATAGAGACTTGAATCAGGGTTATTATTGTTAAATAAAACAAAAACAAAAACTTAAAGGTGCTGTATGTAAGTTTTTGACTGTACTTAAATATAAAATTACCATAACATGTTCGCAGATATTTAGGAAATGTGATGAGTTCACATACTCGTTTATCTGAGAAACAATGCAACAACCAGTTATTTTACTTTGAAATGTGCGTTCCGTGTTGGAATGTCTGTTTTTTTTTTGGTCTGTGCAATAACACACGTTGCCAATTTACCCAATAGTATTTCGACAACACAGGTGGCCAGTTGGTGGAAAACACATATTGCTGCCATGGAAGCCAACAAACAAACTGGGTCAGAGATTGTAGAGTCTATCCGAACTAAAAAGCCTCGGCATCTAAAAATCTCTATGAACGGAAGCACATTAAAATGCGGATACATCAACTCATCAACTCATAGTGCGTAAGCCTTCTTGCATTCCATTGTCGCTCGCTCGTTCCTGTTTTGTGTCCCCAAACTGGCAACCCGCATTAGAGTTGATTCTGAGGAGGAGGGGGCGGGAAAAACAATATTTTGAATTAGTACTGCAGTACCGGTCTTAACCACTAGCTGTTATTATTACATACTGCACCTTTAAACCATAAAAAAACATTATTTGCAATGAAATATACATTAACTGTAATAAAATAACATATGAAAAACCTTAAACTTTTTTTATTTCAGCTACTTACCAAGGCAAGATAAAAATATTTTAGTTTAAGTTGAACTAAAATAACTAAAACTGAAATAAAAATGAATAAAAACGATACAGAGTTACAAAAAACTAATAACATTTACAAAAACAGACAACACAATTACTAAAAATGTAACTTAAATGAAATTGAAAACATAATGTTAACTACACTAATATTAATAAAATATTGATATTAATAAAAATATAAAACAAAAGTAATAATAATAATACAACAAATATAAACTATCAGTGATACTAAAATAACTTTGACTTGAATGTATGCATATTCCATTGTGTTGAAACAATTACTGATGTGTGTGTGTTCACGCTTGGCTGATGTGTGAGTGTATTGTGCAGCAGAAGAGGGTATGGTGGTGGCACTGTACTCGGCACGGCTGCAGCTGGTTGAGAAGGGTTCAGAAGACAGTGGCTCTTCAGCACAAAGCTCATGAAGTCAGCAGCCCTGCTCCCACCTGGCAGCCCCGCTGGAACCGCTCTGCCTGCGAGAGACGAACACGTCACATCAGCTTTAATGCTCTACTTCCCTCCTCCAGAGGCCAGAGCCCAGATCCTCCAGCATCAGCGAGCTAACAGCTGCACCGCGTCCTCCGTGAATGCACACAAATGCACATGCACACATAAACACATGTGCATGTACACATGCTCGCACGCACCTCCCATAAGCATACTGTTTGCCTCAACACTCAAGGCTAGAAGACACCGTTATGTACACTGTTAAACACCCAAACACCCAATTAGGCGAAGATATTCACATGCATGCAACTTTTGACTTGCCTAATGCATAATGGATGTACTTATAGTGTTTTATAATCCACTTTATAATTAGTTGCATGTTTTCAACCATATGTTTATGATGCATTCCGCCTATCCATAGTTAAATCTTTATGATGCATTAAAACAGGATGTTTTATCAAAATGCATAAAAGGTGTTGCCATGAGCAGGCCTGTTTTATTATGTTTTATAACTTTGATCAGATTTACATATATAATCATTGTTTTTGAAACATGTATATTGCAAACTATATTTGCAACTATCTGTTACTATGGCTGAAACACTGTATTGACTAATCAGCATTCATTTTACAAAACACTATGCTATGAATAGGTGTATTTTAATTGGGCTATATTTAGAATACCTTATTTATGAATTGTCTGCATTTGAATTTACATACATTTCAACAGAATCAATAGCATGAGGCACATGGGATGTCATTAAATACTTTAAATACAGATGCATGTCAGCATTAATATGGAAAGCTCTATTTAGAGAGCCCATAAACTGTCAATCAATGATATAGAGAAGCAGAGAAACTACAGTCTGAACGTCTGTCTCTGAGCCAGTCTGATCTGGATTTAGTCAATCAAAATAGACTTATAGTCACATAATGCAGTATCACATTAGATTCACATTGGACCCAATCCAGATGTAATTCTATTTGGAAGTGGAGATTATTTAGAGTAAATAAGAAAACATTGCGAATAGAATGAGTTTTTAATAACTGGTGGGAAAATATACTGCAGAGCAAGCAAGCATGAAATAAAAAGCATGGGAACCGGAAGAGAGCATTTGGAATACAATTAAAGCTTCCATTTATATCAGGAACATCTATAATGTATGATGTGAGCTTGCTTCTGAAGTCTTTTGAATGGCAGTGAGATTGTTGCAGAGATGACAAAGTGCCAAATATAAATGGCTTATAATCATTTCTGAGCTGGCAGATGGCCCACCCTGAGCCCAGCCCTACCCAAGCTCTGCCCGGCACCACTGGGCATGTCTTGCTCCTTCCTGTGATATACCATTTCACTAAAACGTGGTGGAGAGGAAGTGTTAAATGAGCTATGCGTCCACTTATTTCCTCTTCCAAACCCTCTCTCTCTTCCTTCAGTGCCAGCAGGGTTGATTATAAATGAGGCGTGTTGTCTATCGCCCTGTGACCCATACTGTCTTACTCACTTTGGCAATGTAAACACTACAATGACAACCTGACAAAGTGTGTATATAATAACTGCAGAAAGCTGTTAGATGTCCCATTCACCTTAATAGTGTAGAAATACCTGAGCATCATGTTCTTGAGCTAATCTCTTTGAGCTTCCACAGATTTATTATTTTATATTTATCATTTTCTGATCCTCCTCTTCTTTCCATTTGGTGTTTGCTTTGTAATTCTTTCCTCAATGTAGTAAGGTGTTGGACAACACTTTATTTTGATGGTCCCCTTTAGACATTCTGTTGACTATAAGTAACGTTCTGCCAACATGTCAACTAACTCTTTTAATATCTGCTAACACTTTATTGTGATGGTCCTTCAATATAAACTCCATTTCCACTGAACAATTTGTCCCAGGAACTTTTTTCCCAGGAACTCTTTTTCCCTGAGACCTGCTGCTGCTGCGTTTCCATCGCGGTCTAAAGTACCGTAAAGATTAGTCTGGTGACATAGGACTGTACCAGAGCCCACTGGATTTCGTCCTCCACATATAAGCTTAATAAAGCCTGAACCTTGTCTTCAGTCAGTTGTTTAGTAACTCCATTGTTGATTCAAATAGCAAACAACTCTTACTGCACTCACCGCAACACACTATTAGGTTGAAATAAAAATGCTACGTGAACCAATCAGCATGTTCAGCGCCCATGTCCCACCCCCGGTAGTTACTGAACCTTGAAAAAGTACTACCTTGCAAGCAGGGCCATTTTGAGTGGGAAAATTTTACCTGGAACTTTATTTAGACCCTGGCTCCTGCAGTCGAAACTCACTGAGTACCACCCCGAAGTCCCTAGTTCCCGGGGAAAGTTCCCCGCGGTGGAAACGCAGCTATACATGACTATAAGTAACTTTGCAAGTTCATATCAACTTATTCTACTTACCCTATCCTCTTATTTTACAAACACTAACCTTACCCCTAACAGTCTACTAATACTCAACTAATACTCTAATGAGAGTTAGTTGACATGTGCAATATTGCTTATAGTCAACAGAATGTCTAAAGGGAACTATCAAAATAAAGTGTAACCAGGTTTTGTCTGCACTTGTGTATGTGTATAAATGCACAAAAACAAACAAATAAGTAAAGTCAAAAGTAAATTCAATTCCCTTGTATACATTAAGAAAAAGGCTTCCCAGCTAACAAAAATATGTTTAATGTAAACTGGTCCTCACTCAATGCTACACTGCATCACTCACACTCAGACTACATTTCCCAGCATCCCTCCTGGTTCTCACCTGCACTCATCTTCACCCGCACCTGACACCAATCCCTAGCCATCACTGCATTTCAGCACACACCTCAGCTGCACTCATCATTTGATTTCTATGGACTCTTTATCTAATACATGTACTTACCTCCGGTGTTTCTTGAGCCCAGTGATCCTTGTTATTCTTCTCCGTTACTCCTGAGATTCTCCAAATTCATTCTTCATTCGTCACAATCTCCAAACCATCCTGCAAAGATAAGAGACTGATTAATCCATTTGAATTTACTATTCAATCTGCTTAAAGTCTCCTGTTAAAAAGCTCTGCTGCTGCTTACAATAAATGGTTAAACATCATCTGTGCTTCTCTTCTCTGGGTATAGCCTACCGTTACATTCATATGTTATGAAAACATTATTTCTTAATATTCAAAGTGTCCAGTGTTTTCAAAAACTTTTTTTTTTGGTTATGCAAGGACACATTCAATTGTTATCATTTTGCAAACAGTATGGGAATGTTACTTTTGAATGTTCTTAGAAAGTAATCCTTTTTAAAAAAAAAAAATGTTCATCAAACAAAAACATTTCATGGAAAACCTTCTATGAACGAGATATAAATGTATTTGTGCTAATGTTTTGAAAGCCCCATTAAAGACCAGATTACCTGTTCAAAGTTTTCTATTAACATTAGTGGAAGAATGTTGGTTAACGTTGAGAGAACATTTGGCAAGCTTCTGAGAGCATTCCTTGTTTGGTGGGTTTAAGCAAGTTAAGATCATTTGAGTTGTGTTGATGCCTCATTTTATTGGGCTTATCTCAATATTATGTCGGTGTCAAAGTGTTCGTTTACATAGTTTCATGTTAACAACTATAATTTCCAACATGTGGAAATAGTCCCCATTTGAAGACTTGCTTTTCTGGATGTATGTGAAAGGACAGCAAACACTAACATCAATATTGATCTCTCCTATTATGCGAGAAAGACATCACTGCTATGAAAAACTCCAGTGCTAGAAATCATCCCTCTTTTTTTTCCATGAGGGCCAGACTGTGACACTAAAGGACCACACTAATGGGACTGTGTGCCAATTTTTACTCCCACTGGTTCACACTTCCCTGTGTGTTTGCATTCTTTAGCACATTAATAAAGCCACAGTATGAGTGTATGTCTGTGAATATGTAATTTACAACAGAAACCCCAAAGATGCAGCCCACAGCCAACTTCTCAATGCAAAATGAAGTGCTTGACGGAAAATTGGCAGACAAATCAGCTCAAATCCATTCCTAACAATTACAATATACAGAGTCGCCTACAAAAGGACAATAGCGTCTCATTAGTAGAGTAATTAGTGTAATTCTTCAATATAGTTATACAGATAGGACAGAACTCTGAGGCATTCGTACACTCTAAAAAATGCTGGGTTGTTTTAACCCAATGTTGGGTCTAATATGGACTAACCCAGCAGTTGGGTTGTTTTAACCCTGCAGTTGGGTTAAATGTTTGCTTAAGACAACCCAATTGCTGGGTTAAAACAACCCAACTGCTGGGTCCATATTTGACCCAACATTGGGTTGTTTTTTTACCAAGCATTTTTTAGAGTGTACACACTTCCATGCCTCCAGCTGTATCAACATGTTTTAAATGGGTTTTGTCTAACATGGTCACAATGTGGGTGGACAAAATCAACAATAGAAGTGTCTTTGGATCACTGATGATGTGAGAAAATGTATCACAGCAACAAGAGGATAAATATACGAGCGAAAATGTGTTGTATGTAAAAAGAGGAATCAATACTTTAATGATGTCATGATTATTGTCGCCTAATGAGGAAGTTTGAGTTTAAGCACATTCTGTTGTAACAAGGCTTTTTATTTTAAGTGTATAGGCATGTATTCCATATGCTATTTAGTGTTATTTATTTCTTCTCAAATGTATGGATTAAAAACAGAATCCAAATCTAAAATGAATAAATATTTAGGCTAAAATGCAGATTAATTTCATTATAGATTAGGATTTGGGTTCTGATTCTAGAAACGTATTGGCACGGTAAAAGGACAAAGTTATAATTGTTGGCCCAATAATCATGTTACAAAGCATTATGGGTATATATGCTGTTCTGTTCTTAGCTTAAAGCAGCTTATAGTACCTGTAAATATAGTACCTTTAGAAGTGCTTTTGGGGTGCATATATAAATCTTGAGCTTATTTTGTGAATTTGGTCAGAGTAAAAGGGGTTTAGCTTAGAATTGATTTGAAATTTTGAAATGCATAAAGTGGTCCCAAAAGGTTCTGATTTTGTGAACCACATTTAAAATGTCACTGCATAGACAAGTCTGACCAGCAAATAAGTAAAAACTAATTTAGTAAAAAAGGTTTAGGTTAGGTTTTAAATTATTAAACAATATGGCAACACTTTACAATAAGGTTTGATTTGTTAACACTAGTTTATGTATTAACTAACATGAACTAACCATGAGCAATACATTTATTACAGTATTTATTAATTTGTTAATGTTAGTTCATAAAAAATACAGCTGTTTATTCATGTTAGTTCACAGTGCATTAACTAATGTTAACAAGACAACATTTGATTTTAGTTATGTATTGGTAAATGGTGAAATTAACGAACAAAGATGAATAAATGCTGTAGAAATGCAGTTCAATATTAGTTCATGTTAACTAATGTAGTTAACTAATGTTAACTAATGAAACCTTAATGTGTGTATATTTATGCATAAATGGATACTTTCCTAAATTTTTTGTGGAATGTTAGCTCAGTTAATGTGATGAACTGCTTCTAGTGCTGAATTCTGAACCGCATACTATAGCATACTGCTCTTACAATTTTTTTACTATATCTTTCTATGGCAGGAATAGTAATAGTATCCGTTTCTGAATTATAGGACACCTGTGTGAACCTGAGGTCAGCTGACTTCATACATCCACTAGAAAAACCCACCAAAACATCAGCTGTTTGTCATTGCAAACAAACGGTCTAGCATTGTTTGTTTGAAGATGATGCCTAGTTTGACATTTTATAACATATTGAATGAAATTCAAACATTTAAGCTTTCAATACTTGCTGGGGTCTCTGTACACACACAAACACAATTAAGGTATCTGTCTCTCTTGTTCTCTCTCTCCAGGGGTTGCAGCAGCCCCTCCTTGTTTCTTCGGTCCTGACTCCGTCTCTTTGCCTGTGGCTGGAACAGCTGTTGCAGGGGCTGAGGATTCTGGGTACACAACACTGGGGCACCGCTGCCAGTCATGCTCATCCTCAGCACAGCTGCCACTCTCCATGCAGAGAAGAGACAAACTCTAGCAAAACTTCATCGCTGGGTCTCTTCTTGTAAGTTGCTTTGGCAATAAAGCACCACACACATGGATGTGTACAAAATGCGATTTTCTGTCCTCTGGGTGGATGTGATACATTGCACAATGAAAATCAGTCAGCACTCTTCCCTCATTGAAAGAAGGCAAAGCAGTTTCCAAAATACATCCCTTGGGACAGAGTCAGTCAGCTCACTGATTACTTTACAAGGATAATTTCTCCAAGCTCTCGCCAGGCCCACTCAAAATGTGAACCTGCAGAAAATTCAGCATATGACTTTTAACTGCCACCATTTATTTTAGATAAAAGTTAGTTTCAATTAATTTGGCTAATTTAAGTAACACACACACACACACACACACACACACACACACACACACACACACACACACACACACACACACACACACACACACACACACACACACACACACACACACACACATATTTAGCAATTTTAAAATCCATTCTGCAAAATCATATTTTTTTCCCTAAAATCCACCTGGGCCTATAAGAACTCTGTTGGCTATTGAATGCTCTTTGAAAAAAAATACTAAGTGCTGGAATACACAACAGGACTTTTGGTAATATTGGCAGTCCACTCCAGAACCAAAGTCAGAACCAGTCTGCACATTTAGGCAGTTGGATTTGTCCCCCAAGTAACTTTGTGTTCACTCACAAAAGTTTTGCATTCTTGTTGATCTGAAAATTCAGCTTTGTCCCCGTTATGATTGAATCACAGGACCGGATACCAGTTGCCTTGTCAAAAAACTCTTTATTGCCATATGTATCAGGCATAGGAGAGAAACTTGTTGTCTTCGTGCCAGCTGTATATGTTTCTCTATTCCTCCATTTCTCTACCCTCTCCCTTCTCCATCCTCCCTTCTCTGTCTCCCGTCGTCCCGTCTCTCATCTGAGGCAGTACACTCAATTTGGATGTTATATACTATTAACATCTCACTAGGAAGAAACTTCCTTAGAAGGAAGAGAAACTTGTGTCATATGTTTAAAATAGAGCGTATATTTCATGCTTACATATGTTGCACAATCCACTTTCCTTATGAAGATTCAGTTAACAACATCATTCAACAAATGCATGATACTGTATGCATCAGTGAGAACATGTGCTGCATGTATGCACATTCCTGTAACAAATATAGCTCATCCATGTCTCTCCTTGGAACACATGTACAGACACAGCCTGACTTTACATTGTACATTATACAAATAATTATGAAAAATAATAAAACATAATAATACTAAATAAAAATAACAATTAACAATAAAATTTCAATCTTCAGTTCTCCTGAGAGACTTTGCGTTCACTCGCAAAACCTTTGCGACCCCTCGCTAAATGTTTGCGTTCCTCCAAGAAACACAAAGGTTTTTCTAGTTGACGCAAAGTTTCTTGGGGTGACCCTTCCAGTTCTACTCACCCTACTCCAAGTGGAATTTGAACTGGTGTTTCTGGCATGGGAGTGCACTAACAAGAACGCTAAAGAACACAGTCTCTAGCGTCAGATGGTAATGCGCCTCTTGAGGCCTAAGGTTTGAGGAGAGAGGTTTACTCACACAGCTATTACTAGCTGGCCTCCATTACACTCACCCCAATAACTGCAGTAACTGGAGGGTCAATAACTACAGACCTTGAGTGGCCTTCAGATTAGCTCAAGAACAGTGCATAGAGAGTTTCATGGAGTGGATTTCCTTGGCCGAGCAGCTGCATCCAAGCCTTACAACGTCCAATGCAAAGCTACAGTGGTGTAAAGCATGCTCAGTGGAGAGCAGTGGAGACGTGTTCTCTGGAGTGACAAATCACGTTTGATTTGTGGGTTTGGCGTTTGCCAGGAGAACGTTACTTGCCTGACTGGAATTTGTTTAGGGGCTGGGCTTTGCCCCAGTGAAAGAAACTCTTAATGCTTCAGCATACCAATACATTTTGGACAATTTCATGCTCCCAACTTTGTGGGAACAGTTTGGGGATGGCCCCTTCCTGTTCCAACATGACTGTGCACAAGTGCAAAAAAAAAAAGGACCATAGACATGGATCAGGTGAGTTTGGTGTGGAGCAACTTGACTGGCCTGCACAGAGTCCTGACCTCAACCCGATAGAACACCTTTGAGATGAATTAGAGCTGAGACTGTGAGCCAGACCTTCTCGTCCAACATCAGTGCAAAAGCACTTCTATAAGAATGGTCAATAATTCCCATAAACACACTCCTAAACCTTGTGGAAAGCCTTCCCAGAAGAGTTGAAGCTGTTATAGCTGCAGAGGGTGGGCCAACTCCATATTAAACCTTACGGATTAACAATGGGATGTCATTAAAGTTCATGTGCATGTAAAGGCATGTATCCCAAAACTTTTGGCAATATAGTGTATATACTATAAGTACTAAAACATTAACATAAACAACCAACATCTTTCTCTTTACTGAAAAACATAACACTCCCTAAATTTACTCTCCTAATGCAGTCCCTTGCAAAGCATGCTGGGAACTACAGATCCACTGCTATATAAATCATTAATGTCGTTTTAACAAAAAATGAATTAAGTAAACTACACTTTTAAATATAGTAGGTGGATTGAACACATTTAAATTAAGTTGTGACATTTTTGTTTGTATTTGTCATTCATATCCTAGCAATTAGGCACAACTTTTTTTCTACATCGGTTTAGTTTGTGATGACTTGAAAGTCTGGTAGTGAATGAATCTCAGTCATTAAGTGCATGATGCCTAGTTTTTTTTCCTGTAACCATTTACAAAGCCATTGAAGCCTAGTGTTTTAAAATCTATTTAGATTTTATAAAAGTCATGTCTATTCCAGCCTTAAGGCCTGGTAATATAATATTCAGAGAAAGTTTAATCTGAAATGATTTATGATTAAATTGCAGGGAGTAATTTATTGTAAGATGTTGTGCTCAAGGACACAGACATTTCAGCTGCTGGTTCACTGACACAACCTTGAGATAAAGTATTCAGTTTGTTTACAAGCAACCTTGCAGTTTAGCTACGAGACCACTCTGTAATGCTTGCGTAAATGCAATTTAATTTACCTTACCTGCCATTCTAACCCTCATGTTGTTTCAAGCTACTATGTTATTCATTTATATATTTTGCGGTCAAACTTAATGAGAACATTTTAATAGTCTAATTTTAACTGTTTTGCTTTAAGTAGAAGGCTTTCCAATACGCTTTAGCCATTATAATGTACTGCAATTTCCTTCAGTACATTCGGGCTATACTGTTGTTGTGTCCGGACAAAAGGAAGTCGGTCACCTCCCTCACTTCCTACACTCCGTTTGGACTCAATGCTGTAGGAAATGACAGCTTCATTTAAACAAAGCAAGGCCTCGTACTCCGAAGACAAACACGTCCTCCCTGTCTGCTGCAGGATCATTGTTCCTCAATGCACATCCTTGAGACAAAAGACTTCCTCTGCTCTCAGCCGAGTCTAGAGTTATCCATGCAGTTACTGAAATTCTCATAGAGACCATTAGACACCTGAATGTAGGCAGAATTCCCATGGTGCATGGAGAACACCTCCTTCTCTGAAGCACAGCAGTTTGGCCCACATCTGTCAAGCAGCAGTGTGATAGACAGAAACCGAATATCAAATATTTCCAACATATGGCCATGCATTTTAGTAGAAATGGAACTTTGGCTCTGATATGCTTCAGTGAAGTTGGGAACAGGGCGAAACAAACATTTGTGAAATCTCTGGTCTTCCCTATAACAGCATGAAATCAGAGTCACAGTTTATGCATTTATTAAATAATTTAAGGATTCTTCTCTTAACAATTCCAATTCTTTAACTTTTATTAATGATTCCTTTGGTGCTTTTAAGGAATAAATATTTTGGAAAAAAATAAATCCATTGCAGAATGAGAATAAACAGCAATAAATATATATATATATAAATAAATAAATAAATAAAAGCTTTTGCAAAAGGCGTGTTTACATGTACATGACTTTTTTAATGACTTTTCACTGTGTTTTTAAAGACTTCAAAAATGCAGCCCAATAATTGGTAATCTTATAGTGCTGCTGGTTACCCACATTGTAACACCAACAGTTGTTCTTACTAAGACTTTTTTAGTAAACTTTACTTAATGTCCAATAATTTGTTGAAATTACTTAAACAAATAGTAATCTGAACTATCTGCATGCTATGCCTTTGTTACTTAGAAAACCCAAGTTAACACTACTTGACTGGTTTGAGTACCATTTTGCCAAACCCAAAAAAATAAGTGGGCGGGCAAAGTGTTTTTGAGACAGGGCAATTTTTAAAAGACTTTTCACTAATTTCCTCACCTTAATTGTGATTAGTGTTTCCTTTAGTTGGGCACTTGGAACTTCATTCATATTATTGTAATTTTCTTCCTTTATTAATGCAGCATTGCAACAAGAAATCACAGTTATCTCATTTCAAAGGAAGGGAAGTAATACATAAATAAATGTAATATATTATATAAAATACAATTATATTTCATGTCAGATAATGATATTTTTATAATGTCTTGCTAATATTTATGGAATAACCTTTAAATAGGGTAGATATATTCCCTCAATATTTTTGACATCAGCAATTGACCATTCTTGACCAGACTTCAACATTCAGCATGCAAAACACAACAATGGTAACAAGGATTTTTTTTAATTTTTTATTATTAATAAGACCTTTACAAGTTTATTTGCTGTCATTAGTGGGGTTATACTGACAAAAGACAAATGGTAAAATAAGGCCATAAATAGTAAAAATTAAGCAATTAATTTATTCATGCCGCAATGCACTCTGGGAGTACGTTTCCTCATACCACAGATATAATTAACTTAATTAAACTTAAACAGTTTAAAACAATTAATTTGATCAACTTTAAAGTTTTGAGGTAATAAGTTTCCTCAATTTTTTTGAGTTATTTTAACTTATCCGGGTTTACAGTGCAGCATGCTTTATGTCTAGGTGGTTTCTGGACAGATTTGCGTCCAGATACATGCAGAGACTGTGGAGTTTTGTGAAATGGGTTTGAATGCATGTCCTTTGTTGGTTAACAGTCCAGAATTGTGTGTAATATTGCCTGTTTTATGTATTACCACTGTTAAAATGTCTATTTCCAGAAATGTAGAGTTATTAGTGTTTATTTCAAATATAGGTTATAGGTAATATTGATTCTTGTGTGTTGTTTTATGGAAAATTGGAAAATGGAAAATCACATCATTCTGCAAAAAATAGTGAAACTTTATTCAAGTAATTTCGTTTACAGCTGAAAAAAAAAATTAAGGTTACATTTTCAATAGCCAAAGCTCATTCTATTGTCATGTGACAGCCGGCTTTGAGTCTGTACAGGAAGCAGATATCATTAGATCTCTTCACACGAATAATTAAAGAGAACTGGGCCGGATTGAGAAGAGACTCAGGTGGTGAACTATGACTATACCAGCTGCGCTGTGAGTTTTTGATCCATTGAAAAGAAACTGCTCATAAGATTAATTTGTAATAAAAATGGTCGTGCTATATATTTTTGAGTCATTCAAAAGAACAGGCTCATATGAGTCATTTCGTAGCTTGAGGCTGTGCTGTATGTTTGTGAATATTAAAAAAATTAATTTTGTTCTATAATAGGACAACGCTGGTCATGCTTTAGAGATTTTATTTGGCTTTTTTTTTTTTTGTATAGTGATGTTGCGCCGCCTCTGAATAAATAGGCTACTGCACGCGCGAGAACCGCTAATGGATGCAAACATCATACAGTTCCGGTATTTTAAAATAAGCTACTTATTTCCCAAACAATATTGACTGTTCAAGGATTGTATAGCAGAACAGAAAAGCACCAGAGACCAGGGCCGTGTGTCAGGAAGAGGCCCCTGGGAGAGAGCAAAGTTTGAAGTGGAAAGGAAATACTAGCACTGCAGGAACTCTTAAAGTACAGAATAGTGCTGTATGTGTGCTTTAGAGAGCTTACACTGACATTTTTACTACATTTATTTGACCTTGAAACTTCTTTGATTGGCATAAAGATACAAGAGGGTGAGAGTCCAGACCTCATTAAAGGAATAGTTCACCCAAAAGGGATTTGTTTAAACATGTTGCTAAAACTATTTATTTATCCCCATTAGCTTTCGACAAAGTGGTTGCTAATTTTCCTGGGGTCCACACAGCCATACAAGACAAAATAACATACAAATGAAATAAAGTAAAACCAAAAATATGATTACACTAATCAAATCATCAAACTATACATCTTAACAGTAGCGGCGCATCAAACATACAACATACATCTACATATTTGTAAGCATATATTTACATTGTCTTCTAATGTGAATGATTTTTTGTTAGGACAGGTTTAAAATATCACTATAGCTATGAAAACCACATTGTAAATAGGAGCCATTTTTACATGATCTGACCCTTAAAATGTAAATGACCCTTAGTGTAACCGAATATAAATAGGTTATTCAGTCTTTTTTTTCTTTTTTTATACTTTAGAGGTTACCACGTTAAGCATTCTTTACATCTGAGCTAAAATATCTCCATGGGAGACATATAAATAAAACTATGAAATATGCTGTATTTTACACAATAATGCAGGAACAATGAGCACATGTTAAAGTAAATTTTAGGGACATGACACATTTTTTTGGCAGATCATTTAGTTAAAAAAAAGTAGCCTTTCTTGGTTTATATAGGAGATTTTCCTCTACAAGTACATTTCAACAGTTAGTCTGTATTACTCATAACCACAAATTACAGCACATAGCTATTCTTTAAACAAGGGAACAACACTTGCACACTTACATTTATGAATTTCAGAGACTTGTGTCATCCGCTATTGTGGCAGTAGTTTGTGACAAATGTCTTTTATGAGTGATTTATTGACTTATTCATGCAAATAATTTTAAACTTCCCTAAACAGTACGCCAACAGATATGTTTGAATACATAGGATTTTAAAAACAGTAGTCAAAAAGTTCCTGGATTTCCTACTACTTCCAAGTTCTGAAGTGCGCATTGGATGGACACTTTACTATCCCATGAGACCCGATTTGTAAATGGTGGTGCGACTGATGCTGTAGGTCACATGACAACATAATGGATGTAGTGTGTCTGAATTTCATTCACACTACACACATTCATACACTGTAAAAAATGTCAGGTCTCCAATTTAAATCTAGTGACTGGTCACATCAAAATTTTTTAGTTGGCCAAACTGAATTTCTATGAATTAAATTGTATCAATTCACAGAAATTCAATTTGGCCAACTGAAAAATTTCGATCTGACCAGTCACTAGAAAATTTTCAATTGGAGAGGCCTGAATTTTTTTACAGTGTACTATGTAGAATGTACTTTTTTAATTGTTGTGAAGTAAGATTTAAACCAAAAATAGTACCTACTATACAACAATGTCAGATGCAGCGCAGGTCTTGGGTGAGTCATTGAATCATTTACTCATTCATTCACTGATTTTCCAAAAACACTGATTTATTTAGGATCGAAACACCTGGTCTCTGTGTTGCAATGGTTCCGCAGTGGCTTTGTTGGTGGAGCAAAACCAGACAAAGTAAATAACAATATTCTGTCAATTAACTTGCTATAAATAACACAATCATTTTACTCCAATAACTTCTAAAATGGCCCAAGCCTGTTGCTAAATCTAAATGGGCGTAAGGTGACATTTTGAAATTAATATGGAGGCTTGGACAGACATTTAATACCAATTAAGCAAGCATAGTTCCACAAACATAAGGTCCATAAGACACACTTGCTCTTGTGACATAGCTAAGGCTATAATATATAGCCTACTGTTCAAATGTTTGGGGTCAGTAAATGTTTATTTTTTGTAATAAATGAATGCTTTTATTCAGCAATAACATTAAATTGATCAAAAGTGAGAATAAATGCATTTATAATGTGACAAAAGATTTCAATTTCAAATAAATTCTGTTCTTTTGAAATTTCGACTCATCAAATATTTCTGAAAATAAACATATCATGGTTTCCCCATAAAATATTAAGCAGCAACTGTTTAAACATGACAATAATAAGAAATGTTTCTTAAGCAGAAAATCTGAATATTGGAATTATTTCTGAAGGATCATGTGAAGACTGAAGTCTGGCGTAATGATGCTGAAAATTCAGCGTTGCCATCACAGGAATACATTTTAATATATTAATATAAAAAAACAGTTATTTTAAATTGTAATGATATTTCACAATATTACAAAATATTATTTACTGTATATTTGATTATATAAATGCATCCTTGGTGAGAATAAGAGACTTCTTAAAAAAAAAGAAGAAAGATCTAACTTTTGAAAAGTGGCAAAGAAATCACGGGAAATGCACAAAATTGTGGTTTGTAATCCTATTCAAATTGCATTTTTGGAAACCCGTTCGGTCTGACCACACTGATCAGATTTCGTGTGGTTTGTGACTTTCTTGTAAAACATAAACATCAGATGTTGTTAGAAACAAGGCTGTGTTGTTGCAAAGTGCCAAACAAGCAGAAAATGACAATATAACAGAGACATGTTCTGAAGAGAGTTGACAACACAGAATAAAGCCATGCATACCAGCCTCCTACAGTTCTGTCGCTGCCTCATAAGTCACACTATTTCAGCGTGGCGGCCACACATTGTCATGTTGTGTGAGCTCTTTGATAGCAATCTTTAATTTGAAAGCCACGTTTCTAGCATCTTTAAAACTACATTCTACCATCTTAAAGATATATCAAATTTACAGCACATGCTTTCAATGCAAAATGCTGAACAGTTAGTTAATGTGTTCATGACCTCAAGGCTAGATTATTGTAATTACTGGGTGGTTGCCTTGCTCGCTTAATAAATAAACTGCAGCTGGTCCCGTTCGAGTTCTTACTACAACCAGGAAGTATCACCATATTAGCCGGTTCTGTCAACACTACACTGGCTCCCCATTCAACATTGCCTACATTTTAAAATCTTGCTTATTACTTACAAAGCACTAAATGGTTTAGCTCCCCAGTACTTGAGCAAGCTCTAAATGCATTATACTCGCGTCTTTTGTGGCCTCAAAAATCTGGCCAGTTGATAATACCTAAAATATGAAAATCAACTGCAGGCGGTCAATCCTTTTCCTATTTAGCATCTAAACTCTGGAACAGTCCTCCTAACATTGTTCGGGAAGCAGACACACTCTATCAGTTTAAATCTAGACTAGAAACACATCTCTTTACTATGGAATACACATAAAACATTTTTAATTTATATTATTCAAATCAGTTAAATGATTGTTAGGCTGCATTAACTAGGTCAGCCGGAACCCGGAAAAAACTTCCAATAACACCTGATTGACTCGTTACATCATAAAAAGAATGGCATAATGTTAGTCTCTGCATGTGTTTAGCCTGCAGTCAGCCGTATCCGGTCCATATCCAGATCAGACGGTGGACCTGCAACCAGACATGACCTACGCATCCCTGAAGTGTCTGCAGAGACTGTGTCAATTAAATCCCCCCTGAAATTGCCTTATTGACATGGCATCCTCAATAAACCCGTCCCTGGCGTGATGACTCCGATCTTTCGAATATCCCTATCTAATACTTGCCTCATCGACACGGCATCCTCAATAAATAAACCTGTCTCCGGCATGATGATTCCGATCTTTCGAATATTCCTATCTAATAATTGCCTCACCGACATTACATGGCATGGTGGCCAGAGGAGAACTGGCACCTTGAATGAGCCTGGTTACTCCCTAGGTTTATTCTTCTTCATTATGCCACCTGATGGAGTTTTGGTTCCTTGCCACTGTCGCCTTTGGCTTGGCTTGCTCAGTTAATACATTTTCAACTAAATTACTGATCTGCCTGCATTGACACTGTGATAATTGAAATGAGCTGGATAACATCAGCGTTTTCTCTAGAATGGCTGTCCAGCCGAATCAATTTCTGTTGCATTATTTTCCTGTGAAGCTGCTTTGAAACAATCGGCATTGTAAAAAGGGGTATATAAATAAAGGTGACTTGTAAATCAGACAACATCTCTATTGCAAACCCCTCCATGTTGCGACTGTTGTTATTTTTGGCGTACATACCTGCTAACGCAACGACATTGCTAGAAACCAATGCAGATTTTCCGGATAAAGAAAGAACTGCATGGACACACAAAACAGATCTGAACAGTTGTGATACACAGTGTTGACAGTCAATCATTTAAGATCAGATTCCAAGTGGATAAACAAATAATTACAATTGTATACCCCTCCATGTTGCGACTGTTGTTATTTTTGGCTTACATACCTACTAACACAACGACATTGCTAGAAACCAATGTAGATTTTCCGGAAATAGAAAGAACTGCATGGACACACAAAACAGATCTGAACAGTTGCGATACACAGTGTCGACAGTCAATTATTAAGATCAGATTCCAATTGGATACACAAATAATCGTATTTGCACTGACTGTGTAAACATATAGCCTATATGCACTTGGGAGGTATTTATGATATGTTGGTTGAATGCACGAAGATACGTTCAGACTGTCAGTCCAATTCCGATTTTGTGTACATATCCGATTGAAATCAAATCAGATGTAGCAAGTGCGAACTGCAAAAAAAAAAATCACATGAAAATCCGTTTTGAGCAACATTCATATGGTTTGAGACCCAAATTATTGTCCTTCACCCATCAACCTCCTGATAAAGCAAGAACTTAAAAGATCTTAACCAGTGCTCTGATTTTAATTTGGAGTCTTTTGACCTTGTGGCTTTGTGCCCACTTGTGCAAGCTGAAAAGGGTGGCCACTCTCTGTGCATCTCCCCAACTTCCTGTTTGTCTTTGAGTCTGTCCTCTAAGCTGTCAGTATCCTACTGCAGTCTCTCTCCGCAGGATCCATCTCTCTCTTGACCCTTCCTCTTTGTTGAGCCTGCAGGGATCTGGGTGATCTGATCCATAATCACAGCTTTCTGGCCCACATCTGGCATTCTTTTTCCCTCAAACCCCCCAGTCTTGATCTTTGATGGTTAAAACAAGCACTGCCAACATCCAGCAGACCCAGTTATTGGAGATGACCTCACAGGCATCAGTTCCTCCTGCAGAGGCAGTTAAATTTGCTGACGGTAGATTATTGTATTGCGGTTGTTCTCATGTCATGGCTTTGTCTCTAAGGAAATGCTTAATAAAGAAAACATGTGCACTAATTACATTGTGACTGATCAGATGAGGAAAGATGTGAAAGAAAGTGGCAGTCAGGGATAAAGGGACGGAAAGAGAGAGTCTGTTTTTTATTCAACTGCTGAGTCAGATGCACCACACCCATGAAACAATGTTTCCAATGCATCTGGCTTACGGAGATACTGTAGTCGACACGTATATTTGAGAGATTTTTGATACTGTAAACTGTGAGTAGAGACGAAAAAACACTTAAAGGAATGCTCCGGATTCAATACAAGCCAAGCTGTGTCGACAGTGTCTGTGGCTCAATGTTGATTACAATAGAAAAAAAAATATATGTTGACTCGCCCCTACTTAAAAATAAAAGATGTAAAAAAAGCAGTTTCTGTAACTGGAAGTAAACAGTAAGTTCAAAAGCAGAAAAGTGAAACTCAAATTCTTGCACTGACACGAACTAATCAGTAAACATACATCCGTTATTAGAGCTGTTGAGCAATTCCTTCTCAAGAAGGGATCTTATCTACACTCACCTAAAGGATTATTAAGAACACCATACTAATACTGTGTTTGACTCCCTTTCACCTTCAGAACTGCCTTAATTCTACGTGGCATTGATTCAACAAGGTGCTGAAAGCATTCTTTAGAAATGTTGGCCCATATTGATAGGATAGCATCTTGCAGTTGATGGAGATTTGTGGGATGCACATCCAGGGCACGACACTCCCGTTCCACCACATCCCAAAGATGCTCTATTGGGTTGAGATCTGATGACTGTGGGGGCCATTTTAGTACAGTGTCTCATTGTCATGTTCAAGAAACCAATTTGAAATGAATCAAGCTTTGTGACATGGTGCATTATCCTGCCGGAAGTAGCCATCAGAGGATGGGTACATTGTGGTCATAAAGACATGGTCAGAAACAATGCTCAGGTAGGCCGTGGCATTTAAACAATGCCCAATTGGCACTAATGGGCCTAAAGTGTGTCAAGAAAACATCCCCCACACCATTACACCGACACCACCAGCCTGCACAGTGGTAACAAGGCATGCTGGATCCATGTTCTCATTCTGTTTATGCCAAGTTCTGACTCTACCATCTGGATGTCTCAACAGAATTCGAGACTCATCAGACCAGGCAACATTTTTCCAGTCTCCAACTGTCCAATTTTGGTGAGCTTGTGCAAATTGTAGCCTCTTTTTCCTATTTGTAGTGGAGATGAGTGGTACACGGTGGCGTCTTCTGCTGTTGTAGCCCATCTGACTCAAGGTTGTGCATGTTGTGACTTCACAAATGCTTTGCATACCTTGGTTGTAACGAGTGGTTATTTCAGTCAGAGTTGCTCTTTTATCAGCTTGAATCACCCATTCTCCTCTGACCTCTAGCATCAACAAGGCATTTTCGCCCACAGGACTGCCGCATACTGGATGTTTTTCCCTTTTCACACCATTCTTTGTAAACCCTAGAAATGGTTGAGCGTGAAATACTACAACCATGCCACGCTCAAAATTGCTTAAATCACCTTTCTTTCCCATTCTGACATTCAGTTTGGAGTTCAGGAGATTGTCTTGACCAGGACCACACCCTTAAATGCATTGAAGCAACTGCCATGTGATTGGTTGATTAGATAATTGCATTAATGAGAAATTGAACAGGTGTTCCTAATAATCCTTTAGGTGAGTGTACTTGTGTAGAGCTCTTTTTCACTTTTTACATACAAATCTTTATGAATCCTTTGAGATTCTTAGAATATCCATAGGTATTGTACATGCCTGGTTCACTATCTTTGTGGGGATTCTCCATAGACGTAATGGTTTTTATACCCAAACTGTACGGTATAAATCTATGTCTAGTTTTCGGTCTTCACTGAAAAAAAGATTTGTACTGCTTGTTCAAATTGCTGAGTTAAAATGAGCTAAAGCAACACAATTGCAATACATTTTGTCCTAATTTAAGTTGATTGTGTTCAATCCACTCAAATATAAGTCAAAATGGAGTTTACTTAATCCGTTTGTGTTGAGATTACATAACTGATTTGTTGCATTAACTGAAACTGGGCGGGGCTTGTTAGTTCCCAGCATGCTTTGCATATGGCTAAATCAAGAGAGAGTAAATGTTATTTTATATGTAAAAGTGTTATTTTATGTATTTTTGGGCAAGATGAGAAAGGGAGAGACTTGATTGTGTTTAATAGTGTTTAATTTTTAATTATGTTGGAATTATTAGAACAATTTAAATTACAGTGGGTTACTATTGTGGAGAAGAGTGGAGAAAATACAACTAATGTTATAATGGCATTGCATTGTTGGCATTGTTATTATTAGCTAAAAGTTTGTCAACTTGCTAGTGCAGTATTATAATTTAGCTGTGTAACAATAAAGTATATGAAATTGAAGTGGATGAATGAATGTATGAAATTGAATGCCTGAATCATGCCTGGAAGCCATATAAAATTCACTTTGAGACTACTTAATTGAGTCACTTAAAATGTATTAATTCCATGATGTTGAAGTTACATGTGGGACCGATGTACACAATTAATTCACGTACATTTTTTTTTTTAGTGTTTGTGGGGACTCTCCATAGATGTAAGGTTTTTTTTATACTGTACAAAACTGTACATTATACTGTATATTCTATGCCCTTACACTCACCCTGCCCATAAACCTAACCATCACAGAAAACTAAAATTTGTACATAAAAAAACTAACTCATTGAATAATATAAAATAAAAAGACTTCCTTTTTAGGCTCTCTGGATTTAATTTATTTTTGCTATTAAAATACGATTTTCTGACAAAAGTTCTCCATCATTTACTGATAAATGAAGCTGTGTCTGAAATCAAACACAGCTGCCTTGCAGCCTCACTGCCCAGTCAGTCAATGATTTAGCAGTGTTTCAGTACAAAGGCACATTTTAAAGAAACTAAGGTACCATAACATCATGTCTAATGATCAAGAACAAATCCAGTTGAGCTTTAGAGAAAACCAACTGAATTTTTAATGACTTCACTGTTTATTTCTTGTTAAAAAATAGACACTCCTAGGCATTTATATTCTTTTATCCCAACTGATGCTGTCTAAACATTGATCTTGTATATTTCAATGTATATCCTGTGTACTTTATTTAACTACTTGAGAGCACCCTGAGTAAATAGATAAATTATCAACTTATTTATTCATTCATTTATTTATTTAAAGTTTTCTAAATCATATTTGGCATGGCCCCAACCTCTGCTAACCCCTGCAGTAATGACTGGGTCTTGCAAGGCGTGCCAAATGTGTTCGAGTCTTTCAGATAATTTGGGTAATTGCTGAGTCGTTGGCATTCAAGATTTGAGATTCTGTTTAAAGGGGGTGGTGGGGCATGCCTCATAGGAACGAGCTCTCAAAGTGCCTCTTCCTTTGATGTGTGTCTTGTACTGCAGTGTGTGTGCCTATAATTATCTCTGTTAGATTTTGCTGCGTCCATCACATGACCCGATTCATTAGCATGCAGGCATGTGGACCACCCATATCAGTGGCTCTGAGTCTTTCATTACATGTTCAGAAGAGTTTTACTGGACGGTGACACAAATCCACAGACAAGGTGTGACCAAGTTTTACATGATGCTATTTCTTTATGTAGCAAACGAAAGCCAATCAATATGCACACATCTCCCAAGGAGAAGAGAATAATTAGCACAGTGGTGCCATCCGCTCGAAAAACTCACAAGAAGTGTAAATTGATCTATAATGGATGAATTTGCCTGTTTACAAGGAAACGGTCATGTATTATAAAAATACTAATTGGGGGCAAAACAAACTAACTTGAAAGTGGTTCATCAACAGCATCTATCTATCTTTCTATCTATCTATCTATCTATCTATCTATCTATCTATCTATCTATCTATCTATCTATCTATCTATCTATCTGTCTATCTGTCTATCTGTCTATCTGACTGTCTGTCTGTCTGTCTGTCTGTCTGTCATCTATCTATCTGTCTGTCTGTCTGTCGCTTTGTAGTTCTATCTATCTACAGTGCATCTGGAAAGTATTTACAGCCTTTTTCCACATTGATTAAATTAATTTCCCCCCTCAATTCTACAAACAATACCTGTTATGACAACGTGAAAGCTTCTTTGAAATCTTGCAAATGTATTAAATATAAAAAAAGAAAATATCATGTACATACGTATTCACAGCTTTTGCCATGACACTCAAAATTGAGCTCAGGTGCATCCTGTTTCCACTGATCATCCTTGAGATGTTTCTGCAACTTGATTGAAGTCCACCTGTGGTAAATTCAGTTGATTGGACATGATTTGGAAAAGCGCACACCTGTCTGTATAAGGTCCCACAGTTAACAGGGCATGTCAGAGCAAAAACTGAGCCATGAAGTCCAAGGAATTGACCTCCGAGACAGGATTGTATAGAGGCACAGATCTGCGGAAGGGTACAGAAAAATGTCTGCAGCGTTAAAGGTCCCAATACAGTGACCTCCATCATCAGTAAATGGAAGAAGTTTGGAATCACCAGGTCTCTTCCTAGAGCTGGCTGCCCGAACAAACTGAGCAATTGGGGGCCTTAGTCAGGGAGGTGACCAAGAACTCGATGGTCACTTTGACAGAGCTCCAGCTTTTCTCTGTGGAGAAAGGAGAACCTTCCAGAAGAACAACCATCTCTACAGCACTCCACCATTCAGGCCTGTATGGTGGAGTGGCCAGAAGGAAGCCACTCCTCAGTAAAAGGCCGCCTGGAGTTTGCCAAAAGGCATCTGAAGGACTCAGACCACGAGAAACAAATGTATCTGATCTGATAAAACAAAGATTGAACTCTTTGGCCTGAATGGCAAGCGCCATGTCTGGAGGAAACTAGGCACCGCTCATCACCTGGCCATTACCATCCCTACAGTGAAGCATGGTGGTGGCAACATCATGCTGCTGGGATGTTTTTCAGCAGCAGGAACTGAGAGACTAGTCAGGATAGAGGGAAAGATGAATGCAGCCATGTACAGAGACATCCTTGATGAAAACCTGCTCCAGAGCGCTCTAAACCTCAGACTGGGGCGAATGTTCCTCTTCCTACAGGACAACGACCCTAAACACACAGCCAAGATAAAGGAGTGACTACAGGACAAGTCTGTGAATATCCTTGAGTGGGCCAACCAGAGCCCAGACTTGAACTCGATTGAACATCTCTGGAGAGATCTGAAAATGGCTGTGCACCAATGCTCCACATCCAACCTGATGGAGCTTGAGAGGTCCTGCAAAGAAGAATGGGAGAAGCTGCCCATGACTTGAGGTTGTAATTGGTGCCAAAGGTGCTTCAACTAAGTATCAATCAAAGACTGTGAATACTTATGCACATGAGAACCCTCCCATTTTTTAAATACATTTGCAAAGATTTCAAACAAACTTCTTTCATGTGGTCATTATTAAGTATTGTTTGTAGAATTGTGGAAAAAATTGAATTCAATCCATTTTGGAATAAGGCTATAACATTACTAAATGTGGAAAAAATGAAGTGCTGTGAATACTTTCCGGATGCGCTGTATTCTATTTTTTTCTGAGTAAGATGAGAAGGAAATTAGTAGGACAAATGAGACTAGAAACAGACAAAACTTATCATACAATAAAAACAAAAACAAAAACTCTCATACAATAGCCACAGTCTCTGAAAATAATGGTTTTACACAAACATTGAGCTTAATTCATTATTGTACAAATGTAGGTCTCAGTTCTGAACTGATGTTTTCTTGTTTGGGCCAGCTTTTCCTCCAGCCAGTTCCAGCTGAGAGGACTGAGAGGAAACCTTCTCAAGGCTCTCATTGTTGTGCCTAATCCCCTTCAGACAGGACCCCGCCAGAAAAAAAAAGCACTTTTTCTAAAGCGTGCTCCAGTTCCATTCATGTACAGAGCTCTCACTCACCCTCAGCTCAATAGGCCCACAGTGTCGCGTGTCTCACCCAGCGTGCCCAACAACACCTTTAGTTATGCTAAAGACCAACCTTTAGCTGCTTTATTTAGCAGAGCAATGGTGAGGACATAACTGGACTATGCAGACATGAAGAGAAAGCTGGGCCTAATGAAACGGAAATGAGATCAGTAAATGTTGATAGAATGATATAGGCCTAAAGAAATTAAGGGCTGTTCACACAGGAAGAAATGTCCAAATATATTTTACAAAGGATACAAAAAACAAGTAGGCTAAGGACATTATAAATCATTGTTTAGGTGTCATGTAAATACCACATGACAACTTGCATAATTTCTTGCAATTTTAAAATGGAGGATTAGTTGTCTATATTTTGCCTGTTTGTCTGTAACAGTGACTGTAAACTGTAAACTAGCTTACGCTAAAGTATACTATAAAACATGCAGGAATGACATAAAACACAAAAAGTTATATATTATAGCTACGACTGCACTGTAATTTAAAAAGGATTCTGTTTCTTAAAACGGTTAGGTAGGTTAGGCAATTTTGGAAAGGCTAGCAATAACAATCTTATCTTGAAATCATTATAAATGTCTTTACATTCACTGTTGACTTTTCACTGTCTCCTTGCTAAATAAAAGTATTAATGGACCATGTGTAAAAGTATAGGCTACAAACCCACGCAAGGCTCGAGTGTTACAGTGATTTCTATGACATGTCTATAACACCGCTTACCTGTGGTACAATCGCTCTAGTCCATCCTCTCTTTGTTTATTGCTTTATTCGATTTAGCAGAGAAGTGTCAACACGACAGCAGCGCTTTCAAAGTGTGACATGAACGCTGAACACACTTCAGAGGGAAAAGATAGGGTGACAGGGTGGCCGTGACTGTACAGCGCCGCTGATCCGAGCAGAAAGTCTGTTTCATGGCTGTGAATTATACTCAGTCAGTGTGAAATATCTGTTGTGTTTGACAGCGTGTGGTGTCGTAGGAGGTATTGTGTTATAGATCTGACGGCCCATCAAGAGCGCTGACAGCACAAACCTCTCTATCCATTAGAATCCTGACAGAGGCCGTGACAGACCGCTTGATGAAGGAGAGGAGAGAGGGAAACGCAGAGCTGAGGAAACTGAGTCAGCAGCACACATCTGTTGCCGGAGCACCAGGGCAAGCCATGGTAACAGATGAAAATCACTGTCAAACGCAAGCGGAAATATTGTGCAAAATATAAATGCACCTGTGAAAGCTGTTAGGTCGAATATTATATATATATATATATATATATATATATATATATATATATATATATATATATATATATATATATATATATATATATATATATATATATATATACAATAATGCCCAGTAATTAGTACAAATACATTTATTGTAAATAATAAATTAATATAAAATGCATTTAAAAAAAATATTTTTCAAATAAAAAAATAATTATACTACATTGTATTAAATTAAAATATAGTGGATATAAATATTTCATATTTTGAGTAAGTAATTGCATATAAATAATTGTCTTTATGCAATTAGGGCAAGCCACGGTAACAGATGAAAATCACTGTCAAGCATAGCGAAAATATTGTGAAAAAAAATGAATGCACCTGTGAGAGCTGCATTAGGTCGTGAAAAGTAAAAAGTCAATATATATATATATATATATATATATATATATATATATATATATATATATATATATATATATATTGACTTTTACTTTTATATATATATATATATATATATATATATATATATATATATATATATATATATATATATATATATATATATATATATATTGACTTTTACTTATATATATATATATTGACTTTTTACTTTTCACGACCTAATGCAGCTCTCACAGGTGCATTCATTTTTACAATATTTTCGCTATGCTTGACAGTGATTTTCATCTGTTACCGTATTTACTAATTGCATAAAGACAATTATTTATATGCAATTACTTACTCAAAATATGAAATATTTATATCACTATATTTTAATTTAATACAATTTAGTATAATTATTTTTTTTATTTGAAAAATATTTTTTAATGCATTTTATATTCATTTATTATTTACAATAAATGTATGAATTACTGGGTTATATATGCAGCATTTTATTTATTTATTTATATATTTTATTATTATGTAACTATTGCAAAATTTGTGGTTGCCAAAAAAATAAAAATATCTTATCTTATTCTATCCTGTTAGTCTTTTGTAATAATACAAAAGACTAACATCCAGGAAGTGACATAATTTTGGAGGGAAACCAACAGCAAAAACATTGGTGGATTTTGTCTTGTTTTGTGTTTATTAGTTAGTTTGCATCACTGGATCATGTTAGATAAAATGGCAGACATCAGTTTGTTTATCGCAATGTCAAAAGACGTTTAAGAAATCAAAATAAACTTAAGTTGCATTGACAGTGTTGAAAAGCCAAGACAGTGGTAATTATTTCTACAGTTCTGCTTTCTGCCACTCATGGTGCACCTGTTTATTTTGAGCCTGCTTTATTTTTTCAATGGCACACATTTTTTGGTGTGCTGAAATTCAGTAACCAACTTGTCTTTTTTTAGTTTACCCAGTTAAAATGTTAAAGTTTGACATTCCTCGAGTGGAAAAAGCATGTCGTTTTGAAAGAGAGAAGGGAAGTGCCCTGACTCACTCCGCTGTTCTCTGCCAGGAACATGATATCTAGTTATAGTCAAATTTTATATGTATTTATGATTTTACTTTCTAATTTTTGTTATAAAAGTGAGAGTGATTCCTACTGAGCACTGAGATCAGTTGTTAAACAAATAGATCCAACAAATATTTGTCGTAACAATGACACTGATGTGGGTAAAATGAATAATAATGAATAAAAATCTGGCATTGTGTAGATTTTGGTCAGAAATGTTATGTGTATCCTATGTTTTATGCAAAAGAGCATATGATACCACAGACGGCTAGTATAAGTTAGGCAAGCATGTGTTTTGGGAATTGGCAAGTAGCCATATGAAAATCCCTAGATGACTACTAATGAATTGAGCTCTCAATGACTACTGCAGTTTCAGTTTGGGGGCTTCACCCTCAGCTTTCATGCCATATTTTTGTTTTTGGTGGTAAAATTCATGTTTAGAATTGTTATCTGATAACTGTAAACTAGTTTGTCTGCAATGCTGGCTTATAAATTTCCTTATATTTCCTGTAGCTGGTAGTGTGTCATTCTAGCAATGCAAAGGCTGTAGATTTGCTTTCTGTCAAACCATTTGTTTCCCTTAAATGCGCTGTAACCAGATTTTTTATGTTTTTTTTTATGTTTGCCCAAATTAATACATTCAAAGGGTTAGTTCACCCAAAAATGAAAATTCTGTCATTAATTACTCACTCTCTTGTCATTCCAAACCTGTAAGACCTTCGTTCATCTTCGGGACACAAATGAAGATATTTTTGATTCAATTCGAAATCTCTCTGACCCCTCTATAGACAGCCACTTAATTACCACTTTCAAGGTCAAGAAAGGTAGTAAAGACATCATTAAATATAGTCCATGTGACTCCAGTGGTTCAACCTTAATTTTATGAAGAATACTTTTTGTGTACAAAAATAATGACTTTGTTCATTTTCTTCACATTTGAGTCGGTCTCCTATGCTGTTGACGTAGTAAATAGAGTGCAGCGCTTCCGAGTTACGTCAGAGCTACGACCGAATGCCGGCTTACCATTGGCCGATGCTGTTCACGTGAGCACCACGACACATGCGTGTGATGCTGCCGCAGGAGCTGGACAATGTTAACTGTGTAGGAGAAATTGTTGAATAAAGTCTTAATTTTTGTTTTTTTGGGCACAAAAAGTGTTCTTGTCCTTTCATAAATTAAGTTTGAACCACTGGAGTCACATGGACTTCTTTAACGTTGTCTTTACTACCTTTCTTGGCCTTGAAAATGGTAAGTAAGTTGCTGTCTTTGGAGGGGTCAGAGAGAGCCCGGATTTCATCAAAAACATCTTCATTTCTGTTCCGAAGATGAACGAAGGTCTTATGGGTTTGGAACGACATAAGGGTGAGGATTTAATGACAGAATTTTCATTTTGAAACTTATGAACTAACCCTTTGAATGCTGTTCTGAACCTTTTAAAGCTCAGAAGTGTACCATAAGTGTCTGCTCGAGAGTTATGTCATATTTTTTTTTATTTTTCAAGCTTTACTTGTAAAAATGTGGTAACCAAAGTCAATTCTATGTCAGTTCCATGATGTCAACGAACTCTTTGGCAGATTTGTGTAAAACGAGCTACCATGCAGCGAACTTCTACTTTGTAGATTCTCTGTTAATTTCAGAAAAGAAAGCTGAATTTGAATTTCGACCTCCGAATGGTTAGCTAATGAATCGTCATCGGTTGGGGGCCCATTACATGATCTTCAAAGGCATTTTGGGCGATGAACTCTGATATTAGGTAGTGTGTATTAGCCTGCAGAGTCTTGGTGGATAAGTAATAAGACCCACTTAACTCTTCAATTATTTTCCATTACAGGGGAGCCACAGCAGTGTTTTGCCTGCTCAGTTTATTGGTAATGGAAGGCTTCATACTGAGGAGTGTTAATTGGTAGGTGTCAGAGCTAGAGAGTTGCAGGTTATGTTTAGAGCATCTTCATTAGCGCTTAGCTCCTTAAGTGAAACTCGTCACTGCCTGCGTGCACGTATGCGTATACAAGCATGCGCCTTTTTATCATGCTGTTGCAAACACGGTGCTCCAATGCAAGCTGGTCTCCAAGCTGAGGCCCTTTCAGAAGGGTGGATAAATTATGTACATTTTTTAGCATTTAACTGAAACTCTCTTTCATTGGGCGCAGCTGCACTCATAGGGACTTTCTTGATTTCTGTGGTGATTAATTCAGTTCACATCTTTATTTTCAAAAGCCGATTATTTCATTTAAAGCCATTACAGATTTATCCTCGCTCAATGTCTCTGGATAATTCACACAGTCAGAATTAATGTGCTCGCTGTCCTTTGAAATTGACCATCAATAACTGAATAGGTGCACCATATTTTTGTTGTTTAATTTTAATTAATAACAAATAAATATATTTAAAATAGTTTGTGTTTGAATTATATTGTAATTATATCAAAAATGTGGGTCAGTAATACTTTTATTTGGCATCGTTTATAATGTTACAAAAAAAAATTCTACAAAGACACCTGAAAAAAAAAATTATCCCAGTTTCCACAAAAATATGAAGCAGCATATTAATGATTTCTGAAAGATCATGTGATACTGAAGACTTGAGTAATGATGCTGAAAATTCAGCTTTGCATCAAAGGATGGAATAAATTCCATCTAAAAATATATTTAAATCAAAACTGGTTATTTTAAAATGTAATAACATTTCAGAATATTACTGTTTTTTTCTAGATCACATACTGTAAATGCAGCCTTGGCAAACATATAGGAGACTTTTTACCACAACAATGAATATCTTACAGACCCCAAATTTTCAAAGGTTAATGTATATATTTGTCAACCTTAGAACATATTAATGTTGTAAAAATGTGTCTTATTTATATTTAGAACATCCATTTGTTAAAAATTAAAAATTAAAATATAATAAAATATATTTTTTATAAAACATATAGTTCAGACTCTAAATTATGAGTCAATGAGACCTCAAACGTGAGGGTCTATAATACATGTGACATTTTATAAAACATTGGTAACTTTCATTACATTACCATTGCTGCATTTGTATAAAAGCAGTAAGCAAAATCACTTTAATTCACAGGCTTTAGTGGGTTATTGCCATAATAAACTCCAGATTTCAGAGAGCGTCTTTCAATCAAGAGGGACATCAGTGGAGATAAAAGCCATTTGTTCTGACAGAACATTTTGGTTTTGTTTAGTGGGTGTGAGGAAGCACTCTACATGGATATGTGCATACACTCATGCTTCATTGTGTGGACGGTTTCATTAAACTTTAACTGCAGAGCCCTTCTGGCTCAAAATCTGTTTAGTTTAGCCCCAAATCCGGCACCCCTCCCCCCCCGAAAACCACCCTGTCTCCCACGTCTCACGGGACCGCTAGATCCCATTTAAACACGGCCAAGTCACACGAACGCATTCGCCCTAGAGAAGTTTGCTTCCTTTGACAGACTACCCTTCACCGACGGCGCGTTTTCATTAAGGCTTGCAATTTGGACACTTTCCAAATCACCTCTATTCTTTCGGGCGAGAAGCACACTAATTATGCCAGCATCTTAAGGAGAACTGGAAACACAATTACGCATCTTCCTTCTGGTGCCTGTGCGCAGTGGTTTGTAGGTCAGGGGGACGCGGGCCCATTTCATCACAATGAACGCATGAGCTGCATGGCTAATGTTTTAATCGTAATAATTAATACCACTTCGCTCTCATGCTGCTGCTAATTATGCATCCACACGTCACAGCGCAGACCTCGTTGATATCTGGAGAGAGGGGATTTCAGCCAGGTTTTCCAAACCCCAAGGAAGTCAGGGTTCATTTGGCAAGTCGTTTTCAAGACTTCAGTTGAATGTGAAACGTGTGAAAAGGGTTTTTTTACTTTCTAGATTCTGAAGTTGCATTTTTAGTTGAACAGTATGTTTTGAGTATAGTGAGGAAGTTGACTGACAAATGGTGTGTTCACACCAAGAGTGAAATTAATATTAGCCAGTACAAAATGTGCCGATCGATGATCACATTTAACTAGTTCAGGTCAGGGGGTTGCTGGCACATGCCATAATTATGTGAAAAACATATTTCTCCATTGTTTCGGCCATTCAAAAGTAATCATGTTTTCAGGCAGTTTTATAATTGTATATATACATGTATACAGGGCTTGACATTAACAATGCGGGTGGATTTCAGCAGTGGCGTGTAACGCAGTCACTCGTACTATAGCCACTTAGGCGGGTTGAAATTGATATGTAAAATATAGATTTTGTAGTCTTACAATAAGTCTTACTATAATTGTAGTCTTTTAAAACGACATCGGAAATAATAAAAAAATTGCAGTGTGTTGTCAGAAATATAGATTTTTCAATACATATCAATACTCCGACTCACTGTCGGAGAGATTAGAGAGCGAGAAAGCAAAGCTGGTATCGTATATCTATACCAGCTTTGCTTTCTCGCTCTCTAATCTCTCCGACAGCGAGTTGACACACAAACCCGTCTCCCGTCACTAACTGATTTGCTCCGGATGAATATTGTTGGTGTGACAGGTCTTGCACATATCGCACATCATTTTACTCATTCCCACAGATTTTGTGCTCACACCCCATGTGTGCGCACATAAAGCCGCCACTCAGTACTAAATTTAGTTATTTTTCACTGCTTTTTGCGCTTAAACAGTCAAATATAGACACAAAATAATGTGAAAATGCCGGTCTTGGCTAGTATTGAAACACAGTAAGTGAACATAAACAGTTGAGAAAGAATACGCTTGTGTAATAGTATTAAGGATACGGTCCTAAAGTAAAGGTAGCCTAATACAGGGGTTTTCAAACATTATGATGCCAAGGACCTTTTTTTTAATATCTAGATAACTGTGACATTATAAATGCAGCATAATGTTTCCAAAATAAAATTGGCTATACTTAATGTTTTATATATAATCCCGAAGAAGAACATTTTCAAACAAAAAAAATTGTAAGCATGTAAGCAGCTCACCAACTGCATTAAGAATACTGCCTTACAGCCCGAGTGAGCGAGATAAAGGAGACTACAGTGAGAAAAACTCACTAGAATGATACAACGCAAACATATACAATTCTGGTAAGTATGTATATGGGAAGAATAGAGAGAAACATTTAGAAATACAACAGAATGTTCGGTAGACACTAACCAATTTTGCTCTTTATTCTATGAAATTTTCTGGGGACCCCTTAGAACCTTGTTGAGGACCCCTGGGGTCCCCGGACCCCATTTTGAAAAAACCTGGCCTAATATACCTGCTGGCAAAATTATGAGATAATATTACAAATATTTATGGCACTTTTTCCCCATGGTGGCTAGTGAGCAATACACTTTTGAACAATATCTTTGTCTACGCAATGAAAGTCCGATGTTCTTTGAACCCCAAAGTTCCCCATAACTGCAATCTTCAAAATTCTTTTGTTTCTTTTGTGAACTGCATACTGGTTTGGAACGAGTAAATGATGACAGAAAGCTATTTTTTGGGTGAACGATCCCTTTAAATGTGTGAATGTGGTTTTCTATGTCTATGTCTGCTGTAAGAAATTGCAAAGAATTAGTCGATTGGTCAGAAACTGCAATTGCCGTTCATATGTTAATGGATAGTTTCTCCAGGCAGTAGACATTGTTGGTTCTTCAGACCTTTCCTTAATTTACAGATCATCATAATATCTGCTCATTTTCCTGAGGAAACAGATCACTTCCCAACTGACAGGAACACTACAAGGCTGAGGGGTGCATAGGTCAGAGGGAGGGGGTTTCTGAGGGAAGGTTGCTGAGGAGATGAACGGAAATGTCCGTTAGTGGGTGGAGGTCTTTGGAGATAATAAGAGAGCAGCTCCACCGCTTCAGATCAGGGGAGAGAGATAGTAGCCTGGCTGAAATCCACACAAACACTCCAAACACAGATGTTCTTCAAAAGACCTCTGATAACGTAGAGATACCCCGCTTCATTCACAGACATACAGTAGACTCCTGACTCTGTGTTTAGTCTGTCTGTATCTCTCTGCCCTGTAACCGAACCTCCCAAGCCAAGTGTGACTTTACAGCCCTATAATTCTACAGTAGTACATCAATCATGTATTTATTATACAGTATACAGTTTTAAAGTAATGTTCTGGTGTTAAGAATACCTTTTTTAAAAGACGCTGATAAACTGTTTTCATGATCAAATTTTGGTGACACACATTATTAATTTTTACTTGTTTTAATACTTTGGCTGTAATATCAGTTGGAGACTCACACTGTGCATTTAATGTATCTATCTACCCAATTAAATAATGTCACAACCATGCAATTCATTAACATGCAAATGGCGTCTTATGAAGAGATTAGTTAATTGCAACTCATTTGCATAATTAATGAACACTCAAATGAATAATGCTTTAGCGAATTTGTGCTGCGCTGTCATGAAATAAATTATAAACGACAGGCTGAGACCATTGTGTAAAATCCCACTGAACTGCATGAAATAATAAGCAGGTGAGGGATGTATAATAAAATCAGAACATGGGAGAAATATGTATGTATGGTCATTTGTACACATTACTTAAAGCTAGATTTTAGCCTGTCATAGTGACTGCATGTAATATCCCGTATGGTCTCTGTAGGGTATCTGACTCTGTAATAAAAAAGACTGATTGTCATGGAGAAAAGTTATGATGGCAATTTATAATACGAAAACGACACAGAGGGTCTGTCAAGACCTCATGGCTGTGTGGTTATAGAATTACACTAGTAAGATTTTTGTGCTCTAGTTTGAAGAACAGGCACCCTTTATCCATTTTTTTTTAAACTGATAGCCTCAGTGTGAATTCCAAATGACGTCTTGTCTCGCCTAGAAGAGCACTTTGAAACGGTATTGTAAATGTAATGTAATTTCAAAAAGAACATGAGAAACCAAATCCATTCATAATGGGTCATTTCAAGAGGTCGTACAATTATAATTTTCAGCAATTTTGTATGAACATGCGGGCCTGGTACCTGCTGGCAACTTATTTTGAGGTCTTATACCTGAAATTTTAAAACCTTCAGTAGCTCTCAAGTATAAAATATTTCTTGCATAGTTTACTAATTAGATTTTAACAAACACTACATGGAGAGAGACTTATTTGTATCAAGTTATTATTTGTATTGTAACGTAGATACAGTACATACAGCATGAACCAAACATTCACATAAAATGCTTTAAAGAGCTATTATACTATTTTTACATTGCAGCGTTCTTCAGAGTGAAAATCTGTTGTTTGAGCATCAAAAAGGTCTGCTGAAAAAGGTCTTTCTGACCTTACTGAAACACCTTGATTGTAGTCTTGGCGTAGTTTATTGTACTTACTCAAATAAGTACTAAGTGAGTAAATAAGTACTTACTATAGAGTTAGGGTTTGGTTTTGGGTTAGTTACTTGTAATTATACATCATTTACTTTTATTAGTATAGTAAGGACATGTAGTAACGTGTAAAGCCAGGCACACGCAGTTCAACCTATATCAGTCCTTTACGATTGTTGCTTGTCAGACTGTGCGACCATGATTCTCATGTCACGCTGTGGGATCTCAGCTGTCATTAATGTCAGACTGTCTGACAGTCAAGATGAAAACCAGAGTTTTACATGTGAGATGTGACTGTGAGCTGCATTACACGCGGGACATGTTCATTTTGGTCATGGTTTGTATTGAAAAACACAGACAGTTGCAGTGCAGGACTGCGTACCAAATCTTGATTTTTGATCACAATGGTCCTTAATCAGCTGGTAAGAAACATGTCTAACTAACGATCAAAGACTTCAGATTTTAGAGATCAAAGAAATTTGTTTGAACTTTCAAAAAAAATTTAGACGACCAAATTGTGGCCAAAATCGTGCAGTGTGATCATGGCTTAATAATGGCTTAAGTTTCTTCTGGGAACGTACGTGTCACGATATTCCTCATTTAAATAATTCCCGCCAAAGACGTTCAAAAAAGGGGCAATGCCTGAATTAGTAGTTGCATTAGTTGTTGTTACTCGCAGTTATGGTAAAGGACGTGACAAATAAGAGTTCCATGCTGCAACAATGTAAAATATGTGAAATAATAATGTTTTGAACATTCATCTATTAAAACCTGTTCTAGTAGACCCCAAAAACAAAATCAAAACTTTGTAAAAGGGCATAATATGGCCTCAATGTCTGATATGTGCTTCTTTACATAAGACAGCAGTAAATATGAACAAATGAGAAAATTAATTACAAGAAGACTTTTTTTTTTTTAATAGTTTTTGTGTATAAAAGCAATAATCTTTCTATATTCTGATTAACTGCTGAGCGGATGTTTGCTGTGTGCTTTATGACTCTTGCTCTGTGATTCAATTGTTCAAATCTAAACGTTCTTAATTATTTACTGGCAGTAATTAATTTCCTTCAGAAACTGCAGTTGTGGTTGACAGTAAGATGTTTAATGATATCATGTGATCAAGCAAATTTAACCACAACTGCAGAATCAGATGCTACTGATTTAGCACCAGTTATTTTCCTCTTTTCTGTAATGTACTTCTAAAAGGTCAGTGTCCTACATTAAGACAAATTTCCATGAAACGACCTCTCAAAAAATGAGGAAGCCAATCTCTTCCTGTGTAGAATTAAATTAGTAGTAACATAAACGTGAATTTTCTACTATTGACTCAACCTCATGTTGTTCCAGGTTTGCATGCTATCATCTTTATAGAGTTATTTGCTTCTTTTGTGTTGCATAGAAAAAAGCACATACATTTAAAGGGTACATAACACAAACAGTTTCTGCCAATCTCATGTTAATCTGGAGTACCTATATAGTATTGCATCCTTCATATCTCCGAAGAGTCTTTCATTTTTATCATATTTATAAAAGTCAGATACACTGTAAGGATTCTTCTTGAAAACAGCCGAGCTCGCGGAGGCTTGCAGTGGGCGGAGCTAAAGAGTCACGAGCACACACATACACACACAATTCACTATATTGATATATTCACTATGTATATTTCAACTTTTGATGCGGTTTCGACTCATGACTGGAAACAAACAAACACACTTGCAGAACTCGTTTCCTTAATGCTGGGTTATTTGGGAAGATGAACAAGGTTATCTTTCCCTTACAACTTTAGTGACATTGTTGTTTTCGTGGTCAAAAAACAAAATAGCTTTAATGGATGCGCTCTCGTTCTGGTTGATGTGTGTGCGCCCATGGGAGAAGTGCCCATACAAGGAATTCCACCCTTTATGACGTCATACAGGGCCATTACCCCATACAGGGCCATAACCCCAAAAAAAAACAAAACAAAAACAAAACAAAACTGAAACTTCCAAACTTTTTGAATTCTATGTATTCGAGTGTATTTGGCACAAAAATACTCTATCATGCATCCCACTCGTTTTTTTTTTTTTTTGGCCATGTTTAGCATGAGAATCCAAATCTTTAACAGTGTAAATGAATCAGAATGCATGAAATAGCATTAGACCCCACCTTTTTTAAATGACATGAGTAAATAATGGAACAAACTATTCCTTTAGCTCACATTTACACAGCAGCACATTAACTTGTCTCTACTGTAAAATCTTTATTATAATATTATTGCTCACTGCCCTACTGAGACAAAAACCTAAAGAATCATTTCTCAAATTAAATTGCAGTATCCCACAATCCCCCCGCTTTGTAAAGTCAGTGAGTCTGGGATTACATTTGCTTTTACTTGACTTTAATCTTTCACAGCATTCATATTGCATTCTTTCTGGGGATTTACTCGCTGCAATTTTATTAACCTGCGGCATTGAATTATATTAGAGTTTGTTTCCCTGCAGATTTGCTCATAAATCACATTCACCGTCATTACTGCAGTTGTTATGTGGCTTATATACTGGACATCGTTGGAACAAATCTTGTACCATGATGTTCTTTTCTGAAACACTTTATGAGACAAAGTACTTTATGTACATTCAAATATGACATTATATATATATATATAGCAGAACCAGATTTTTTTTCACCAAGTGCAATATGTTCCTGGATCAACATCTTTTTTGATCCTGAAACAACATTCCAATCAACCAATCAGATTTGAAGTACAAATGTACTACAAACAGGGTTAGATGTTTCTACATCAGCTATCATTTCCCTCTGATTTTAGAGAGAACTTATGTGTAAGGTTAGTTCAGGGATATGGTTATGATTACATTTTGGACTGGAATGTTGTTCCCAGGACCAACAAAATATGTTGACCCAGGAACGTGTCTAACTCCGCAAAATCATATAATACAAGACAGATCTCTAAAACACTGTGCTTAAGTGCTTAAGCTATGGTTAATATAGCTCAAGTTTCTAGAGTTTTTGCAAAGGATTTCATATCATATCTAGTGCAGTGGTCTGTGGTGGTCAGGAAGGAAGCTTTAATCTTTGGGGAATATTGCAGCTTTATGGGCTTGGGAGGGTTAAACGGCATTCAGATCCTGCTGACTGCCGGTTTATTTAGACGAGACACAAGTAGGTCATTGATATATCACTAATTAGTGTTCCCCTCACATCCTTGACTTTGTGTGTACAGACCTAGAAAATCCTTAGCGGTTTCAGTGTGTGCTTGAGTGAGCACACATATGAAACCAAAGCAAGGTCAGATTCCCATCCTGTTTATTAAGACACGCAGTTTAATGTAAACTTTTAAACGAAGATGGTCTACTGTAAGTCTTTTAGGGACGTTTAAAATAACATACTTAAAAGAACAATGCTACAGTGCATTCCTAGTTGTACTAGACGATGTTGACTAACTCCATGCCATTGAACTTGTTAAACTGACTTTTTGTTGTTTCATGGACAGTGTTGCAAATGCAGTTGAGTAATGTCATGCCGTTCATCTTGTACTAGGAAAACAGTCATCAGCTAACCACAATTCTTTCCTGTATGCCTCGTGGTCTAATTGATTCCTACATCCCAGCTGGTTCTCCATGACTTTGACCCATGGACCAAATTCAAAATCCACCAAACACAAGGGGACTTTTCTAAAAAGGTCTTAATAACCTCATATAAGGTATTGTTTGACAGTTTTACAACACAGTGAGAAGTATAGCGTGATGTATGAGGACCAGGGATACTGTCAGTTATCTTCAAAGGCTGAAACATAAGAACTTCTAGTTATGCAAACTTGATTTAATGCATTCTTACATTCAGAAATGTGTCAGACTTCAATTTATAATAAAACTTAAAGGGATAGTTCTTTCAAATGTGACTATTCTGTCCTCATGTTGTTACAAACTTGTATGGTTGACTTAGTGCTTGCTTTTTTTCTCCATACAATGGAAGTCAATGGGGTCCAGTGTTGTTTTTCACTGAAGAAAGAATGTCATACAGGTTTGGAACAACATGAGGATAAATAAATTAGGAGTTTTTTGTTGATACATTTTGCATAAATCATCTTCTACAGTCAGCTCTTTTCATTTTAATAGAGTTGTTGTAGAGTGTAGACCAGGGCTATTCAAATCTTACCCTGGAGGGCCAATGCGCTGCATATTTTAGTCCCAACCCTGATCAAACACACCTGAACATGCTAATCAATGTCTTCAGGATCATTAGAAAATCACAGGTAGGTGTGTTTGATCAGAGTTGGAGCTAAACTCTGCAGTGCATTGGCCCTCCAGGGTAAGCCCTGGTGTAGACAATACACACCACACAAACATATTTCTAAACAATTTTAAATAAACTTTCATATTGATTGAATTGAATTATAAGACGCAGGCCTGTAAGAGAAGTGCATTTAAACCTCACACCGCTGGCCTCAAGAGGCATGCTAGTGACTGACGCTAGCGGCTACGGTCTTTAACGGTCTTGTTAGCGGGCCCGCTTCCCACGCCGGAGCCCCAGGTTCGAATCATCTGGTCGAGTAGGACTGGTTACATTGAATGGCGTGACCTGGATGAGAGTGAGTTTTAGGGTGGTCAATCTTTAGTGTTCTAGTCTTGCGTAGCCATACCTTCAGACTGACGGCAGAAGGTCTGGACTCTATCGCAGCTTTCTTTCGTCAAAGAGCCAGCCAAGAGAACGTTGTGTTTAGGGGCGTGAAAATGTTGATGTCACTGCATTAACAGACCGATGAGCATCTATAAATATTTTTTTAAAGAAAATTGTGCAAGTTTTATGCAAATGGAGCCGTGAACTTCACATACTTCCAGTTTTAAAATCCAGTTAGTTGATCCTGGTAAGCACTAAGTCACTGTCGTGAACAAAATATCGTTATTCTTCCAAGAGGAGGTTTGGTGTCACAGAATTTGTTTAACAGGCGGACTGTTAAAGAAAGCAACACACACGTCTCGCGGACATCCTGAAGAATTTAACCAATCAGACCAATGACAACTTCAAAACTCTTGGAGTGTTTGCAGATAAGTGTGCCATATGCATCAGACGTTCAGCCGACGGTCCGTGGGCATGACATCTGAGGCTGAGACTATTAGCATCCTTGTTAGCCTGCCTGCCTCCCATGCCAGAGACCCTGGTTTGAATCCCACTCAGAGCAAGTCTGGTAGGACCGGTTACATATGTACATTTATGATAATTTTTATCATGCTTCGTCTGCCATCTTCTGCCATTTTTGTCCACCATTTTGAATGCATTATACATTGTGTGGATTGCCTTTACCAGGTCTGTGACATGCATTGGAATTTGGCCCAAAGAGTGTATATCCTTTGAAACAGTCCTCATGTCAGTATCATACTTATGATGCCAAGGTAGGCTATAGGTGTGAGATCTAGGTAGGCAACTCACTAGTTTTTCTTTCTCAGTCTCGCTCCAAAGTCTGAATGCCATTACATTCTGTGCTGGAGACATAGTGTGTGTTAATAAGCTGGGACATCTGGTAACCAGCTTCTTTTCTGATTCATTAACTGACGTAGTTGCAGTGGCCAGAGGGGTTTACGGTAGATATTTGAGGGGAGGTTATGGTGCTGGAGAGGGGTGGGGTAAACCAGGAGAGACGGGTGTATATGTGTTGTGAGGAAGACAGTGTGCTGCCTGGGATATGTTCTCTCTCTCTCTCTCTCTCTCTCTCTCTCTCTCTCTCTCTCTCTCTCTCTCTCTCTCTCTCTCTCTCTCTCTCTCTCTCTCTCTCTCTCTCTCTCTCTCTCTCTCTCTCGCTCTCTCGCTCTCTCTCTCTCTCTCTCTCTCTCTCTCTCTCGCTCTCTCTCTCTCGCTCTCTCTCTGTGTGTGTGTGTGTGTGTGTGTGTGTTAATGGAAAGTCCTTGTAATGATAGGAGTACCAGTGTGAATGTTTGTTCTGTTAAACACCACAGACATAAATGACACCTATTTGAGCGAGATCAATTCTTAAAGGATGAAGATCTCTCAGATTCTTCAGGAGTTGGCATAATGTCAGTTTTCACCAAAAGGTTACTGTGGCTTTTTTGAGTTTTTAATATCATATTGTGTGTTCACATTGGAAATGTTGTAAGAATTTAAATGTGTTTACCCATACAGAAAGAGAGAAAAAACCTGTAAGATATGTTATTGAATTAATGACGTGTAATGGTAAATAAGATCATCAGCCCGTCACAAGAAAGCCCCTCCCACTGCTGAAGATGATTGAGCAAGAAAAATACGACTTGATGGCACACATTGAAGGATGAAATGGACAATGAAGTTTCCATATGTTGTTTTTACACAATAATTAGAATCAGTTCTATGCTTTCTATCGCATGCACACACACACACACACACACACACACACATGAACAAACACTGATTTAAAGTGTGTCTCTCTTGTGTGTGTGCGTGTGTCTGTGTGTTGCCTTTATAAGGTCTACTGACACATATGATGTCATTATTCCGGTCAGTTCTTCTGGTGATGCGCCTGTTCTCGGGCCGCCATCCGCTAGCCCTGGTACTAAACCATTGATATGGCGAAAGATCATCCAAACCAAATACCAGCTGCGATCTTTGACCCCGGGAACACTCAGAGGTCGCCTTCTGCCCGGCTTTCTCTGAAAAGCATCAAAATCTGTTTGCACTTCATTTGAAATGTTTGGCCTGCTTTCAATTAAACGCAATCGGTACGATTTTCTGGAAAATAAACATAAATAAAAACAAAAGGGGAATGCAGAGCTCGCAAACCGCCTCATTTATTGCGACATCACGTCTGTTATTCATCACCATGGCGACCTGCGAGAGAGCCTTGATGCATCCCACTCACAGATGTGACCGGTTTGTATTCATTGGATATGCAAATGTGTTGATCCAATGCTCATTGTTATTCACTGCCCCTGAGACAAATGAGGTTGATGCTGTTTGTGTATTTGCTGTACACTTTTAGTCTTGGGAAGGAGAGCACGAGTGTGACGCGACACAGCTTGCTGAATGCTTCAACAGGGCTAAAAATGAATGTCGTGCAATGCCGGTGGATTTTTCGAGGGTCGTCTCGAAGCAGCTGTGAGCACGCGAGAGAAAGCGAGAGGTAGAGCTTTGGCTCCTCTCTTCTCTAATCTCATCCCCCGTGGAGGGAAGCATTGGGCCGTGAACCTGGCTGCGAGCTGATTGGCTGCTGAGGTGATGGGTAGGGGGCTGTCAGTGTGAGGGCCGCAGCTGTTTTGGAAGAGCCTGTGTCGGTATCTGCAGCATGTCGACGTGTGAAGTACAAAAGATGAATCCTATTTCTCAAGAGAGCCCCACATATGTCAAGTATATTGTCCCATTATACCAATTCATTTATCAACCCACTGAATGCCAATTAGATTCACAGGATGGTGCAGGTATATGGCGAGTGGTCGGTGCCAATGCTCTGCCGCAGCTGAGCTCCTCTGGCTGGCTACCACTACCTCCCTCTCCATGGCGGAGCTTACCGGGGCATGGTAACCTTCCCAAAAGGGCAAGCGGTGTACTGGCGGTGACGCCCCGTGCTGAAACGAGAGGAGGCTCGGAGTTCCCGTTTCAGCTCGGCCCCCCTGATGAAGATGTCAGGGAGAGGGACCGGAGCCGTGTGCCAATGTCTCCACAGCCTGGAGATCAGATGAGAGGATCGGATGATGAAGCAGCCTGCTGCACGTTTTCAGCTGGGTACGTCCCAGCTGAGGTGAAATGAGAACGAGGGAAGGGGAGGAAGCTTAATCTGAGAAGTTGGAGAGTGGAAAGGAAACAACTGAAGGGTGGAATCAGACATTTTGACATCGACATTAACGTGTTTTCCGTGATCGGATGACATCTGGATTGCATTTAAATCTGGCATTTATTGTGGTGTCAAGATATTGTGGTCAGATCTTTGAAACCACATCAGAGATCGACTGATATTGTTTTTTTTTTAATGTCTTTAATTATTGCTCTGTTTCTTATTTTAGACACATTCATCAATAGCATCTGAAAGTGAACAGTCTGCTTTATAAGACCGATATTACAGCTATCAAAAAAGTATTAATTTAAGACGTTTTGTTGCCAAAATATGTATTTTTTAAAAATAAATTGTTTAGCTTTATTTTTCTTTTTACTTCAGTTTTAGTGATTTTAGTTCTTCAACTTTTCCTCACCATTCATCTCTACTAGCATCCTTTTTTATATAAAAATGTCAGAAACATTTTGAATCAGTTACTTTTTTTTATTTTATATTTGACAATTTTTCAGTTACAGTAACCTTTGAGGTAACGGTTATATGATAGTGATAAAGTTAATGCCAGGTGTAACAGGGACGAATGATACAGTTATGACTGTCAAAAAATCCCTCACGTCTATTCAAAATGACAGCCAGTGATTGAAAAGTAATGATGACTAATTACGATCCCACGTGAGAGATCTGCCCGGATCCCCGGCAGTGTAACGTCATAAGATTGAAATAGATCTTATTCCCATGGCTGTGGTTCACATTCTCCACGGCTGTGCTCATGTGCTGATGGATTCAATTAGCTGGGATGTATAAGCGCCTGTGGACGATTTAGTGACCGTTTGTTTGCCTAAAGGGCCTGGAGTTGCCTGGATTTGTACATCCGGTTTTATTTTGCTTGATTAGATTGTCTCTGACTTTTTTTGGAATTGCTACATTTTTACATAGAAGTAGTTTCTCAGAAATGACTTCATGTTTCCTTTTTTTTTTTTTTGATCTATGGAAATGTTGCAATGCTGGGCAGTCTACTAAATTAGGGCAGTGGTTCTAAACTGGTGTGTTACGACCCAAAATGGTTGCAGACAAAAAAGAAACATTAATGCTTTAATTAATTAATTAATTTTTTTCAACTCTAACTATAAAACATTTAAAACAGGAAATGGGAGGTAAAAAAGCATCCCATAATAATCCCTTTTATCTTTTGCTGTTGACTTCAAATAATGTGCATTCAATCATACACACGTGCACGCATGCACACAGGACCAAATTCCAACATTTTTTTTAATTTAAATGATTACAATTTATTTATTTGTGATGTTGGACATTTGCTGGACATTTGGTCCATTGTAAAATCTGGGTACAGTTAAGAAGTATTGAGTTTGGGTTCGTTGGTGACTGTTTTAGAACACTGTTGTTCTCTGTCTCTTACACTGCTTCCTCAAACAGAGGGTAGAGGAGAAAGATTTCGAGATTTGAAACCTCCTGGGACACACGTGGCCACAGCTGGGGTTCATCTTTAGTGATAGCTCTGGGTACTGTCACTGATGTTGCCTCTTATCATATCTCTCCAGAGCCCCCCAAACCTCCCAGACTGCACTCCCAGAGTTCCCAAAGTACAACTGTATTGCTCTGAGGTTTTTATGTCATTGACATTTTGGTGTTAGAGTTATGTATCAGAATCATTTAAGTATTAACTTTGTCATTTGGAGGAATAAAAATAGACACAAATGAGGCAATTGTTGACCTGCATGTAGTAAGTGTGTAGAGTTCAGAAAAGGTGATCTTTAACGAGAAAGTTTGGTTGAAATGTTGAAATCTAACTTTTGAATGCAGGCTAGTGTCTTGGCATTTTTTATATTTTAAAATATACAATTGATAAATGACCAAACATATATTGCCAGGCTAGATATGGAAATATAGGGTGAATTCAATAAATTGTGAGACATTTTGCCACTGAGATCAATGTCCCAATTTTCCTGAATAAACCCCATTTACACACACACACACACGTGTGTGTGTGTGTGTGTGTGTGTGTGTGTGTGTGTGTGTGTGTGTGTGGACTGGTAATCCCTACGGTATGGGGACAAAATGTCCCCACAAAGATGGCAATATCCAAATTTTTGTCCTTGTGGGGACATTTTTTTGGTCCCCATGAGGAAAACATCTTATAAATCACACTAAGTGATGTTTTTTGAAAAAGTAAAAATGCAGCATGTCTCCTGTGATGGGTAGGTTTAGGGGCAGGGGCAGTGTAGGGGGATAGAAAATATGGTTTGTACAGTATAAAATGCATTACGCCTATGGAATGTCCCCATAAAACATGGAAACACAACGTGTGTGTGTGTGTGTGTGTGTGTGTGTGTGTGTGTGTGTGTGTGTGTGTGTGTGTGTGTGTGTGTGTGTGTGTGTGTGTGTGTGTGTGTGTGTGTGTGTGTGTTTTAGTTACTTAGATTTTCTAATTTTCTATGTATTTTCAATCTAAATATATTTATTTTGTCGAAAATAAGTTGAATATTTATTACTCAAATACATTATGTAACATTTTGTCATTTGAATATATTTTTTATCTGAAAATTTAATTTGATATATTTACCATATATCTAAAGCATATTTTGGTTCAAACTATTTTTACAATACAACATTTATTTATTTATTTATTTATTTATTTATTTATTTATTTATTTATTTATTTATTTATTTATTTATTTATTTATTTATTTATTTATTTATTTATTTATTTATTTATTTATTTATTTATTTATTTATTGTTTATTTATTTTTTTATTTATTTGTATGCCTTGAAAATGAGTCCTTAATAATAAAATAGAGTGGATTTTCCATCTGTTGTAAAACAAACATTGTAAAGTTTGATTTAAATCTTTGTTATAGTTTCTTCATATGGAGGTCAGGGCTGTTCTACATTCTTTTTGTGATAGTTAAAAAGAATTATCAAAACAAGCTTCTCGGTCATATTTTTTGTTTATGGACCTCAGGAACATTCATATTTGCCTTAACGTAACCGTGAAATAACTAGGGCACGCAGTGTAAAAGAGCAAACAGGCAGCGAGTCTGAGCGGTCTTAATGCCAACATCCTCTAAAATGTTTTTATGTCTCCTTAAATTTTGCCGTCAGTAATTGCGAGGTGATGAAAGTAGTGATGTCATGGGGGAAGAGTTAGTGGAACAGTAGCGGGGGAAGGAGAGGAGGTCTCTGTCCCGCTGTGAGGCCACATTCTTGGCTCTGCAGGTAAGAGGTGAATCCCATTAGCATTTCTGCTGATAAGAATATCTGCCAAGAACCGCCTCCTGCAGTATCTCTGATGGTTTGAGAGACTTTAAGCCTCATTGTTGACTGATTAGCAGGCCAGCGTGAAATCTGTACACTTTATTAGCATTTTCTGCTCTGATTTTGAAGTCTGGAATGGATTTAAACATGCTAAAATTTGTTAAATTAATCTGAAAATACTGGTTTTTATAGATAAAAGCAAAATTAGGCAAAATTACCTATTATAAAATGGTTCTGGTTCTGAATACTGATTGGTTAATAAGCCTGGTGCATTCAATCCGCAATATTATCTGAACATTTATGATTCAAAACACCCATAGCAGATTTTCTCTTTACAATCTTAAGAATAAACAGGTTGCAAAATGGGTTTTCACATTCTCAAAATAGATAAATTTCCATGCTAAATTTTCTGCGTGGGCCTGCTTATTAGCAAAGCTGCTTTTCTATCGCAGCTCCAGAGACTTTACCAGGGTCGTGACGTGTTTCACATAACAAGGACGTTTTGATGTTAAAGGCAATTCATCAAGCATTACTTCTGCTCCCAGAGGCCACAACAGCAGAGCAAAGAGAGAAAAATGACTGTTTTTCAGAACCCTTATCAGGATTGTACAATGTAATCCTCATTCTATCTAAACAGATCCATTCTCCTTCCCCTTTATTTGTAGGATCAGATATCATGCCCTCGATGTGTTCCAAACGGGAGCTTTCCAAAAGATGAAGGAATTTGGGTCACATTTTAGAATAACTCCACTCATGCGCTACTCTAATCTGCAGATTCAAAATAATCTCCTGATGCTGTAATAACCCTTTATCTAATTACGTGTCGCTTGTATTCTTAATATGTGATAGTTTGAATAAGCACAACTGTAGAAACACATCTGGGCAGGGTTAGCAGGGACAGTTTCCCATTGGGCAGAGTGACAGGAAAGCATTTTAATTTAATGTTTAAAACAACCTATGGCATGAACTTGTTCTTAATATGTATATTGATAAATGCACCTTAAAGGCCCCCTGAAATTTTTTGCCTTAAAGAAACACAGCGACTTTTTGGAGCTACATTCTCATTCCTGCATACTAATCAGGGAACTTTGCTGTCGTACCATGTGTGCAGCGGCGCAATGATATTACGCAGTGCCTGAAATAGGCTAACTTCCGTCAAAAGAACCAACATGACAACCTGCACAGAGAGCATGCTGGGGACTATTTTCAGGCGCTACGTAAAATCATTGCACCTGCTGCACTCAAGGTACGGCAGCGATGTTCCTTGATTATTACGCAGTAATGAGAGTAGTTCCTAGCCACATCGGTCTAGAAAATCGCAACTTTTCCTTTTCTGTCGTTCTTAGTACACGATGTAACTATACACATCACATGTAAGTAGGAAAATGTTGGCGTTATTCAGAATCAGAATCAGAAAGAGCTTTATTGCCAAGTGTGCTTTCACACACAAGGAATTTTTTTTGGTGCTGAAGCTTCCAGTGCACATATACAATACAAATACAACAGTAATAAATAAAAAATTCACGGTTACGTTTAGTCAGAAAAGACATAGATTATGAACATTTACAGTATTTGGAGAGTAAGAATAAATATAAATAATATAAATAATCACCTGAGTTTAGGAGATATTGCACTAAGCAGTGGGAGTAATTGCACTTACAGGCATTTGCCTTGGGGGTGGGTTGGGGGGTTAACTGTTCAAGAGGGAAATGGCTTGTGGGAAGAAACTGTTCCTGTGCCTATATTTGTTCTAGTGGCCAGTGATCGGAGTCGCCGTCCTGACGGTAACAGTTCAAACAGGTGGTGTCCGGGGTGAGTGGAGTCTGTGATGATTTTACCTGCTCTCTTCCTCACTCTGGAAGAATACAGGTCCTGGAGGGTTGGCAGGTGGGCACCAATGATCCTCTCTGCAGTCCGGATGGTACGTTGCAGTCTCCTGATGTCTGATCTGGTAGCTGAACCAAACCAGACAGTGATGGAGGTGCATAGGACAGACTCAATGACAGCTGAGTAGAACTGAATCTTTTGTCACTTATTGAGCAGTAGGCTAGCTGGATCCATTTACCTCCAGTCTTTGTGCTAAGCTAGGCTAGCGGCGGGTGTGTCAGACAGAGTTATGGCACGCACGGAGATGAGAATGGTATGTATGGACTTATCTAACTCTGAGGGATACGGTGAATAAGCTAAAGTCCCAAAAAGTCGGCGTGTTCCTTTAAGGTTATGAATAAGCTGGTATGTTCCAAAACAATGACAACATTTGCATTTAGGAGATATAAGCATTCAAAAATTACAGTCTTTCACTTCCGCTAAAATGGATCACAGATTTTTATGACATCACCGCAGACTTCAGCTTCTCATCAGATTTTCTGTCCAAACATATGCGTGAAAACATATCGGACCCATTTAAATTCTGCACAGAAATGCTCTAGTCAAACTGTGATTAACGAAACGCTGTTGGCTGTTTAAAAAAAGAGAAGGGAGATGCTTTATATTTCCCACACTGTCTTTCTTTTTCAGGGGACATTACGTCAACATATTGAATAATGCTGTGCGTTTCAAGGCACTTCAGTGGGCCTTAAAGTACATCTTCTGCCTTTTACGGTCATCATGATTTTTCATGTTCCTGGGTCAACATCCCTGTCCAAAAATTCAGTCCTAACCCTATCCCTACCCCTAAACTTAACCCTACCCATAACGTAAGGTAAATATTAATAACACTGATGTAGAAGCACCTAACCCTAGTTGTAATCCTGAACTTGACGCGTTGTTAAATTTTTGGAGAGGTATGTTTCAGGGTATGTCGTAGTCTACGTGTGCTACACACGAAGTATAGCTACGGTGTACACTCGATGCAGAAGTATAATTTGGGCTTAACACATTTTTAACATGCTTAAATTTCTGGTTATTTCTGGTCCATTAACGCCACATTCCCCTGCCATTAGCTGGACAAACAGATAGTCCTGCAATTATTTTCAGCCACTGGGCTGGTTGGTGTAACAAGAATCCACTGAAGGCAAGTTGTAAGAACCCAAGTGCAGTTTTAATCATCAAAATCAAAATCCAAAACAGAAACAAGGCTTGGCAAAGCAATAAACAAAAAGACTTGATTTAACAATAAACAAAAGACTTGACTTGACTTGACTTAACTTGACTTAACACTCACCGACAGTGGTTACACATTCAATAACAGACATATATACATACATATAAGGAAACATTCATTCACATTTTGTAGGTTAAGTTTTTCATCTAATATTTATGTTTTCTTTCAGCTTAAGTACCATAAAACCGGTTTAATATTTGTAGTGGTAATATTTTAGTTTAGGGTCCAATTATCACTATTATCTTTGCTTATTATCATGCTTATTACTAGAATATTGGCTGTTTATTAGTGCTGATAAAGTGCATATTAATGCCTTATTCTGCATGACCATATTCTACGTCCCTTAATCCTACCCATACTAACTATTAATTAATAAACTAATAATAGTTTATTGAGGCAAACTTTGTATTTAAGAACCCGAAACTAAAGTGTGACTGTTTTTGTAAACAATAACAGCATTGATTATTTCATAGCACTACAGGGCCACTTTTATATATGAATAACTTACTTGTCTTGGAATATTTGTGAGTTGCTATTGTAAGTAATTCAATATTAAAACAGATGTGCAAATTTTCAGCAGACCCCTAAAATCTGTGCTGGAAAGTAATGCCTTTTTTTTGTGAACTGTCTGGTTATTGAGGGGAACTTCAAAAGTGAATTTGTGAAATGCATTTAGCTGAATGTGGGAACCATAAACTGTATGCATATGTGTATATATATACATTGTGTATGTGCATGTGTTTTCCATGCTTTGCACGTGGTGTCTTGTGCAAACATCAGCAATATGCACTACACTGACCATGCAAAATACCCATGAAGAGTTAGTCATCCCCTTTTTGACCTTTGCTCTTTTTTCTTCTCTTGCAGGGAATTTAACAACTATTGCCCCTCTAAAAATTCAGTTCATTCCCTTTCTCTTCTTTTTCAGGACCTCCCAGAAGTTTCCACAAATCAGTCTCCTTATGTCCCCCAATAAGCTGTAAGAATTGTTTGTTTATCCAAAAACAGATTCATAAACTCTTTCAGCAAGGGTGAAAATATCAGCGACACTCTCCCAGAACAGATTTTTTTTTTCAAGCATTTAGCTGTCAGCAATGATAAAGGTGAAGTGTGTACTGCTGTGCTTCTACTGTAAATAATACAATAATAATAAATATTTATAAATACATTTTTAAAATGATAAATAATACAAAATAATGATTGTTTAAAAAAAAAAAGGTTTCCCAAACACTCCCACTATATTTGACAAACAGACAATGCTGATCAAGCTGATTGGTCCTGTCCCAACTGAAAGATAAATTAATTTGGAAAGAAATAGATACAAAATAGATTAAAAAGATTTAAATAGAGCAAAAGTGACAGTAATGGCATTTATAGAGTTACAATGTTACAAAATAGTTATATTTGAAATAAATGCTGTACTTCTGAAGTATATATTCATCAAATAATCCTGAAAAAAATGTGTATCACAAAAATATTAAAAAGCAAAATTGTTATTGATAATAAGAAAGGTTTCTTTAGCACCAAATCGCTATGATTTCTGAAGGATAATGTGCCATCACAGGAATAAATGACATTTGAAAATGTCAACTTCACAATATTGAATACTGTTTTGACTGTATATTTAATAATAAATGTAGTGTTAACGAGCATAAGGGACTTCTTGCAAAAACATCAAAAAATCATACAATCCGCAAACCTTTGAATGGCAGATGCCGTAACTACATCACCATGCAGGCAGCATCACCTTTAAGAATTAAAATAGAAAATCCTGTCTAACCAAGCGAGTGATGCAGCTGGCTGGTCATTCATCGCCTCTAATTCTAAAAAACAGAGTAAGGGAGCGAGACAAGTCTCTCTTTCACACTTATTAAAGGGTCTCTGTGGATTCTTCCCTATGGAGGAAGGAGAGAGTGGTTGTAACTATTGATAGGTACTGAATGAAACACACACACAAACTGTGAGTCTCAGAGCAAAATGTAGTTAAAGAGACTTGATGATGTCCCAGGCCTCACACTGTGCTCCTTATCCACAGCACATGTGCGCTGGTATTATCACTCAGAGGGGAATTGTGTCTGAGGCATCCTGAGACTCACACATTTAATAAGTGTGTGTGTGTGTGTGTGTGTGTGTGTGTGTGTGTGTGTGTGTGTGTGTGTGTGTGTGTGTGTGTGTGTGTGTGTGTGTGTGAGATAATCTGCTTTGTCATGGTCATAAGGCTCTCACGAAAGTGAAAAAGGATTTGTCATATAAAAGATAGGATGATAGATTGTCAGGAGGACAGATAGCCTTCACACACTATGTGAACTGCCACAAAGCTTTTAAAAAACACTACTTTATTTGTGTACATTGTTTGTGCTTTAACACTTTACCAACTGTCCATAAACCCATGCATTCCTGCATAATTGCTTCCATGACCTATAAATCTAAAGTTTATGTATGAACAAATGTAAGCACTTTGTGTTAAGTCAACCATAAAACTTGAAAATCTTGTTGAAAAGTATTTTTTATTGCTGTTGAAACCGAATTCCTCGTTGTTTCAGAAAATATTCCATATGCAAAAATAAAGATTTCAATAGATTATTCACTCGATTTGACACAGTCCTATAGAGAGATTTTACTAAACCTGTTTTACCACAGAAAGTTTGTTTATTAATTAGATTAATACAATAAATGATAGCAATAAAAAAATGACAATAAGTAAAAAATCAGAAAAAAAAAGTTCCATGATGTTTCATCAGTTCTCTAAAAGTGATACTTTTGTGAGGTATTCGATGTGGTGTGGGGCGTCAAACAGAAAATATGACGGTTAATACATTTGTTCATCATTTCCTTTATCCAGTGCCTAGAGACCATTATGGCGCGTCAAGAATTGTCCGCCGTCCAGCGCTCTCAGCGCGGTCACGCCCCTGCGGCGCGCCCGCTCTCACTTCAAAGGCTTCCCTTTACTCAGAGCGGCGTGACGTCATGAAACGCGAGGCTCGCTCGAGCAGATGAGATGAGGGAGCGCAACAGGCGAGCGCACATCTCGAGCTCACAACTACAATGACAACTTCCTGATGTATTAACAAAAAGTTTATTCGAACTCTTTGCACTTTTGTTTTAAGTTCTCCTCTTTATTCTGCGTGTGGTGCTATGACTGATGTCGAGATGATTTCATCACAACTCGCTAGAGATTTGCTGAGGTGGAGATCTGTAGTTTGGATTCTGTGGTACCTGTTGAATCTGTGTGACTGCTACAATCTGGATGTGGAACATCCTTTAGTTTTTAATGGACCCAATGGATCATTATTCGGATACTCTGTTCTGCTCCATCAGCATGCTAAGGACACATGGTGAGTGATTTAAACATGCATGAGAAGTTTTAAGTCAAGGGTGAGTGAGCCGATTTGAGAAATGAAACCATATTTCCCCCTAATATTGATTTTTAGGTTCATTTTATGCATTTAAGGAATTTTCTTAGTATGTTACAAGTATTTAAGTTGAATCAAGTAAATAGTGAATAATTATGGAATTCATCTTTGAAATTAACATTCAACTTTGGCTAGTGTATATTTTGATTTGTCCAGTCACTGATTACTGACACAGCATATTACAATGTAATCACTGTTTCAGGAGTTGTTGAGAGTGGTTCTTCACATTCACATTATTGATAGTTTTTATTCAAAGTCATTCTGAAATGCGTTACTTACCAAGATTTTCCTTGTGGAATATTGTGAAATGTTGCAGAAGAACTTTATATCTCACATGAGCATATCTGTGAAAGTTTATTTTGTCCCGAGCCCTGTTCCTGACCCTGAATTCATGTTTGCAGAATGCTAATTCTTTCTGATTATCATGTGCTCTGCTTTTATGACTAATTAATAATTCAGAGTTTATATGAAATATTTGCACTTACATTCATTTGTCACTATGCAGGGAGATTTATAATGAAACATTCCTTCTAAAATCTTGATTATAAATGGTCACAAAAGACACTTTATGCTTAAGCTACCAAGCTACAAATTGTAGACTGCAGTATTTATTGTCATATTTATTGTTAAGGCTGATAGTTGGAGCGCCTGAGGCTGATTCCAGCTTTTATCCTCATACCGAAAATCCTGGAGCCATCTACAACTGCAGTGTGTTGAACTCCCAATGTGAGCAGCTCCATGTTGGTAGGTCTTCCCCCTCTTACCTTCAGAAGCTTTTCTTGATGTTGTCTTTTTCTGAATGGCAGAGGTTCGTTTTAAATAAAGTTCTTGTTGAAGTTGATGCGGCGTCAAAAAGTTCACCAAAGCTTAACTTTTTTTCCCAAATGTTTTTGCTTCATTGAAGCACAAAAATCTCTTTAAATTCTCAAATCATGCTAGAGAGCATGATCATCAGGTTTATGACAAAACCAAAGAAATGTAAAAAAAATACATGGACATTTTTCCAATTGAACTTTTCACTGATATTAGTATATAATTAAAACATGCACAATATAAGCACTTCCACTTGTGGTCTCAGACAATTTTATATTTTATAATATTTGAATGTACTTAAAATACCAATCTTTTAAACATGTTACTTAGTGTAACTAATCATGTGGGTTTCTCCCTCTTCTTTGTCCTTCTGTTTGCTGTTGAGCATTTCCATTTGGCCACGTTATACCGTTTAGACTTCACACTTCTGAATTCGCTCTGACTGAACTCGTGTGCTTTCTAGACCCCTGGCTGTGAAAATGTCCTGTGAATGAATTTCCCATGCGGGGTCAGCCAGACTGTGGAGAGTTTCCTCCTGTCAGGAAGAGGATGCTTATACTCCCTGCCCGAAACAAGGGATGGGGGATAGTCTTGTTTGTAGGTCAAGCTACGGGATATATATAGCACGCAAATAAAATGTCATTAAACAAATTATTTCCAAACCATGCTGGGCTGGAATGCAACCAATTGCACTTTGTACAGCGCACAGTTGATGTGCCTGAAAAGGTTTCGTTATGAGTGGCATTTGCTAAGGCGAGTATCACTGTTTTTATTGCTCATGCTTGAAGAAGTATGAACAACCCTTAGCCATAAAATTTAGCATGTAATCCACATTGCACTCTTTGAGTTTTTAACAAGAATCGGTTTATTGATTAGCCGTTTCTAAGCTTATGAGTTTCCCCAGACGTACGATAAAATGGCTAAAAATATATATGTATAGACTTGCATTGAGAGTCATATTTAGGGACCAGATTTGGCTCATTTAATTTGGGCCAGTATGCAACCACCTAGCATCCACAGGCTAAAAACACTCAAAATACCTTAGCAACCACATGCAATACCCTGGAAACCATACAAGACCACATTGGGAAGTTTTGTGTGCAACCAACATTTTGGTCAAATGTCAACCACTCTTCAACCAGATCTAGTTGCTTAAATAAATAAATAACCTAACCTTGTATCGGCCCCAAAGTGCGTTGTCCCACCGGGAAAATGCCCGGTAAGCCAGATTACCAGCCCTGTATAGAATTATTTTAAATATAGAATCTTTTTTCATATATAGAATGATTTTTAGAACTATAGCTTTATCGTTATCGTCCTTGGTGTAAATGTGCCTCAATGGTAGAATAAACTGTTTAACATGTTTTGTAATAACAAGAGTTCAAAAGGGCATAGCTTATGTTTTATCTCCAGCTCTCTTGACGCTATGTCTTTTGCATTACAACATGATACTTTCAAAAATACATGTCGCCTTGTGTTTTTTACGTCTCACCACAAGCTGCTCATCCTGTGTTGTTTCAGTATGTGAGCCAGAGGTGTGAATTAGCTTGAGGTGAAAAACATTTGTGCTGCATGTTTAACATCTCTGAATCTGTAAACATTTACCACAATTTCCTCAAAGTAAACGGTTTAGACTCGTGATTGATTGATTGATTGATTGATTGATTGATTGATTGATTGATTGTATAATCATTTGTGCTCATTTCACTGAATGTTTTCAGGAGATGTACAGCAATGTGGAAGACACTGTTTGGCAGAGAATGATGAGCAGTGGCTGGGTGTAAGTCTGTCCCGGCAGCCCTCAAAAGGCCATGTTTTGGTATGTCTTTTAGTCCGTCAAAGCATACATTCTTAATTGAGTTACCTTTTGAGTAAATGCATAACTATGATTATTCATTTTAAATGGAAAAAGCACCTATTTACTTCTAAGGTTCAGAGAGAAGATGGAACATATTCATAAAAAAATAAATTATTAGGGATGCACAATATATCGGCCACCATGTTGGTATCAGCCGATATATGTTCATTTTTAATGTTATCGTTTTTGGCCTGATTAGAACATTTGTCCGATATATTAAAGCAGATAAATAATGGATTATTTCTTTCGCTGAGACACTTCAGATGCGCACTGTTTGCCAAGATTGGTTTGAATTGCTTGGAATATGATTGGAATCACTGAAAAAACAACATACAGTTAAGTGCAACATGTGCTGCACAAGTCTGTCATATAGGTGACATCATAAAATGTTGTTTTTGTAACCAGGCTCTCTTATCGGTTATCAGAATCGGCATAAATGGTCATATCCGTGCATCCCTATAAATTATGATTGTTTTGGAGTGAACAATACAATTATTGGTGGACCACATGGAACATGTATGATGAGTAACTCTATGCTGGTTTAAATTCTAGGCATGTGGACATCGGTGGAAGAATGTCTTCTACTCTAGTAAAGACAATCAGAATAAGCTGCCGCATGGTATTTGCTACAGATTCAGCCCAGACTTGAAACACGTCAGTCGTATCATCCCCTGCTATAAAGGTACACATTTCAACTACTGCTGTGTTGGTTGTATTGTGGTTCACAGGTTCAAAGCCAGCATAATTACTTTATAGCACCATTTAAATTAAATTTATTGTGAAGTGTGCACCAATTTTCTGAAGGTTTTCATCCTCTCTTTAGACCATCAAAGGAAGTTTGGTGAAGGCTACGGATCATGCCAAGCAGGAATATCAAACTTATTCACAGAGGTATTCGAAGCTTCATTGGCATTTTAATTTTGAGCAATTTTGAGCTGTGATTGAATTCAGTTGATTTGGTAATGATGTGTTGTGTTGTGTTCGTAGGACCTGATGGTCATGGGAGCTCCTGGTACCTCATACTGGACAGGATCGGTTCTTGTGTACAACACCACAAGCAACACATCAGCTGCTTATGTGGATGATGACAGTGCAGTTCTCTATGGAAGTTATTTAGGTGAGTTTTCAAGCTACTAATGTTTATACATAATGATTTATGTATAAAATTGCAAAGAAAAACGTGTAATAAGTTCTATTTTGGGGGTTAAGTTTATCTAATTTTGATAAAATGTTTAAAATTAAAGATAAACATCCTCCAATGATCTTTAGTGTCTTAAGACTTGTAACAGGAAACCATTTTTTTGCTGTTAGGAGGAATGACATTTTTCTATATGAACAGGAAACAGACACTGTTGCACAATCCACAAGCTTGAAATTGTTTCTAAATATGATACGGTTCCTAGGCAAATGTGACACTGTGTTTTCGTCTCTTGGCAACCTGTCCATACTTTGTAAACAAACTTACATTTCAGCAATGCCTCATTTCAGACATTATTTTTGCTTCTCAGCTTGACAGAAAATCATGATGTTAGTGATGTTAATGTTGTTATCATAAGTAATACATTCTTTAGGGGTAAAAGGGATTTAAGCAAAAAAAAACAAGAATGTTAAAAGTTCCAGTTCTAGTGTAGTTATGAAGTAAACTATTTACAAATACTATATTTTTTTTAAATATGCACACATTCATTCTTTTTTTCATCTTTGTAATATGTAAAAGTGCAAAACGTTTCCGTCACATAAAATTCAGTTATTACTTACATAAATAATGTCACATTTTCAGTTCAAAATGGTGAAATTTCATAAAAACGTCAAGTAGTTTGCATCATTTAATATTACTGCTGGTCTCTAAATGTTTTTATCGTAAAAAAAAGTTAAATGTTTAGCTACTTGCATTTTACCACGCACTCTTTCACTGCTATAACTAAAGTGTTGCGTTGGAGTAACACTAACAGTAAGCCCCGCCTTCTTTGATTTGATTGGCCATCTCACTCATTCTGACAGTGACGAGCGACCTAAAAATGTAACATTTTACTTTTGTCATGCTAGCAACAAACAGAGTGGTGTGTAATGGAGTACAGCAGAACACCATCAAGAATATAAAATATTGGGTGGGGAACTTGACTTGACTTGAATATAATTATTCAGGAGGACTTGACTTGTCCCCCTCAATGTCTATGGTGGTTACGGCCCTGATAATACCTTATAGTCACACTTAGTACAGGGTTACTGCTGTCATTGAAAAAACAGGGTATAAGTGAATTTAAATTTCCAAACCTGAAAAGAAATTATTATAGTGAATTTAAGTTTGAAATATTTATACTTCATCTGCTAGAAATTGCTTTTTGTAAATGCAATATAATGTTTTAAAAATCCTTATCCAGTGATCACAAGCATTGTAATATCTAAATTATGTATTTTTATTCAAGCCACAAATATGATTTAATATCACTGATTCAAGCTACTAGCAAGTGGCTTGTAAGGGTTTATATAGGAAGATATTACCTTTAGATTTTTTGTACAGTTTTTACAGTGTTTGTGCAGACTCTGAATGGCCAGTTTAAATATTTCACCACTGCGTATGGTTTTCTTCCCATCAGGTTATGCTGTTGGTGCAGGACACTTTCTAGATCCTCAAAGTACTGAGATAGTGGGTGGTGCTCCCCAGCATGAACAGACTGGTAAAGTAAGAGTTGAGACCTCCACCACCACCGTCATCTGATTATTAGCACAGACCCATTGTTTTGGAGTAGTTTAGTGTTGCAGTTCTCTAGTTTAGTTAGACTGACAGTGCAAGGAAAACCCTGAAACTATATTGGCATGCATGCTTTTGTACACTTTGTAGCTTAATAACAATATTCTGAATACTCCATACTGAATATCAACAATTCCAGGCTTGTTGTGTATAAAATGGTTTTAGATATGAAACCCTCTTGACATCTGCTCTGTGTGGCAGTTGTGAACGGTAAATCGGTTAAACTAAACTCTTCTTCCATCTGTGCGGAAGAGGAAGTAGGTTTTTATTTTCAGATGTTCTGAGTTTGCAGTGTTTATACGTGTTTGTAACGGTCTGGTGTCTAATGATTTTACCAAAGACACCGAGACTGGAAAAGGAGTTATCAGGGAGCTACCATTTATATTTGTGATAAAACTATACGGAAATGTAACTTTCACCAGCATATACAAATCAATCGTTAGGCTGCTGTTGTTATAGTTCCCATTTCCCATATTCCTGTGTTTTCTTTTACCCCAGGCCTACATATTCAGGATTGAGGGCAACACTTTGAAAATTGTTAACGTAACCAAGGGAAAGAAGGTAAGAAATTTCAAGAATTTTAAGTGTTCCTAAGGAGGTTCCTGCTGAATTATCACAATGCTGATGTTTGTTCCTGTTCACAGCTCGGCTCTTATTATGGCGCTAGTGTATGCGCTGTTGACCTGAACGCAGACGGACTGTCCGATCTGTTGGTGGGGGCTCCTATGTTCAGCTCAGTGAGGGAGGAGGGACGTGTGCATGTCTACATAAACCAGGGAGAGGTGAGGCTGCGATATGTAAATAAATATAAATTGGCATAAATTAAGGACAGTGCAGAAAATACTACAAAAATATGTTCTTTCTTAGTATTTTTGTCTTATATTTCAGTAAAAATATTTACATATTCTAAAATCAAGATACATTTACATGAGAAGCAAAATTACTTAAGACATTAAATCTTGTTTCCTGAAAAAAGGATAACAGCTAGCAACTTTATGCTTAAAAATAGAAGAACTATCTGCCAGTGGGGTAGGGAAAATAAACTTAATTTAATAAGTTGATATTTACCAATATAAGTATACTATATATATATATATATATATATATATATATATATATATATATATATATATATATATATATATATATATATATATATATATATATATATATATATATGGTGTAGAACCATCTCAAGGATAATCAGAAGAAATATACAGCACCTGAGGTAAATATATGAGTGTCACAGCAAAGGGTCTGAATACTTAGGACCATGTGGAATTTCAGTTTTTCTTTTTTATTATCTGCAAAAATGTCAACAATTCTGTGTTTTTCTGTCAATATGGGGTGCTGTGTGTACATAAATGAGAAAAAAATGAACTTAAATGATTTTAGCAAATAGCTGCAATATAACAAAGAGTGAAACATTTAAGGGGGTCTGAAGACTTTCCGTACCCACTGTAGATGTATAAGTAATTGTATTTTGATTTTAAGAATGTTTAGATATTTGTACTGGAATAAAACAAAGATAAAAAGTACTGAGGGAAGAATATTTCCAGTATAGCATTTAGCTATTTTAATGAGAAAATGTGCCTAAATGAAAATAATATTGTAATAGTCTTAAAAATTGGCTTCATTTTCTTTAAAGCGTAATGACATTTCAAAAAAAATTCCCACCTCTTTTTCTTTCTTCTTTATTCTTTGGGCTAAATTATGACTGGGATGTGTTTTTTCCCTAGGTTTTATGAGATTCACCCATATATTCTTAACTATATTTTAAGTATATTAACTTAACAGGCTTTGAGCTCCATTGTAATGCATGTGAGAAAATGACACGTACATATTTTGAGCTGTCTTATCATATTGAGTTCTGTATAAAGGATGTATTCTGTCTTTGATCATGACCACCAAGGCCATACCAATAGAACAGGTTTCCTTTTTCCCATAATGTCAAAAATTAACCACCTATACACCAAAAAGCCCTATGCTTTTAACGTCACATGACTGCTTGACTGTCATTTGTTTTTCCTCAATACTTAAGAACAAAAATAATGCTTTGCACAAAAACGGTTTGGTCAACAGGCTTACTTCTGTAAATTAGAAGTAAAACTAGTGTAGTGCAGTGATTTTCAAACCTGTCCTGGAGTACCACCAACCCTGCACATTGTGTCTCCCTATATCTGACACACCCATTTCAGGTCTTGCAGTCTCTACTAATGAGCTCATGAGTTGAATCAGGTGTGATAGATGATTGGGACATAAAAAATGTGCAGGGCTGGTGGTACTCCAGGACAGGTTTGAAAACCACTGGTGTAGTGTACAAAGATTAGAGACTTTATTTACGATGAATTACAATTTAAACAACGATATTCTAATAAATTACAGAAAAAGTTTTTCTTCAGATTTTTACACTGATAATTGTGCATTTGCTTTTAACAGCTAATATAATGCTTCTTATAGACGGAGGGTGAACCAACTCCAGGGTTAAGGCTATAGAAGATGCGCTTCCCCTTTAAAAACACATTTAAATGTCCTTGAAATAGTTTAAAGTTAAGTTTCACTGTACAACCTACACATCCCAGCATAAATGCTGCCAATAAATTATTTGTTATTAAAGTGTCAACATTCACAAGCCACTGTTAGTTTTAACACAAAAGCAAGCATGCATGCTGTATGCAGGATATGGCATGTCAGAAAGCATGCAAAGAGCGCTCCGTTTAAAATCGCTAAAAAGCTGGCACTCAGTTTATCGCAATCTCACAAAGTTCACAAAGTTTTAACCAGTGAAGCTGACTGAACAATGAATCTCTTAGTTACATAATGTCTACACTTTATATGTTATAATGAGAGGATTTGCGAGCGTGGAGAACTCAGTCGACTCGCTGTTTAAAAGATTTTATTCAGTGCTTTCCTGAACCCCTCTGATTGGCCATTGCGTTCAAGAAATCCACAGATATGTTTGTGATTGGCTCCATTGATAAATGCTTCAAAAACACATTGTAAATAGAAACCTTTGACATTCTCCAGAGAGCAAATACAGATACACACTGGATCGTTTGCCAAATATGTTTACCGTTTATGCTTTTATAATACTGAAAAGCAGCTAGTCTCAAGTCTGCGGCCAGTGGTCTTTGATGATTCTCTTGAAAATATCCGTAGTATAATTGTGTCTCTTTTTCAGGCTAAATTGAAAGAGGCAGACTTTGAGTTAGTTGGCAGCGACTCTTATGCAGCACGATTTGGAGAAACCATTACAAACCTTGGTGATATTGACGATGATGGATATCCAGGTATAGTATATCTAATACATAAATTTTTGCATATGGAACCTTTATAAACCTTTACAGTTTGAATGACTAGCCAATTGTCCTAAAAATATAAAATATAATGCTTTTTTAAACTTGGGTGTTTGTTTGTTCCTCAAGCAAGGTTTGAGGTAAACCAATTATTTTTCACTTCCTCTTCTGTCTCATCATTTACATTGACATTGTTTGCCATCAATGAAACCGCATCTTCACTTTGGCTTTTGGCATGAGTGGTTTCATGGCTAGATATCAGTTCATCTCTGACTCAAATTTGAGTTCAAAAATTTTAGCCTGTGGGTGTGGTTTAGAAACAGAACATGGGGACGCATTTACCATAAAACACCACAGTAAAACCACTTCTGAATGATTGAAACACCCTTGCAACACATTTAAACTAAAATCTTGTCTGCCAGTGCATCAGCATAAATGATTTATTTCCACAACAAATTATTATATAAATAATGTTTTCATGGTTAGAAACTCTTAACAGCATTTGCTCTTTTTTAAAACCTATTACCTACATAGGTAGCTGATATTCTGTAAACCTAAAAAAAAAAATTATATATATATATATATATATATATATATATATATATATATATATATATATATATATATATATATATATATATATATATATATATATATAGAGAGAGAGAGAGAGAGAGAGAGAGAGTTTTTGTTGTTGTTGTTGTTTTATTGGACACTACTTGTCAGTATTGGCAATTTTTAGTATTGACCAAAAGAAAAGTATGCTACCGCGCAAAATCTTATTACAAAAAAAAAACAAAAAAACTTTTGAATGGTATATTTTAGTTCCATAGTGCCTATATGATGTCTTAAAATGTTGTCTTATTATATTTCTCTGTAGAACAAAGCTAATCCAATAATACCTTTGTTTCAGATGTGGCCATTGGAGCCCCTCATGAAGACGATCTACGTGGTGCTATATATATCTACAATGGGAGGAGAAGTGGTATTGCACATAGTTTCTCTCAAGTACGTTCTCCATCTGCTGTTTATACTGATACTACAGGCCGGGAATAATGAAACACAGGCGGGAAAGGTCAGACCTGAGCATTCTTCCCCATCCTGTGCAAACTTCCCTATTGTTTTGAGTCTTTCTTGTTCTCTCTGTCTACACTGGAGTACTAAGAGGAAAGCGTCCAGTCTAATTGCTGTAATTTCCTGAAATCCCTCTCATATAGTTTCAAGAAGTGATCAGGACTAGACAAATCCAAATCAGAGTCCAGTTATAAACAAATGTTTTGCGTTAATACAATTGTATTACATGCAGGATGTTTTTAGTGATTGGCTTGTAACAATACTGTGGCTTTCCAGTTAGTGTAGAAAATGACACATATTTTGAGTTCTGTATAAAGGTTGTATTCTGGCTTTGATCGTGACCACCAAGGCCATACCAATAGAACAGGTTTCCTTTTTCCATAATGTCAAAAACTAACCAAAAAGCACCACGCTTTTAAAACTTCACATGCGACTGCTGACTGTCATCGATTGCTGCATTGTTTTTCCACAATACTTAAGACTTCAAAAAGTAGTTTGCAAGTAAATAATGGTAATAACTAAGAGGAAAGCATCCAGTCTAATTGCTGTAATTTCCTGAAATCCCTCTCTCTCTCATATAGTTTCAAGAAGTGATGAGGACTTGACAAATCCAAATCACGAGAGTCCAGTTATAAATAAATGTTTAGGAAGAAGAAGCACTTCATCTAGTAATTATATTAACTTCAGGCCAAAATGATTACATACAGCATGTTTTTAGTCATTAGCTTGTAACAATACAGTGGTTTTCCAGTTGTTGTAGGGCATGGCACAAGCTGTGTCAAAGGACGTGGGTTTGATTCCCATTTAACACAAAATGATCAAATAAATACCTTGAAAGCACTGTCAATTTGTCTGTCTGAAAAGTGAAAAAGTAAGACATAATATGAAGTCATCCGATAATCCGAAAATAAACTGACCGACTGATCAGTCAGAATCAATGATTCCAGAGAACTCTGTAATAAATGTAAATTAAAGGCATATAAATGTGCTAATCACAATGCAAAGATATGTAAGAGACTGCTTACATCACTCATGTTACCATTCTTTCATCAAGCCCCGCTTATATTTACAGTACGCCTTTACTAGATTTGTGTAGCTGTCTATTATGAATTGCCAATTCGGTTTACCTTCATCCCATTTTAAGTATTAACATGATCTCAAGAAATGAATGTAAAACGGGCCATAAATAGGTTAATTTGCATGTCTCAGTACAGTACAACTCCATTGGCATATATGATGTCAAATCCTGAATCAAAATATCTTCTGAATGGCGTCTTTGTGCTTTCTTCATTGCAGAGAATAACGGGCTCTTTGTTGGGCAACAACCTCAGGATGTTTGGCCAATCAGTGTCTGGAGGAGTTGATATTGATAGCAACAATTACCCAGGTAACGCTTTTAGCTCAACCACATGAATATGATATAATTCCCCTGTGAATAGGATGAATGGATGGCAACAGTTCAACCTACACTATACACACTCAAAAGTTTATTAGTAAAAAATTAGTACTTTTATTCAGCAAGGATGCATTAAATTGTTCAAAGTGTTATAAAAGTTCATCAAAGAATCCTGAAAAATAAGAAATGTTTCTTGAGCAACAAATCAGCATATTAGAATGATTTCTGGAGGATCATGTGACACTGAAGACTGTTGCTGAGTAATGACTGAGTAAGGATGCTGAAAATGCAGCTTTGGTCACAGGTCACAGTTATTTTAAATTGTAATAATGTTTCATAATATTACTGGTTTACTGTTTATAAATGCAGCCTTGCTGAGCATAAAAAACTTTTCAAAAACATTAAAAAAAATCTTACTAAAACCCAAACTTTTGAAGGGTAATGTACATGTCTGGTGTTAGCTATTTTTTTAACACGTCATTAGTGTGTACATATAGTGTCTTCACATATAGTTGTTTAGTTCAGTTCTGTTCTGTTCTCACACTTATTTAAAGTAAATGTAGTCGTCACTCCCAGAATTTGTGGGAGTAAATTCAGTTGTCAAATGTGGTTGCCACTTCTTGTAAAGAACCGAACTGCATGCACAAATGAAGAGCGGGCAGGCGTATTTTCAGTAGCTGCTGTGTGTACACACGGCCAAAATTTTAACACCTCATGTTTGCAGGGCAGCATTTTTTTATATCAAATATGTTGTGGGTGTCAACTGTGATGGATGTGCTTCTTGAAAATTAAGAGGGGAAAAAAGCAGACGCAATCCTATGATTCGTTGTTTTTTAAAGGTCATGATCATGTCAGATGTGAACTTCTTGTTCTCAAACTGTTATTTCCTGTCTTGAAATAGTACAGAAGGCAGAAAAATATGCAAAGTACCAGAATGGCACGGTACTACATACTGTTTTGAATAAAAGTATGATGTATACTGTACACAGTATACAAATGTTTGGTAGCACTTTATATTTTACAGTCCTGTTCCACATGTACATATATACTATATACTTATATTTAGAATAACTGTGTAATAACTAGGTTCTATCCCTGAACCTAACCTTAGCCCATATAGTTGCCTTAGATTACCCCGTTCTTTCTTATGTAAAAATGCTGTATGTACATGTAAGTGCACGTACTGATTACTTTATCCCACAATACAGTGGTTGATTTACCATTCCATTTCCAGTCTGAAGAACAAACTGCAACCTATATATTGACTTATTTGATTGAAGTGCCAAAAGTTAAGGCATCTTGTAACACATAATTGGATTAAAAATGCACTCCCTGTGTTAAATGTAGTGTTTGGTGACTGAGACCTTGCTTATAAATGTTTCATATTTTAAAGAATATCAGTGCAACACTGAGTTAGGCATGTGTGAAAGAATAACCAGGTCTTGTGTGGTTTTTGGGAATTTTGTGTTCTCATCCAGATGTTGCTGTGGGAGCTTTCCTGTCAGACTCAGCTGTGGTGTTCAGGTAAAAACAGCAGCATTTTCACTCACACTTGCTTTGGTAACTTTAAGGCTTTAAGATTTGGCATTTGCAATGGGAATTTGTTTCAGTTTGTTTAAGCTAAAGTTATTATATTTTCAGTTGATAATAAGAGTATAGAACTTCATTTAGCACATTTAAATACATTCCACAGAATGATCTTCCAAAATCAGCACAATAAATGCAAAGAAAACAGCATATTTCAGGCCTAGCTGTAGTGAAGACTTATCTATCTATCTATCTATCTATCTATCTATCTATCTATCTATCTATCTATCTATCTATCTATCTATCTATCTATCTATCTATCTATCTATCTATCTATCTATCTATCTATCTGTCTGTCTGTCTGTCTATCTGTCTATCTATCTATCTATCTATCTATCTATCTATCTATCTATCTATCTATCATCTATCCATCTATCCATCTATCCATCTATCTGTCTATCTGTCTATCTGTCTATCTGTCTGTCTGTCTGTCTGTCTGTCTGTCTATCTATGTATCTATCTATGTATGTATCTATCTATCTATCCATCTATCTATCCATCCATCCATCTATCCATCCATCCATCCATCCATCCATCCGTCCGTCCGTCCGTCCGTCCGTCCGTCTATCCGTCTATCCGTCTATCTGTCTATCTATCTATCTATCTGTCTATCTATCTATCTATCTATCTATCTATCTATCTATCTATCTATCTATCTATCTATCTATCTATCTATCTATCTATCTATCTATCTATCTATCTATCTATCTATCTATCTATCTATCTATCTGTCTATCTATCTATCTATCTATCTATCTATCTATCTATCTATCGTCTGTCTGTCTGTCTGTCTGTCTGTCTGTCCGTCTGTCTGTCTGTCCGTCTGTCTATCTATCTATCTATCTATCTATCTATCTATCTATCTATCTATCTATCTATCTATCTATCTATCTATCTGTCTGTCTGTCTGCCAGTCTTTCTGTCTATATACTTGATATATATGGCAAATACCTCATTTGAGCACATTTGAGTAACTAGCACCAGCCATCCCTATATACTGTATATGCAAACTTTTAGTTAATTTGTTGACCTGACGATTAACCCAGTAACTCTGGTTGTTTCAGGACACGTCCAGTGGTGAAAGTGGATGCTGTCATGTTTTTGCCTGACAGCGTGAACCGTTCCATAGCCCAGTGCACTGACAACGGTCTGCATGCCGTGTGCATCAATGTTACGGTGTGCTTTAGAGTCGGAGGGAAACAAATCCCAGGAAAAATAGGTAAGAGCACAATATTCAATCAGATATACTCTTATGTTAATCTTAATTTGAAAAGTGTTTTGAAGACAGTACTCATGACTTAAAATTCCCTCCAAAATCCACATGCAGTGAGATTTGTGCAACAGACTGATGCAAGATCCTTTGCAGCTTCTATCTGACTTTTTTAGTTGCGAAAATGTCCTCTGATATTTTGAGCTCCCCACACGTGTTCTTAGAATTGAGTACATGGAGTTCAAGGATGTATGTTGTGGGCTTGAGCTCTTTGTTTGCGAGCGGCTGTGTGTTGGCTCGTCTTATCAGCACGTGCTGAATGCAGTGGCAGTTCTGTGTTTCAGACCTCTTTCCCAGCTCTTTATCACTGCCTCACATCCCCTCTTTTGTTGTGGCGGTTAGAGGGTTCAGGGTGTGTGTCAAGGCCTGCCTTCACTGATAGAGCCAGACTAACTGAACACATAGTAAACAACAGAGCCATGCTTGTTGACAAATATGAATGATCTTGAAACTGATATGAAGTAGCGATGGTTGAAATCTGCCACTCAGAGGTTTTGCTGTACTGTTTATACGGCTGTAGATCGATACAGAACGTCTCTGCGTTATTTGCATGTGTGAGAATAAAGTGTCCCAGAAGGCAAGATTGAGAAGAACTGTTGTAAGGCACAATGCCTCATGGAGTTTAGTTGTTTTAAATCTCAGAGGAACATCACAACGGCTTTGTCTGTGACTCAACCAATCAGAATTCAGAGTCAAAATTTCATAATAGTAATTGTACTGTTTTTACCCTGATGCCACCTTGTAATTTACTTGTAATTAACCTTTTGATTTGCATTCATTAAAGGGAACGTTTATTATACCTTTCATTTGTAAAGGATTTATTTGACTGGATTTTCCAAAATAGGTGTTAACTAATGTTATTTTTGTGTTGAATTTACAGCAAAATCATAAAATCTTACCAACCCCAAACGGTTTGAATGGTAGTCTATCTTAATTTATTTTTCAGAACTGTACAAACCCACTGCAGTTGCATCATAAACCCCTTAAATGGTTGTGATTTTAACATGCTGTCTAATGCTATCTTTGTCTCTGAACATCATACTCTTTTTTTGTGCAGAACTGAAGTACAACCTAACAGCTGACATTCACCACAAAGAGGGCTTCCCTTCTCGGTTTTATTTCAGTGGAAACGGAACATCCAATGTCACAGCGGGCAGAGTGAAGGCCAAGCATGAGGAGCTCACCTGCACCACCCACCAGGCCTTCATGAAGGTGCGAGACTCTGTTTATGTTTATTATCTATGTTGGGGATGGTACTTTTAACACAGATAAGAGTATCACATCATTGTTTTACATTACATTGGTTCAAAGGCAGTGGTACTATATACTTCACTTCAGCTGTTTTTTCCATATTTAAAGTTATAAAAGTGCATTACACTGACAGTTATTATTATCATCTGACACTGACACTGTTTTAGACCCTACTTTTATATTTTTATATTTTCATTTTAATTAGTTTGTTTTAGAAAATGTTATTTGCATTTGTCATTTTTATTATCATTTAATTATTTTTATTATTATTAGTTCTAATTTATTAGAATTTCATTTTTAGTTTTAGTAATTTTAGCACTTAAACTTAAATTTCAAATTTTGAATCTACTATTTATTTTTTATTTAGTGCTGTCAATCGATTAAAAACAATTTATTGTGATTAATCGCACATAATATTACTTTTTTTATTGAATAATGTCACATTGAAATTTAGAAACAACATAAAGATGTATATTTTAAATATTTGCTTAATGGCATCTCTTTACTAAGTACTATGAATACTGCTACTGATGTAAATAGATTTTTTTTCACTATAGCCATTCAACATTACAGTCATCTTTAACATTAAATAGGCTTTTTTATATAATAACTGTTCATTTAAGTGAACCTCACATAAACCTATTATAATAAATGTCACTTTTAGCTGTGCCTTTAATATATCAGGGCTCGACGTTAACGATTGTTTCTCGACAGGCCCAGTCAGGCCGGTTCTGATTTTTTTACTTGCTCTGCCAAAATAAATGGATTAATCCTTATTAAAGCTACAAAAGTTATTCAGTCAAGAGCAGTGAATTATTTCATCTTTGTCTTTTATTGTTTGATTAATATTAATGTTAAGATGGCAGCTATATTAGGCTGCTGTCACTTTAAGACCTGACACACATTATGCAGATCTGACACGCATTCAATGTTCTCATAACTCTTTACAGTCATGTAAGACTTTTTAACTTGTTTTAGACTATGCGTACGAAGATACTCACCAATAATGGGCATTTCAACATAATTTTGTGTTTCTGTCCGTTCAAGCACAAAAGAGAGCTCAATGCGGTACTGGGTGAGTGAGCACAGAAGAAAGTCGCTTCACAGACATCGCTCCAGAGTTTTTAATGCACGACGTGGAGTCAAAGTACCACTTGACGTGAAGCAGAGTGTACTCAAATAGTTTAATGCACAGCTAGCCGTGGATTATCCCGCTTATACCATGATCATTTGCCAACATTGACAACTCAAAGCTGCTATTGATGTTTGCAGCACAATATTTGACTGGAAGGGTAAAACTGATGGTTATTGGTTACGGCTCGTTAGATTTAGCTTTCTGGCCTCTTTGAATCAGACATAAAGTATTGTGTGAGATTACATTAATTTAAATGAATGAATGAGAGCTTTTATTTGAATGAATTTTTTGACAGAGAGAGAAAGAGAGAGAGAGAGATGAAATTCATGGGGCAGTGTTGATAAGATTCTGTGGTCTTGAGTGTTTTCATGCGCAGCGCTATCTCCGATCTTTGTGTGCGAGTGACTTATGTGTGCTTCAATGAAAACAGTGCATTAATGTATAACAGTGCTTAAACTGACTTGGAACTACCTGTGCCTTAACCGATTTTATTGCACAAGTTCCAGCCTATCAAAATCGAGTATTCTGACAGACCATGGTATAGTTAATAAACAAAACAGACTTGTGTGTCTTTGACTTGCAACACTGGCAACTGTTTTTTTACTGGTCGTAGGGTATGAAAGTACAGTACAGAAGTCACTTAGGTGCTGCAGAAAGCTCTTCCATTGTTTCAGCGTATGGATGAAATGTGCTTCGGGACATTTTCTTTGATCACCCTACATGTGCTTTATAGACTTGAACACTCAATATGAAAGCGCTGACTCAGAGTCAGCCATGTGGACTTTGTAGCTGTGACTTGCCCACATCACTCTGCTCTTCATGCTCGAGTTAATCAGCCTCTCCAAAAGGCCCAGGTGGTGTGACTCTCTCTAGGTTTACAGCGTGACTCCACGCAGGAGGCCGGGATGATAAAGAGGCTCATATAGATAGTTTGTTGGAGTCAATAGCAGGTTGTCTCTGCTGGAGAACAAGAGGAAGAGCCAGGCAGGACGGCATGGGGGAGGATGGTACAGATAGAAAGAGACCTAGACAGTTGATAAAGTGCAGATAGATGGCTCTATGAGTATGAGTGAATGTTCCAGGTGTTTGGTGGGCCCCTCTGGATGCCTCTCCCTCTGTCTTTTGCTGTAATCAGGGCCATCTGATCCAGCTCATGTTTTACACAGTAATTAATGGAGGCACGTGTATGACTGCGCTGTTATTAATGTCCGCTGATGGAGACGTTGGCCATAAACAAGTGTGATTATCTGTCAGAGGAAAACCCAAATAAGGAGACTGCTACATTTGAGGTATTTTAAGGGCTTAATTAATGGGCAATAAGAGTAACGAATGGAACATGTAGCAGATGTGGTGGACATCTTGTGCTGCGTTTTACGAAGGTGACAGTGGTGCTTGTCGACCTCTTATCTTTTGTGAAGTCTGTGTAAGTGCTGTGTTACAGTAAATTACAGTAAACATATCTGTGATTCCTTTAAAAAAACTTTTCTCATCTCAATGAACTTAGTGTTGATGTATTTCCTATTGAAACAGGAAGTTTGGGTGGGACATATCGAATGGCTTGTTCCTTTTTTTAACTTGTTCTTTGTTTACACAAAAGCTAGTCAGTGGCAGGTGAATTTTTATTTTAATATATTTTAACATGTAATTTATTCCTGTGATGTCAAAGCTACATTTTCAGCATCATTTCTCCAGTCCTCAGTGTCACATGATCCTTCAGAAATCATTCTAATATGCTGATTTGGTGCTCAATAAACATTTTTGTATTATAATCAATGATGAAAACAGATATAATATATGCTCTGTGATTTTACATGGCCTGTTGTTCCCAATTGCTTCCACTTTGTTATAATACCACTAACAGTTGACCGTGGAATATTTAGGCCCTGTCCACACGAAGCCAAAGCTTTCCCAATCCAATCTTTTTTTCCCCTTGTTTCAAGAAATATCCGCGCACACACGAGGTCATGAAACCGACTCAAAACGATGTAGTATACATGCCAGACCAGTGTGTGAAATAGACATTTTACACTAAAAACTAGGGATGGGCGATACTACTTATTTTATTTTCGATACGATACCGATACTTTCAAGGCAAGTATCACCGATATCAATACCGATACAATACTTTTAAACTGAACTTTTAAATTATTAAATGTATTAAATTATTTAAATTACTAAGAGTAAAATGGGTAAAAATACACACTTATCATTATATTTGAAAGGCATTTTAACATTCAATATGCCTTAATTGCAGCTTATTAGGTCTTTTTTTTTACACATGGTCAAAATGTTTAGTTGTAGTGGTAACGATGGATATCTACAAATACTAGTTGAACTACAGTAAAAAATAAACTATGGTTCCTTTTCATAAGGGACTGCCAGTGACAGAACGTTGCACCCATAAAATGCAACCTTTTTATTCTGATAGTGTATGATTTATATTAACATTAGTTACAGAATAGAACATGATCAATATCAACTTTTAACATTCAATTAAAGAGTATAATTGCACTATGTAGGCTACAATTTCTATTTGTTTATTGTGAAATAACTCAAACATCATGTTTTTCAGTCTTCAGATGAGCATTATTCTGGGCTGTGTGTTCAAAAGCATCAATGGTTTCTTATTATATTTTTTATAAACGCAGCTCTGTTTGAATAGTGTCCGCATTGAGCGAACGCTCTGTCCGTGATTGATTGGTTGTGTCCTGCAGCATTTGCGTGCGTTCAGATCATGGTTCAGATGTGCAGGAGTCCTATACTACACAATTACTCAGTAACATAGGTTATTAGTTTTGTATGTATCAAATCATATTTTTTAAATAAACAAATTAAAAAAAAAACAAAAAAAAACACCTTAGTATCAATATTTTTTTATTTGAGTATCGATACTTTTCGATGCTCACATCAGTATCAATATTTCGATACTTCATATCGATATGCCCAGTTGTGAGGAAATTTCACGAATGGACTTATTGCACAAATGCCAACCTATCACTGTAGCAAGCTTGAATTCACTGAGCTCCTGAGAGCGACCCATCCTTGAACACATGTTTGTAGAAGCGTCTGCATGCTTAGGTGCTTGATTTTATAAACCTGTGGCCATGGAAGTGATTGGAACATGAATTCAATGATTTGGACGGTTGTCCCAATACTTTTGGGAATATAGTGTATATATATTCTGGTTACTTTAGTTTGATATTCAAGTGAGAGTGACATAAAGATGTATACCATTTACATTTATGCATTTGGCAGATGTTTTTATCCACATTGCATTCAAGGTATTGGGTAAAGCAGGAAACAACCTAATACAGGGTTAGTTGTAACGCACATGGTTTACAACGTTATATACTAGTTTCCATATCAACATTATTTAGAGAAAAGGTTGCGCCAAAATAAATATATATATATATATATATATATATATATATATATCAACATTATATATATATATATATATATATATATATATATATATATATATATATATATATATATATATATAGCAAAAGTAAATATCTTAAGTTTATTTTTCATCTCTGTTTTTGTGTTTATTTAAAATAAGACAAATCTGATATTATTTTAATCTTATATCTGTTATCTAACAGTTGAGATCTGTTCTTTAATGCTGATCTAACCAGCAGAAGACACGAGCCAGAGTTTAAATCTCAGTTGTGCAGGTGAGGTATGATGTAACACTGCGTTATATTGAGCCCCTGTTAGAACTACACTATTATATTCTATACTTTTATGAATTATTTTGAGAAACCATGAGAAAAGGGTGAATAAAGACTGAGAGTCAATGTTCAGAAATAATTCATTATTATTATGTTTTGAACTATGCTGTATAGCTGTATTTAACAATGTGTTTGTTGTCAAACTCAAATATTTGTATATAATGATTCATGATAAAATGTCATTATTTTATTTTAAAAAGTTTACAATTGTATTTTATTGACAAAATATTTTGGTTTGTCTTGGATATTTTTTGATTATATCAGGTCCCATTTTAAGCTGTCATTTGGTCATGTTACAATTTACCCCACCTACGGGGCATGTTGTCACATTTCACTTCCATTCTTTTGGGGTAGATCAAGAAAAAAGTATACACTGTATTAATGAAACAAAACCACATAATTGTACGAGACGTGTGAAAAATATTCTGAACCACAAGTGGATTTACACAAACTGAGAATGTCAAAAAGCGTTAGGTTGTGCTTTCTCCAATATTTGATCAGTTCATGCATTCCTTGGGAATCAAACCCATGACCTAGTCATTGCTACTGTTAGCTACATGAAGGCCCATATGGCAGCGTGTAAAGTGCTGTTTTAGTGGAGGAAAGTTGAAGTGCAGTCCTTTTATCTCAATCAGTAGAGCATGGTGCTTGCAATGTCAAGATAATGATTCGATTTCCAGAAAAATGCATGAACTGGTGGACTGTATACTCTGAAAACAATGCCAATATTTGTTTTCCAAATGCATAAATATAAGTTCCACACTGAAAAAAGGTACCACCACAAAAGTAGGATTTAGACATCTTTACAGCCCTAATAGCAAGTGTTTATATATCGAACAATTCATATAAGTACTATTTGGCAAACATTAATTTCCCTTTTTTTGTTTGAAACCCTGTGGCACACTATCCTGCTAGATTTCCCATGTAAATGCATTACTGAAAATACAAAAGTTTTCACTAACTAAGGGAAGAGTTCATATTATTTGCTGTGGTAATCAAGTTTTCTCCACTTATTAAAGTGCTGTTGTCTTAACATTTGTTTTGACATTTGTGTCATTGAGAGTTGCAAATGTGTTAGGCCTGAATTTTAAAAAGGAGTGCCGCTTTCAGTTCTTGTTTTGAGCTAAATGTACTTGCTTAAAGAAGGTGTGAAGTAAACACCCAGTCTTTCTCATGCTCATGATTAAGTTATCTACAGGTTCTTTGAAATGTCATTTGTCCTTCTATGAGGTTAGACACGCCAGTGACAAACTTTTCCGAATTCAGTGACTACATTCTGAGCAAAGGACACAAGTTCACAGCGTTGACTTTGAGTTTAGCCTTTGCTGCAGAAATTAGCGTCTCTCTGAGGCTGTTGTTGTGGCTGGAGTCCAGCTCATTTACACTGGCCATGGAAGAGGCTTCCAAAACCCCAGTCACACATCTCCCCTGCAGCTAAATACAGGCCCCAGAGACCCCACAGGACAACTCCCAACCACTGAGTCCCCAATTAGAGACAGCCATCACAGCTGACAGAGCAAACCTTACCTGCATTAATTATCTGCACTGAGGTGAGGCAAATTAAGATGGGAGAAATATGAAAAAATCAAACACCACATAGGCTACACAATCGCTCACAAATTTAGGATCGGCAAGATTTTGAAATGTTTTCCAACGTCTCACCAAGGCTGCATTTATTTGATCACAAATAGAGTAAAAACTGCAATATTGTGAACATTTTCTATGTTAATGTATTTGAAAATGTAATTTATTCCTGTGATGGAAACGCAGAATTTTCAGCATCATTACCTCAGTCTTCAGTGTCACATCATCCTCCAGAAATTGTTCTAATATGCTGATTTGATCTAGAAAAATGTCTTATTATTATCAATGTTCAAAACAGGCCTACTATTTTTGTTGAAACTGTGATATTTTTTTCCGGTTTCTTTAATGAATAGAAAGTTCACAAGAACACTTAAAAAATATCTGTAACATTTTAAATGTCTTCTACTGTAACTTTTGTAAGGAACAATTGACAACAGTCTGTTGAATTATTAAAATAATAATGTGGCCACCACCTCGGGTGTGCATTATTTTTCATTAATTCAATGGCCTGGAGTCAGTTATTACGCTTATACTATGGTTACCGCACCTTAAAATATTGTTCAGATTATGTATTTCAAGACATTTGTTTAATTTTTGTCCCTTAAAACGCACTTGTGTGTGGGACTAATTTCTTACACATCTCATCCCAAGCCTCCGTTGCTAATTCCAAAATGTCATGTAATGGCTAGTAACAGAGGGTTCAGTCACTGACAGCAGACTAGTGCAGTAATTAATGCAGAGAGAGAGAGATCTGAAATAACTTTTTTTTTTATCCTTTCAGTGATATGGAACTGTAATGCGGGCAAGATCTGGAACTATTGCTTTTCCCTGAAAATATTTGCACCTTAGAACATTTCCCAACCAATCAGATTCAAGCATTCAACAGCTGTTTATTAGTGTTTATAAAGTGCATATTAATGCCTTATTCTGCATGACCTTATTCTACATCCCTTAATCTACATCCCTTAATCCTACCCAATACTTAAACTACACCTACTAATTATTAATAAGCAGTACTTAGGACTTTATCGAGGCAAACATCGTAGTTAATAGTTAGTTAACTTAATAATGAGATGGACCCTAAACTAAAGTGTGATAATTTTTTTATTTCTCTTGTATGCAGAAAGATGTCCGTGATATCTTCACACCCATCCATTTTGAGGTGAAATATGAACTTGGAGAGCACCATGTGGCAAAGATGGACTCATGGGGCATGCCTTCTCTTAAACCCATTCTGCAACGAAAGGATGAACAGGGCAATGTTGTAAAAAACAAGGTCCGTTTTGTTTTGTTATTGTGGTTCATTTCTGTCGCCACTTTATTAAC